>JBAMNC010001849.1:42500-470000 GCA_037902135.1 Cetoscarus ocellatus
TATTATATGGCAGGTATTAGTACTTGTCTGAAATCCTATTGGATAATTTAATTTCTCTTATTTAGTTATTCCAATACAGACAACAAACACAAGAAGACACTTTGTGAAATTATGAAGCACTATGACATAGGGCTCTAACTTTGTAGTCCAGGCACAGGGCCCGGCACATGTGCCCTGCGCCTCGCCTGTGCCACTCCAACGGGGTGTGTCCAGGGCAAGTTTCGTGCACGGCGCAGTCTGGCGCAGGGAGGGGCACCCACGCCTCCTTCCTTCCCACCGGCCCAAGTAGCAGAAAGGGAGGAGAGAAGGCGTGAGTGGGTTTAACACAGCCAAGTGTAATCTTCACCAACCAAATGAACGCCTCTCCTCGCCTTTAAATGCGCTGCGGGCGAGGCGCAGTGACAATTCCACCTCGTCGGGAAGATGGTCAGAGCCGCTGTCACTTTTGCAGCCTACATTTATTCAGCGAGCGTCTCTCTCTTTTTTCTTTTCTTTTGAATTTCATGAGTTGAGAGAAGCTGGATACTCCGTATCGGATGATGTGGCTGTTTGTGGTTGGCTGAGAGATGTGAACTCGTTAGTTATGACAAACGTCTCTGATCTGACATCAGATGTGACAGGACAATTAATATAGATACAAATGTATGTGCTGGTTCAGACGGCTACATTAAATAGTGGTTGCTGTGATTGTTTATTGCATTGAAATGTGCCTGACACTCTGGACACCTGCCTGTGAGGTTTTGGTGACGTGTGTGCACTGTGCGCCTGTCAGCCAAATTACCACTAGACCGGGTGCACACACATCACCAGCGCCGAGAATAGACCAGGTTAGAGCTGGCGAGCTTTCAACGCACCTTCTGCATGTTTTTTGGCACAAAATTGTCACTGCGCCAAGCTGAATCTTTTGACACCTCCCCCTGGTGCGCCATCACACCCATCTTGGCGCAGCCGGTCTACCAAGTTGCCAAATTGTCTGCGCACGGCGATGCGCCAAACAAAATTACCACTGCGCGGGGTGCGCCAGGCTGCGCCACCCTGCGCCACCCTGAGTTGCGCCAGGAAATTAGAGCCCATAGTATGAAATATTTTGACACATTAGAAACTTCACTCAAAACCAGGTACACCAAACTTTGCACATGAAAGCATCTTAAATCTCATTCAACTGGTCTTGAACTCCATGATGCTGGAGAGAACATATCTAGCCTTAAGTGTGGTTCTTTTATTCACTTTTGAAGACTGTTAGATTATGTCCAAAAACACTGATCTTCAAAACCCCTCTAGTTTTCACATACTAATTACTCCTGATCCAGCTGTATTCTTTCTCTGTCCGAGACGCTATGTTCGAGGGCCTGACAGGACAAAAGATTTAAGGGATACACCAACATTTTTTTTGTTTTTGTGTCTTGCCTTACTCCCATGTCCATGACAAGTAGATAGATACCATTCTTTAACTGTGAGTGCAGTAACAAGGAAGAGATGGGCAGAATTCACCCACTGCTAATTAGCGTAGCTCGAACACTGGGATTCAATGGGTAGCATTAGCCTTCCTCTCTCCCTATAGTCATCAGATAAACTCTTGAACAACTTTAAATGGTCCTGTGTGCTTGCTGTGACTCATTTTTTTCATCGCATTTTGTTACGTTATCTTTTTTTATACTAAGATTTGCACTTCACATAATTTCAGAAAGAAATACGTATGAAACTAAACCCCAGGGCACATGTGCAAACCACCACAGACATGCTTTGTTTTGCTGAAATACTTACAAGCACATGTGCGGTGGGCAAGTTATGCCTGTCTCTCCCTTGTTACTGCACACACTGTCAATGAATGGTATCTATTTACTCGTCATGGACCGGGGAGTGAGGCAAGACACGATAACAAAAAAATGTTGATGTAGGACTATCCCTTTAAGTTTCTTTTAAGGGCTACCTAAGATGTGCTACCATCACCGGAAAACCTAAAACAATGGGTAGGTGGGGACCCTTCATGTGTACTGTGTTCAGAAACAGCTACGTTGAGGCTGTTATGGTAAGTGGCAGATAAGATAGATAGATAGATAGACAGACTGACAGATAGATAGATAGAATACTTTATTAATCCCTTTGGGGAAATTCGGGTATCCAGTAGCAGCAGTAGCTGCAATAAACAGTCCAGGTCATGGCTTTGTTCAGGGTGTTGTTCAGTCTGATGGCTGTGAGAACAAAGGATCTCCTGAACCTCTCAGTCCAGCTGCAGTGAGATGAGTCTCCCACTGCTGCAGCTTCTCGTCCCTCCAGGATGTTGTGGAGGGGACAGTTACCATTGTCCAGGATGGCCTGCACCATGGTACACACACGTCTCTCCACCACAGTCCAAAGTGAGTCCAAACTCATGCCAAGAACAGGGCCAGCCTTCTTCACCAGCCTTTCCAGCCTCCTGGCGTTCCTATCAGTCATGCCACTACCCCAGCAGACAGCAGCATAGACCAGAACACTGTAGACCACTGACTGATAGAACATATGCAGCACATTGACAACAACTCTGCATTTATTCTAACATCTCTGCTCTGTATCAGATGTGCAACCCTAAGCCAATGAGAATAAATATCTGATGATGAAAGGGTGGTGGTAGGACATCACGCTGGTAAGTCTATTTGGGTATGCCAAAGGAATGAGCTGTTTTAACTCTTTAAGCGCCAAAGTTGCAAAATTGCGACAAGCATCACTGCTGAATGAAACAGGCCATAGCTGCAAATATAGTGCTGAATGTTGTTACCACTTTTCACCAGGAGATGGCAGACATGTGTAGCTTTAATCCAAACAGCATTTGTGGGCATGTTTCTATTCAAAGTTTCGGCGTATATATTGGTTGAAAAACAGACCCCAGATCAAGGAGACGCAGAAGTGGCTGCAGTGGTTATAGAGCAGAACAGAGAGAGAAACAGAGCGAGTTAGAATACTGACGATGCTGACAGGTCTGTTCACTGTTGACAAAGTACTTCATCAAGTACTAGCTGAAGGAAAATTCACCCTCTGACGATGGCGTTCAGTCGTCCGGTAAGGACCAAACTGACGGTGCGTCTATGTGCAGCGGCAGCGGGTCTGTGCGCCATTACAGTCCCCAAGCAGCACATACCGAAGCCGATGGTTTGCCTCACCGTGGCCGGGGTGGAAGTAATCGGTGAGTGCTGAGGAGGCGACTGAAAGCAGGGAAGCAGGGGAGCTCAAAACACGCAAATAATGATGGTGGATGGACAAATTTTAAGCCCATTTTTGTCTCATTTTTTGGATAGTGAATTCTGGAGCCTAATCACAAATGAATGAATGAATGAAACAAACAGATATGCCCAGCAGTTCTTAGGGGGTGAAAACAAATTAGATGAGTGTATTTACTTCCATCCCAAATTTTGGGTCATACTGAAGATTTTTCTCATTGACAGTCTGCCTTTATCTCTAACCACTTCCAAGCCACAGCCTTTTCAAATCTTGATTGCAAAATTGAATACTTTCTTGAAAAAACTCTGGCGCCTAAAGGGTTAAGCAGCTACTGACCCAGTAAGCAGGGGAAGAGGGGCTTTTTGGCCCGTTCATATGAGTGCTCTATCAATCAGAAGAGACATGTTCAACACAATATGGGAAAATCAAAAGTCAAAAAGCAGAATATCGGCTCTTAACTGATTGCAATCTACTCTGAGAGACATTTCTGCCACCAGGTAGTCTCCACTGGGGGCCTACAGTTAAAATCTTGATAGAAGATTCCCCTTAATTTGAAGCAAGGACTATCAACATAGAAAAAACTGCCTCAAAGTAAATGTTATGATTGTCCTTTGTTAGAAATCAGATGTTTTGACTCACTGCTGGATGATATTTTGTCTGAACAAAGCATCCTGAGGATCTCTGAGGGGTGATTAAGATTCCAGGTAGGCACGGAGCAGAGAGTTAGCTCTTAAATGAGGTTGACAGAAGGTCTTTAAATCCTGAATAACCTCTGCTCAAACAAACCAACTGTTTACAAGAGTGACAATTAACTCATCAGTCTTCATTAGCAGATTTACCACAGCAGGGGATAATCAACGGACCTGACGAGCGTGTGTAATTGTACCTAATGTGTGTACATCAGCATCTGTTATGAAGGGAACCGAAGGGTTAATTATGTTAGTCCGGGAAAACAAAATGAGTAAGAACAAACAGACCAGGGAGAGGAGCATTAAATTTGTATTATTATGAATCAGACCGTCTACCTGCGGCTCTCTCCATGGCACACACACTCCATCAGGCCGACACACCTCTGATTGTTATTCAAGCGATGGTCGTGTTGTGTGAATGCATTCATTCAGATACAAGCAGAGGAGAGAGCAAGAGGTGCTTGTTTCCTACAAATGGACCAGCACATAAGAGCGATGAGATAAAGCAGAGGTTCAGAGCTGAAAGAATATAAACACATGAGACACTCAAACACACTCCAACAACACAAACAGCTGTAGGCCTGCATCAGGGATGATGGTTGGAGGTCTGAAAAAGATCCTAGGATGAAGTCAGGCTGATTTGACTCAATCCCACCTTTGTTGATTCTTAATATCCTCTTTAAAGGTGAAATACACTTCTGGCGCTTGAACTACTCTTCAGAGAGTTTGGTCCATATTGACATGATGGCATCACAGAGTTGCTGCAGATTTGGCGGCTGCACCTCCATCAATCTCAATCAATCAATCTTTATCATCATTAATAGGGGTGGAAATTGAAAACCAATTCCAGTTGAGAATCCCTAACAACTTGCACAGGGAATCAATATAATCCGTCTCTTTCCCCATCTATCTGTCCACTTTGTTCAGCATGCCTTGCAGATTAAGGATCACGTGCTCTGGGGCGTCGGTGGCGTAGTCTGATAGTGTGCTTGGTTGGTAGTCAGAGGGTTGTAGGCTCAAGCCCAGCTCCAGCTGTCACATGGCCATGTGTACTTGGACAAGACACTTAAAACCAAGTTGCTCCCACTGCTAGTAGCATGTGAAAGGAAGTGAATGTGTTTGTTGATACTGATGGATGACTGGCATAGAAACTCCAACCATCACTGAGTGAATGGGTGTGAATGGGTAGGTGTGACCTATGGTGTAAATCTGCTTAGGGTAGTGAAAGACTAGAAAAGTGGTATATAAGCTCAAGTCCATTCACTGTTTTACCATATCAAAGGCAATCAGCAGAAATGAAAACAAGATAGAGAACAAGAAGTTGCCATCATGGCTGTCAGGAGACAGATTTGTCAAAAACTGTTGCAAAATTTTACCAAAACTCTCTCCAGCCACACAACTTCCAGTGTCTGTGTCAGAGTAGTTTCAGGCAACGATGGAAAGACCAGCGAGGTCACATGCTTCTGACATTGTTGCCAAACCTGTACCGGCCATTTTTTTCCCCAAACAGAC
This sequence comes from Cetoscarus ocellatus, assembly GCA_037902135.1. Classification (NCBI taxonomy): domain Eukaryota; kingdom Metazoa; phylum Chordata; class Actinopteri; order Labriformes; family Labridae; genus Cetoscarus; species Cetoscarus ocellatus. Next base: position 47,897 of record JBAMNC010001849.1, read on the forward strand.
AATCCACAGGAATTGATAAGTGTGTTGCCCAGCAGGGTCGATAAAGTTATTGGTTTCCATACAATCATATCGATTTCCATCCCTACTCATTAGACCAAACAACATTTTTCAAAACTTCTATTGACCAGTTTTGGTGAGCTGGTGTGAATTGGCACCCAGAGTTGTCTTCTGATGCTGTGTACCACCTGCCTATTGAGTTGCTTTTCACTTTATAAGATTTCCAACCACTCTGGCCATTATTCTCTGACCTCTGGCATCAACAGGGCATTTTCATCTAGCAGACTGCAAGTTAAATTAATATTTTCCCTTTTTCTGATTATTTACTGTAAACCTTAAAGAAGGCTATGTGTGGAAATCCCAGGAACTCTTTTTTGTCTTCATTCTGTCGCTAAGGACAAGCTCTCAAAACATCTGGGTAATTAAACAGATGAGTAAATGAAATCTTAGCGCATTTCCACCTGTTTCAAATTGAAGAGGACTTACAAAGAAGCAAAAAAGGGTCACTTAGGCTCCTTTTCAGAAGAAGATGATTTTACAATTATCTAACGCTTGTTTATTTCCCGTCCACCCTTAAGGTTATGTTAAGGGTAGTGGTGAATTTCAGCTTGTCACATGACAGAATTACACTAAGAGTGAGTGGAAAGACGCAAAATTTGTGTTGTTCAAGTGATACACGTGTCACTCAAACAATCTGCAGCAAAATGTGTGACTGACACAAATTTCTCCTCTTTCACCAAAGTTAAAATATCAGCTTCTGCGATGAATTTGCCTGAAGCCTGGGCATGACAGCCAATCAGCATCGAGACTAAATGTTGACAAGAGTGACATCACAGACAGTGGAGGAAGTAAGCAATGCTTCACGCCGCCATCAGAGCTTCTCTATGTGGTTATTTAAGTGTTCAGAGTCTGAACCACAGAGAGAAGAAATGGGTGGAAAGTCTCTGGAGAGTTTTGAGTGTATGGTAAGTTCAGATCATATTTTTTTAACACTTATCATGGACTGTACTGTGAATAAAGTCAGCCAGCACAAGAGTGAGCTGGCTGCTGGTGTGTTTTTTTGGTTTACTAGCAGTCAATTAATGTGTTTTTTCTACAAGAGAAAATGTGCCAAACTTCAAAGAAGAACTACCTGACCACCCATGAGAGACCAGGAAGAGAGGAGGAGTGGGTCTCGGGTCGTACCAGGGAAAAAGACAAGTAAAGTCAGGCAGGTTCGGCAATAAGTGGGGCATCCCCCAGACATTTCTGGTTTTTCAAGAGCAGGAAGGAGACAGCCATTGAGGAAACATTCAGCATGGCTGATCATGGACTGAGAAGGCAGAAACACACGTTATTGTTGCTGGGAGACAAATCCACACCTTCTTTCATCCCCTTCAGGTCTGAGGGGCCAAATTTGCCTCAATAAATATGATCCACTTGAATATGCAAAAAATAGAGCACAAATTTAATCACCCAAAGGCTCATCTGGAATATTGTTTTTGCATTTGCTATGACTCTGCTTTAAACAAGGACCCTGTAGTCCTGTTCATGTGGCTCTTTTTACAAAAGAGGTTGAGCAATAGCAGACATTCAAGGTGAAAGAGTCTCCACAGCATGAGATGATTTGAGCCTCTCCTGAAGACTCCACTCTGCGGCACAGCTCAGATGAGCTTATGTAGAAATAAAAAACATGTGTGGAGAGGCTCATCAGATGCAGCCGTGCAGGCAGGACGCCGCACTGAGATGGACACGGTGCACAAACACAAACAGCACTCTGAAACATTAATGATTCCTGCACCGGCAGCAGCATCACTCTGTGTGTTTGTTGGCTTGCAGGGAGATGCCCCCGCTCTGACACCCGCCGCACAGCCAGAGCTCAGAGGTCAAAGGTCACACTCCTCCGCTGCTGGAAAGCACACAGCAACAGGCGGGAGGGAGGAAATCACAGAGCAGAGATGGGAAATGATAAAGAAAGAGGATAAATCACACGGGCAGGTGTTTTTAAAGGTACGAGGTCTGGCTGTTCTCTGCTCCACCCCCTGAACCTCCTCACAGGATGTCGGAAAGTTTCTCCCTTCTTCTTCTGTAGTTTGATTGGTGCATCTCCACATCCTGTTAGCCTTCTAAACAAGCACCTGCTGGAGTCAGAGAATAAGTGGAAAAATATTTATAAGTATTTGCATGGTGATGCTGCAGGTGCCTCACAGCAAGACGATTACTGGTTCCTCTTGCCAGTCAGGGTCTGTCTGTGTGGAGTTTGCATGTTCTCTATGTGCATGCCTGGGTCCTCTCTGGGCACTGCGGCTTCCTCCCACAGATCCAAAACATGATCATTCATTGTTGACTCCAACTTGATCTTAAGTATGAGTGTGACCGTGAATGGTTGTCTGTCTCTCTATGTGGTCCTGCGATTGGCTGGAGACTGATTCAGGTGTATCCCCACCTCCCACCCAAAGTCAGCTGGGATAAGCACCAGCTCCCACAACCCAAAAAGGGTTAAGAGGCAGAGATAATGGATGGACATATGGAAGCTCTGTTCACAGTTTTTTACAGCCTAAACTAGAGGTGCTCATAGATCATAAACCTCATTCAGGCATTCCTGACATTCTCTACCAAGTTTTCGGTGGAAATGTTGAAAATTGTCCTATCCCACAATGTAGATAAACCCTTTTAAACATTCCTGGATCTGTATAGGATACAGATCTCTTCTGCCATATATCATTCCTCCAAGCATAATGTAAGTCAAGTGGTCTGAGACAAGCAATAGGTTTCTACACCTCATCATGGCTCTGTGTCCAGCCTCTAAAGAATCAGTATCGGGACGATGTGCATCAACCAATCAAAGGTCAGCTTGGACCACTGCGTTCCTATTGGCTGTTCTACTGCATATGCACATTCCTGTGCTGCTGGCAGAAGGAAAGAGCAAGCGGCAATGGCGGACAGTGCACCTGGTAAAATCGCTATTCCAGCATTGGCTACAACTGCCTACACGGCTAAACAACCCCTAAAAAAGGAAGACAGAATTAGAAAAGAAAGAATTTAAAGAGAGGCTGACCAAAAACGGAAGAAAAGTTGTGTTAATATCGGCAGAGCATTCCAGAAATGGAGAGAACTGCGGCATAGCCTAGGTCTGAAGTTGGATTCGGAGCTGGCCACTCTTCTCTTGGACAGGTAAGCTGCTAAATGAATAACCTTGTAATATTTGTCATAATGTGTTGCAGTGATAGTTGTGTTGCGTAGTTGATTTCATGAAAGCAGATGACAAACGGCTACCGGTAAGTTGAATGCTGCTAACAGTTTAGCCGTCTGCTAAGCGTTAGTTAAGAGTACAGTTGAAGCTTGACTCGGACATTACTCAAAGTTGTGCTAAGTGGACCGGTGAAATTCCAGCAGCGACTCAATAGCGACTCTTTTGAAAAAATGCTGTGTGCGCGTGCTTGTCTGGTAGGAGGGGCTCAGGGCAAAGACGAACAAAACCTAACTCAGATGAGACTCAAAAATCAACCGTTTTCTGGCTTTCTAGCTACTGCAGCTTTAAGTCCCACCTCAACTTGATGACCGTATCACAGTAGGTTGATCCGTAGTTTGGTTTAAATGTTCTTTGCTGATTTTATTGACATGGTTGTTTGTTTGACTGGCAAATTCCAAAAAAGTCCTCACAATCTAAAGTTTCACATCACCAAGGTTTCTTGTTTTTTACCAGTGTTTATAACAAATTAAAAACTTTGAAAGAGAGAAAAACTTTATTTTGCCTTAACACAGATTCTTATATTTGATTTTAATACTGCTAAAGCGTGTGTGTGGGGGGTGTCTGCTGTAGACGGGGGAGACGGAGAAGTCCTGATGCTGCAGACTTTTCATCTTGTGCAAAGAAGTACTCTAATGAGGCCTAAGCTGACTTTATGCACAGTTATAATATTTAACATGCTCTGAGGCTGGTATCCTCTCCCTTGTTTTTTTTTTTAGGTAGACCCCATGATACAGACCAATCACAAATAGATTCAATCACAACGTCCCCCACCACCCCACCTTACCTCTCCTTCCTCGACATGAAGGAGGTATGTATGATAGGTGGAGGCAGTCATGGCTGAGTTTGATGCTGTTTGTGAGGGAGTGTCTGCAGGGAGATGTGAGCAGACGTGTCAGAGTCTATGAAAGAGCTGTAGCTGTCACAGCAGGAGACTGAGCCCATGTATGTAAGCTTTAAAGGGAGCTGCTTCATGAAGCTGAGCAAAAATACAGGCACAGGTAGTACCCAGGCAGAAACCAGCAACAACGTTTAATATTCCCAATACATCCACCTTTTACCATTAAGGTGTACCTACCAGCTTATTAGAGCAGCACAATTAATCAAATTTTAACTGCGATCACGATTTTGACTGCCAGGATTAAATGAACCTGATCGTCTGTGATATTTACATTTAAAATGCTGGCTCTGCTGCATATCTAATCAAGCACTTTCTCAAACATTGGTCAGCCAACCACCAGGGGGCGAACGCATGGTTAAGGCTTCATTAAGCTGCCGAAATAACCAGCAAGCAAACCCTGCAGCGGCAGCCTCAAGTCACTCGGTGGACTGATGAGAGAAGAAAGTACAGCAGCTGTAAAACTGTCAAAACACTGGACAAGAAATATGTGACCCCCTCACGCAGTTATTTCTCCACAGTGGCATTACCTACACCAGGGCCCAGTTGTTCAAAAGGTGTAATCCGGATAAAAATTATCCAGATTTTGAAATCTCTTTTTCTGGTATCCAGGATCACATAATCCGTCTTACTTTTATCCCAGCTGTTCAAAGCAAAGTTGGATTGGATCAGTCTGATCCAATCCAACTTTTCAAGATTACCAACCAGAAGAGTGCTCTAAATTAGACTTCATATCACTCTGAAGGCTGCTGAGTGTGTAAAGAAACTGGTAGAATAGTCAGCATGGAGTCACTCAAAGTGTATTTGTTTTAAAAAACAAAAAGAAACCACAGAAAGTAGAAATACCCCATTTTTAATATCTTTTGACCAGCCAGACCATATCTGTCCCACAAAAAGTAAAAAAAAAAAGAACAAATTTAAAATCCATGTGCTTCAGTTTCAAACCTAAAATTCCAGCCTTTGAACATTAAAAAACAACACAGACATTCAGGGTGCATTCACACTAGGGGCCCTGTCCCGGATCCGAGCGCACTTGAGCCCAAAGTCCGGTTCATTTTGGTAATGCAAACGAACCGCACCCGGGCCCACTTGAGGAGGTAGTCTCCGGTGCGATTAAAGAAGACTCGGTTGAGATGTGAATACAAGCGCGGTGGGACTGAAAGCTGCTGGGGTGCAACAACTTGACTGACAAGAAAACCAGGAGGCTGGACAGGCTGGTGAAGAATACTGGCATTGTGCTTGAATTCAGACTTACTGGGGACTGTGGTGGAGAGACACGCAGCACAGTGCAGGCCATCCTGGACAATGGTAACCATCCCCCCCACAACATCCTGGAGGGACAGAGAAGCAGCAGCAGTGGGAGACTCATCTCACTGCTGCAGGACTGAGAGGTTCAGGAGATCCTTTGGTCCCACAGCCATCAGACTGAACACCCTGAACAAAGGCAGTGGATCATGACCTGGATCATCTACGCATGCAGATTAATAATGTCTTTATCAATCATCTATCTATCTACTCTATATGACTGTGTTATACCTCAGCAGCTGCCACTCTCTTTCCTCCAGTACTGCTGTATTCCTAAGACTGTCTATTCTGTCACTTTTATGGCTATTTTGTTATATCTACATTGTTTAATATAAACTAGCACAATGCTAAAAATCTATTATCTTTTATCTAAAGAGAACTGATGACCCAAAATAAGAGGGGTTAAACTAAACATAACATGAGGAACAATTATCAATGAAGGTAATGCTATGAAGCAAAGTTTGTTTCATGGTGATGCTTATTTACCAGGTTATACAAAATACATAATTTTGCATATAATGTAATTTTACAGCCAACTTTGTCAACGCTTTCATATCTTTGAATAGATGTAGATTTCCTTGTTAATCGTCTTTACATTGAATTTTAATCCAAAGGAGATGCTTTGCTGTATTTCTGTGAGGTGGTTCTTGTATTGATGATGGGAGAGTCTGACCACTGCGCAAAGCCCAATGAAGGCCCAATGAATCCTGGCATTGTCATCTTGGAATATGCCCCTGCCATTGGTGAAGAAAAAATCCATTGATTGAATAACCTGATCATTCAGTATATTCAGGGAGTCAGCTAAGCACTTAGCGCTTCAAAAATGGTATACGGAAAAAAAAAAAAAAAAAAAGTCAGGTTTCACTTTATATGTACACAACTTCATCCCATATATTGAGATTTCATTAAATATATTCAGGGGCTCATTTTGCATAATAAGAGTTTCATTTCATATATTCTGAGTTTCAGTAAATACATTCAGATTTTATTTTATATATTTAGAGTTTCATTAAATATATTCAGAATTCATTATATATATTGAGAGTTCCATTAAATATATTAAGAGTGTCATTATATATGTCTATATCTATCTATCTATATCTGTATCTATATCTATATATATAGATATATATATAGATATATATATATATACATATATAGTAGATAGGTACAATTCACCGAGGTATTTAGTTTCCTACATGCTCTAAGTTGACAGAGCTAAGTTACAGCATAGACAGTATCCTTCAGATATCTGAACATGTTTTCCTACTCATGAGGATTCTTGTATTATGTATTATTACTAAAGGAAGTAATCAAAATCAAATAGTAACAACACGTGTCTCTTCCTGATTGAACAGATTGAAGTGCATATTCAGGAATCTGTTTCTGTCCATTTATCTTGAAGCCAGAAACTAATAATGAGCTTATCTTAGCCCAGGCAACCAAATGTGACACCTCATTCTCGGCCAAAGAGCTGAGCAGGCGTGACAGCGAGCCCCAGTGTGTGCGGTGTGTGGAGGAGAGATTAGTGTGAGAGTTAGAGCGGGGCCGTTCCCTATCTAACACTGACCTTGACTTTGTCCTCTTCGCCGCTCGCTTTCAAAGAACCACACACACACACACACACACACGCTCCTCTAGCAGTATGCTAATACCCGCACAACCAGTTTGCCAAAAAAAGCAATCTTTTCCTGCCGTGCCTCTACACTTGATCATTGTGGAATGGGTGCGCAGCATCAAGAGGCATATATTCATTATCTGTCATCATATTCATTTCTATGCTAATGAGGAACCCGTTCCCGATGAAAATCTGTTTTCAGCCCCTCAAATAGAAGTAAGTGGCAATCACGTATTGTTTGTTTTCGAGGTTTGCCTTTAAATGAGAGAAGACATTTTCAGCTCTGGCGTGTGCAGGCATTATTCCATAAATCATATTGTGGCCCGAGCTGTGCGGCGCAAATCCCAACCTGTTTCATGCGAGGCTCGCCGTGCGGCTCCAGCAGCTCGCTGACGTTGCGTTGATTAAACAATATTTGAGGCGAGAGGGGGAGAAAAGGCTGGTGTGATAACCACTGATTGATGGGGACAGCAGAAGGAATATCTTTCTCAAGATGTTGTTTCTTTTTAGGAGCTTTTTGAAGATGAATAATGAGCCGGCTGAGGGGAAAAATCCCCTCCAAGCTTCAATCAGTTTGTTGGATGTGTCCTGCTGTGACAGAGCTCATTCTCAGCTCAAAGAATCAAGTTCTGCTCTGATTGACTTTAATTTTGACAGCTGATGAAGACATTTTTATATGGGGAGATGAATTATGTGGGATTTCAGTGACCCCGAGAACTGAGGTCTAACCTGACAAGCTAGATGGACCATTCAGTATATTCCATGGGTCCATCTGGGAAAGAGCCCATAGAAACTGTTTGAAGCAGAACCGTTCAAAGCATATCAGAGCAAAGCAGGTGATTGGAGGATCGTCCCATTAGTCACATTCTTTATAGGCCAATCAGAAGATGAAGCAGGCAGACGCAACAGCAAAACGTTTTAGAGTGGAGCAAAAATATTCTTTTAGTGTTATTTGTTTTTCATTTTAGTAAAGAAATGAGGTAAGGATCTGCATATTTTGTGCCATTGTTATTATATTCAGCCTCTGCTTTTCTACATGATTGCCACACAGTTCTGATTGTTTCAATTACCTATATCTGCTATAATTTTTTTTTCTGCTGCATATTTTTAAAATAAACTTTTCAAGGTTACTAAGCAGCTCTGCTCCTGTAAGGTTCTGTATGAATAAACCTTATTTAATTATCTCATTACTTACATCCATTGTGAAAAAAAATATTTTAATCAGATCCAATAATCAACCTTGTTTCCTCATGATGGAGGTAATTAAACAACTGCTTGATTGTCCTAAATCATATAAGTTTAATATGTTTGCCAGTTCATAAAGGTGACTGAACTCATATTCTAATAGCTGAAGTCATGATGGTGGGTAAACAGTCTGATAAACAGTCTTTAAGGTGCGTTCACACCGAACTCAACTTTGGCGACTTCGACCTCATTGTCACTCTCCATGTAAAGTCAATGTACAGCCGTGATGGGGCCACGACGTGACAACCGCAATCAAGGCGACCTGGTCGCTCCATTGCCAAAGTTGAAAAATTTTAACTCTTCAGGCAATATCATGTGTGGCGGTCCGGCAACAGCCAATCAGCGTTGTGTGGGTGTGTGACGGTACCCGTTTTTTATTGCAAAAACAAACAATAGATATAACAAACAATAGACATATAACAAGACAGCTTACATAACATACAAGCAGACTGGTTTTACCATTTGGGGGGGGAAACCCAATAGACAAAACAAAATAAGAAACCAAACAAAACAAACAAAAAGTAGAAAAGTTCTCAGAGAGCGCAGACCTCCGCCAAGCAGCTTCAGTCCACCCCAAACACATGTGCATACATGTATTAGACAGATACATGTATGCACATGTCTGTATTCCCTGTTTTGGAAATCCCCCAGTCTACGGTTACCATGACAACGGAGCACTTTCTCATCCTTGAAGTTTCACACAAAGGTAATGTTGTGACTTACAGCCTACACATTCATGCCAAAACATTTTTCATTTACTGAGAGAAAATTAAATCTAGGCCTATTATGCATAATCAGTTACACTTTATAATTTAATTGTGTAAAGGTTTGTGTATTTTTAAGTTTCGTGACATATTCAGATTTTGTTTTGTTGCTGCTTGTTAACAGTTTGGTAAACATTTTTGAAGAATAGTTTGATGAAGTTTGGTTATTCCTTAAAGTATTTCGTTGAGTTTTAGAACTTGAATTGAGCTTTCAGTTCTTGTAAAGCTGCTGTAGTGGTGGTCAGACCGGTGTTTATGGTGAGCATAGAAATTCTGTTAGGTCACATATGCTGTAATTGACAAATACCACCCAATACCACTCTTGGAATTATTGATTGAGCATAAACAAACCTGTAGACAGGTAGGATATGGACTTATAGATTAAACAGATTACACCACCTTTAAAATGCATTAGAGTGCAGGAAATTACATCTTTTGCTTAAAAATGTTCGGATCCCCCCCCACACACACACACACACTGACCCACCCACCTTCAATTTCCTTGCAATGCCCCTATATATATATATATATACATATATACAAAACCCAAAACCAGTGAAGTTGGCACGTTGTGTAAATCGTAAATAAAAACAGAATACAATGATTTGCAAATCCCTTTCAACCTATATTCAATTGAATACACAGCAAAGACAAGATACTTAACGTTCAAACTGGTAAACTGTGTTATTTTTTGCAAATATTAGCTCATTTTGAATTTGATGCCTGCAACATGTTTCAAAAAAGCTGGCACAAGTGGCAAAAAAAGACTGAGAAAGTTGAGGAATGCTCATCAAACACTTATTTGGGACATCCCACAGGTGAACAGGCTAATTGAGAACAGGCCTGGGTAACTTACACATCTGTGAAGGCACCATTAATGCTGAAAGGTACATACAGGTTTTGGAGCAACATATGTTGCCATCCAAGCAACGTCTTTTTCATGGACGCCCCTGCTTATTTCAGCAAGACAATGCAAAGCCACATTCTGCACGTGTTACAACAGCGTGGCTTCGTAGTAAAAGAGTGCGGGTACTAGACTGGCCTGCCTGTAGTCCAGACCTGTCCCCCATTGAAAATGTGTGGCGCATTATGAAGCGTAAAATACAACAACGGAGACCCCGGACTGCTGAACAGCTCAAGCAAGAATGGGAAAGAATTCCACCCGAAAAACCTTCAAAAATTGGTCTCCTCAGTTCCCAAACGTTTACTGAGTGTTGTTAAAAGGAAAGGCGATGTAACACAGTGGTAAAAATGCCCCTGTGCCAACTTTTTTGCAATGTGTTGCTGCCATTAAATTCTAAGTTGATGATTATTTGCAAAAGAAAATAAAGTTTCTCAGTTCGAACATTAAATATCTTGTCTTTGCAGTGTATTCAATTGAATATAAGTTGAAAGGGATTTGCAAATCATTGTATTCTGTTTTTATTTACGATTTACACAACGTGCCAACTTCACTGGTTTTGGGTTTTGTATATAAATGTATATATGTATGTATATGTAACATAATAATCGTAATAACTTTGATGATAATAATGATGACAAATGAAGTAGAAATAATAGCAAAAAAAATAATATAATGGCACGATCAACAATAATGACAGTAGTAATGTAGGTGGAAAATAAAAATAGTAAATATATAAGGATATAAGGATACAGTAAATATATAGCATCATTAACATCACATTTTATAACAATAATAATAATAATAATAACAATAATAATAATGACAAGAATAATAACAACAATAATAATATTAATAACGGCACAAGCATTTCTAACAGAACTACATATTTAATTATTGCCTGTTGTGCAACCTAGAAAAAAATTTTAACAAAAAATATGTATGTTGCTATGTATATTTCAGTGTCTATTGGTCGTCATGCAAAAAGACGATGGTAAAAAAAAACAATAATAATAATAATAATAATAAGAAATAAATAAATAAATTAAAATGAAATAAAAATAATCATACATAAAATAATAAAAATAATAATACAAAAGAGTAATAATAATAGTAGTAGTAATTATAATAACAACAATAATAATAACAATAATAACAGACTGTTTTTATTCTGGTTCACAGAGTAACAATCCATGTCCGTGTGGAAACATTAGTTAGTAAGGACATTAGTTCCACTTAGATGGACCGCAGAGAAGTCACAGACGATGCTGCTGCAGGGCCATCAGCTGCTTTGTTGTTGATAGATGAGTGAAAAGGATACAGTTGGAATAATGTCAGCTTATACATCCTATTACATTATATATGATATGAAACATGAGTGGACGTGACACCACTGAGTCGCTGCGACGGGTGACGGTGACCAAAATGAGGTAGTTATGGACACGCGATGCGACTTCAGCTGGCGACGCGATTATGGTCGCAAAGTTGTGTTCAATGTGAACTCAGCCTTACACTGTTGAATAAGCTAAAAATAAGCCTATAAAGTTACCCAATTATAACATAAGATCTCCTATTTTAGCTCATTGGTTCACCTTGTTCCTGTCTCCCTAAAACTGAAATCAACTGGAGCTTGATTCCACGTTTCTACCTTTCCTGTTTCCCAGTGCTCTTTGGGACAGGAGAACAGTTTCAATGAAAAATTTATTATCACTGAGGTTGCTTTCACACTGGAAATTTAGGGGAAGCGGTTTGGTTTGTAGTTTCAGCATTGTTTAATTTCCTCTGTTTGGTCTGTTTTCAAATTTGAGTATTTGAGCAAAAGAAACACTAGTAACAAGTTCTGACAAAGTGACATCTTTTAGCATTTTGTGAATGGACGCCCTAGAAATGGGCAAACACAACGATAACGAAAGCTAACTTAACATTAATTTAAATGTAAACAATATATATCGACTTGCCCTGTTGTACAAGAACATTGTTGTTCTTGTATGTGATTGTCTTATGAAGTGTGAACACATGGCGTGCTTGACCCTTGCATTGAGATCTATGAGCTTTCCCCTCTATTTTAATGTCCTCTTCATTTGAACTCTGCCAGCATTTGATTTGGTGAAAGTATCTCTCAAAGGCATACTTGAGACCTTTCTGTCTGCTTCTTTTTGATACCTATGAAAAATTTGTCCAGAAATTTGCAGATAATCTCCTAGGAATATCACTCACTGGTACTACAAAAAACTCCATATTTCTCATTCTAGGAGTGAAAGTTTGACAGGCATAGCAACAGTAACCATGGGGGCGGGGCTTAAATGGAACACTCACTCATAGCATCAAAGCACTAAGGGAGGGAGCACGACAAAAGACAGGCAATGTTTTGAAAGAGTGATACTACACACTCCTGTACAGTAGGTGGCGGTATACACCTAAAAGTTGTTTGCAATCCGCCAATCAAACAGAAGAAGAAGAAGAAGAAGAAGAAGAAGAAGAAGAAGAAGAAGAAGAAGACATCAAAGCACATTATGATGTCAAGACATCAAAGCCACTTCGGAATGCTTTTAACTGTGATGTGAAGTGCTTTTTTCACACATCTTAGCAATTGGTGCTGTAGTAAAGAAGCCAACAGGAGTGAATACTCCAGTTCCAGCTACAAATACAGCTACCCAACGTTTGGAGTGAGAAAATAGATTTCTTGAGGCCAAGAGGTATTTGCCCCAACAAGTTAGAGGATTCTGCAAAGAAGACAGTCCCTTGGTCCATCTCTACTGCAAAGGGCTTGAAAAGAGAGGACATGAAAGCTACCAAAGCTACCAAATCTGTGCATTTTCAAAGCCCTGAAAGAGAGGCTGGAGGGATCCTAAAAGACAAATCATCAGATTCTTGGGGCTCTGATTGGGAGAAATTGCAGGGACAGAAAATGGGAAGTGCTGGCACCCTCAGGGACCCTCAAGTTCATGCAACTGCAATACCTAAAAGTATTTTAAAAAAGGATGAGAAGAGGGCAGAGGGCTTGCAAGACCAGGAAAAGAAAGCTACCAAATCTGAGAATTTTCAAAGCTCTGAAATGCAAAGCCTTTGGAGAGAGGTTGAAGAGATCCTAAAAGACGACGTGCCAATGACGAAGGGGAAGAAGAATATGGATAAAGGTCAGGACACGAGGACTGTTCAGAAACAGGAGTCATCAGATTCTTGGGGCTCTGATGAGGAGGACTTGCAGGGACAGAAAAAGGTAAGCACTAGCACCCTCAGGGACCCTCAAGTTCATGCAACTGCAATACCTAAAAGTATTTTAAAAAAGGATGAGAAGAGGGCAGAGGGCTTGCAAGACCAGGAAAAGAAAGCTACCAAATCTGAGCATTTTCAAAGCTCTGAAATGCAAAGCCTTTGGAGAGAGGTTGACGAGATCCTAAAAGACGACGTGCCCATGACGAAGGGAAAGAAGAATACGGATAAAGGTCAGGACACGAGGACTGTTCAGAAACAGGAGTCATCAGATTCTTGGAGCTCTGATGAGGAGGACTTGCAGGGACAGAAAAAGGTAAGCACTAGCACCCTCAGGGACCCTCAAGTTCATGCAACTGCAAAAGCTAAAAGTGGTCCAAACCAGGCTGAGAAGACAGAAACGATAACAAAGGAAAGCCAGAAGTTGGTGAAGGAGGAGAAGAAGGAAGAAAAGGGTATTTTTAAGACCCCCGGCGGACAAAGTAAAGGCAGGGACACGAGCCCATTTTTGCCCCAAAGACAGGGAACTGGAAGTGTGCTCGCACTCTCCAGTTGGGGGCAGGCACTTAAGTGTAACCAGAAGCAAACAGAGGACAACAGCATCATCAGTTGGGGTTCAGATGAGGAGCCTGAAAGTGTAAACAAGGGCTTCAACATGTCAAACAAAACCCAACAAGACGAAGAGCTCAGTGATTGGGACTCAGATGAGGAGCCTGAGAATGAAGCTGAGGACATTCAAGTGCCGGGAAGAGCAAGTCCTCAGAACCTGAGAAGAGGCTCACCCAGCAGATTCCTGTCTCCGCAGAAGGAAGAAGGAGTAAGCAAAGACAACCTTGAGAGGGAGCCCACATTGGGGTATGATCAACAAGTGCAAAATCCTTACAAGTGCAAAAGTAAGGAGGATCAGATCAAAGAGCTCCTGAACAAGATTGCAGCAATGGAGAGACAGAGGAAGGAAGAAGTAAATGAAGCAGAGTTACAGTCCGTTAAAATCAAAGATCTGACTCGGGAAAACCAAGAGCTGGCTTCTCGGCTTACACATCTTGCAGCAATGGAGAGACAGGGGAAGGAAGACGTAAAGGGAGTGAAGTTACAGTCTGTTAAAATCAAAGATCTGACTCAGGAAAACCAAAAGCTGGCTTCTCAACTTAAACATCTTGCAGCAATGGATAGACAGAGGAAGGAAGACGTAAAGGAAGCAGAGTTACAGTCCATTAAAATCAAAGATCTAACTCAGGAAAACCAAGAGCTGTCCTCTCAGCTCCAATATCTTGCAGCAATGGATAGACAGAGGAAGGAAGACGTAAAGAAAGCAAATTTACAGTCCGTTGAAATAAAACATATGACTCAGTTAAACAAAGAGCTGGCCAATGAGAACAAAACACTGAAGGCCAAACTTGAAGCACAAGAAAACAGCCATCAATCACAGGTAAAAAATCTGTTCAACAAACAGAACAAGCTCAAACGCAGAGAAGAACAGTTAAAAGAGACACTCTTGGAGACAAATGCTGAGCTTGAGGCTAAAAATGTGATAATTAAACAGCTCAAGGAAGATCTGCAGGCTTGGCATGACAAGGAAGAACAGTTAGAGGAACGTGATCAAGAGAAATATACTGAGCTTGAGGAACTGAGAGGACGATTCCTTAGGGAGCGAGATTACCCTCTGCTGAAAGACCAGGAGATCGAATCCCTAAAATTCAATATTCAGACTTTAAAACTTGAAGCTGAAGAAAAGGACAAACTGGTTTCCTCACTGCAGAAGAAAGTCAAAAAGTTAGCTTCAGACTTCGAAGAAGAACAAAGAAGACACAAAACTGTTCAGAGAGGCTATGAGGCTACTCTCTCAAAGTGTGTGGTGGAACTGAAAAGTCGGATTTCTGATAACCAGACGTTGGTTTCTGTGGTCAGAAGATTCCAAGAGGAACATCATGCTGCCAAGCTTGTGAAGAAACAAGATGATAGTAGCTGCAGAATGGAGGAAGAGAAAGCTCAGTGTGCAAGACTGATTACAAAGATTGAAATTCTGGAGAAGGAGCTTTCAGAGAAATCACAGGCTTTGGAGAAGAGTCAGACGGCCGTAAAAAAAGGACAGTTAGAGGAACGCGATCTGGAGGAATATACTGAGCTCGAGGAACTGAGAGGACGATTCCTTAAGGAGCGAGATGACTCTCTGCAGAAAGACCAGGAGATCGAATCCCTAAAATTCAATATTCGGACTTTAAAACTTGAAGCTGAAGAAAAGGACAAACTGGTTTCCTCATTGCAGAAGAAAGTCAAAAAGATAGCTTCAGACTTCGAAGAAGAACAAGAAAGACACAAAACTGTCCAGAGAGGCTATGAGGCTACTCTCTCAAAGTGTGAGGAGCAACTGAAAAGTCCGACTTCCGATAACCAGACGCTGGTTTCTGTGGTCAGAAGATTCCAAGAAGAATGTCATGCTGCCAAGCTTGTGAAGAAACAAGATGATAGTAGCTGCAGAATGGATGAAGAGAAAGCTCAGTGCACAAGACTGATTACAAAGATTGAAATTCTGGAGGAGGAGCTTTCAGAGAAATCACAGGCTTTGGAGAAGAGTCAGATGGCCGAAAAAAAGTTACAGTCTGCCTTCAACAATGAACAAAGCAAAATGTCTCTTGAGATAACTGGCCTCTATGAATGGCTGGCAGGTACCCTAGAGGTAACAGAGCATCAGCTGCATATTATTACCAACATGAAGAAAGAGAATGAGGACATGAGGGCCAAACTGAAGGCCATGTCAAGAGAACGTAGCCAGTCCGGGCCAAAATACCACCCCCCTGATTGCTATGAGGAGAAGCTCTCTGCAAACTGTATGGACATCTCAAAGAACCAGCCCACCACAAAGACTTCCCAGACCTCACATTTAATGAATGGGAGGCAGAGACAGATGGATGTCCTATGGGAAGCAGAGCAGCATCACCTCAGCTACCAGTCAATGCCAAACACCCAACCACACAGGCAGAGCTTTTATATGAGCTCAAGTCCAGCAAGAGGAGCAGCTACGAGTGTCTTGAACAAGGACACATTGGCACCTTCTAATTGGTAGAGTGTACTACCAGACTAAGACACCAACACCAATCGCATTAACCAGTTCTTCAACCTGACACCTAAAGAGATCATTCTTAAGGCTTTGTGTGTAATTTTGAGTGTTTTCCCCACGATTTGAGGCGTTTTCTCTGAGATGCCTCCCCCACGTCCATTTGCTTCTCCAAATTACCCCACATTGGTGTCGGTGGCGCAGCTGGATAGTGCACTTGGTCAGTGATCGGGAGGTTGCAGGTTCAAGCCCAGCTCCGGGCGACACATGGCAATGTGTCCTTGGGCAAGACACTTAACCCCAAGTTGCTCCCTCTGCTGCATCAGTGGCATATAAATGGGCATGAAAGGGCATGAAAGTGTTAGCTGATACTGATGGATAACTAACATAGAAACTCTGAACCATCAGTGAGTGAATGTGAGAGTGAATGGGTGTGAATGGGTAAGTGTGACCTGCGGTGTAAAGCAGCTTTGAGCAGTCAAAGACTAGATAAGCGCTATAAGCTCAAGTCCATTTACCATTCAAGTCCATTTACCATTCACATGAAAAAATAAATAAATAAGTAAAATATAAATAAGATGTATCATGTCTAATTAATCATTTAAACCCTATTTTAGGTTTCTGCCTGTAAAGCAAAGGGCAGTCCCCTGAGCCAAAAATAGGAGGCCCAAACCCCCTATTTCCACATAATCCAACCACCTACAAGCCACATACTCTGTGGCAGATCGCCCCCAGGCTCTTCAAAAAGCCTGTTTCCACAGCCTGCACCTCACTGTAGACTCAGGATCGCTGGAAATACACAGCAAGTCTGTGTGTCAATCCCTGCCAAGCAGATCAAGCAGATCAGAGTTTCTGGGTCATTTCAAAATACAGTGAAATAGCAGAAATAATGTCGTTGCTCACAGCAAATCAGCATCAGACAGGAAATATAACCTGTTGTTTACTTGTTCTCTTTCCTGTTGTCTTGTAAACCCACAATTACCTTGTAAAGCTGTGGTTCTTATGTGATCTTTATGATGTTGTGTTTCAAGCTCCCAGGCCTGTGCTCCGCTGTGCACCAGTTAAAGTATGCCCAAAGGTGGCAAGGACGTGTGCCATGGGTCAGAGCAAAGCTGCTGCATGAATGTGACACTCTGGAGTTAGAGCTTAATAATTAGATATTGGGTATGTTTTCAAAGTATTCATATACCAAATAGATTTCTCTGATCAATGATTGCTTACTGTTGTCTTCTTGACTCTTTGTTTTCTTGTGGCTCTTTGTTGTATAAACACTATTATCTGTTTAAAAAGGCTTTTGAGCATCTGTGTAATGCTGAGCACTTCATGTTAATTTGATGCTTATTATCCTATTTAGTTTTGAAGTGAAAAGCTAAATGACGATTAAGTATGATTGGTCAAATGCCTGCATGCACACTCCTAAACAAAGTCTTAAGACCAGTTGAAATTTGTAAGTCGAGCTTCAAAATGCAAAAGGAAGAAATGGAAGGGAGAGACAAACAATTTTGAGTCAGGAATTGAATTGAAAACAACAATTGTACTGAAATAGGCTGTTTATCAGCTGATCAAAAGTTTAAGACCAAACCTTAAAAAAAACAAACAAACCTCAAAACAGGATAAAACGTGTCAATAAAGGACATAGTTATGAGCCCCACCATTCTTGTTGATCACTTCAAAAATTCCTTTAGGCTGCTTGATGCCAGTGTTTCCAGAAGATTCCTTCACAAAGGTGCTTGTTTTTGTCATTTGCTTGATAAAAGCTTTTAACTCTTGCTGAAAAGTGTGAGGATTCACTGAATCCTCAGCAGTCTGCTCTCCCCCTATCTCTCTGACTCTCTCTCTCACCTTTCCCCGCCTGGGCGGAGTCCACAGCTCGGCAGCTGCAGCACCTGTTTCCTGTTCACCTCATCAACTCCACTACTTAAGACGGCTCCTGATATGTCTTCGTCGCAGGAGAATTGCACACTTACCCTCGGTTTGTGCTAGTCTCGTCTCTCTGTTCTGCAGCTCTCGCTGTTTCGGCTCTCAGCCTTCTCTCCCCGTCCAGGGGCGTTCTTATGCCTTTCGAGGCCTTGCTATTTTCTCGTGTGTTTGACATATTGGATACTAATCCTGTTCCTCTGCTCCCTCTTTTCCAGGTCTCCACGAGCCCTCACCACCGCTGCCTTTTTGAACTGCTTTCTCTTACCTGTGTTTGTGCTCAGGAGCCCGTCTGCAATAAAACCCATTCAAATTTTCCTCCTGCTTGGTTCTTTGAGCTTTTGGGTCCAGCAATAAAAACACCTTGGTCATATCCTGACAAAAAGTCCTATATTGACCCAAAACAGGACACAACATTTCATTGTCAAATACAGGATGATTCTATACTTAAAGGGACGGGTGTTAACCCTAGATGTTACTATTGGTCATGTGTATTTTGCTCATCCCTACTCTAAGGTTTTTAAGTGTCCATTTTGTGCTGTTTTTCTTGAGAAATAAACTTCCTCCTCATTGACAGCAAATCCTTCAGAGTCATGTTTAAGTGGAGCTCATAGCAGAATTTCAGGAGCAGTACCACACCTCAGCCACACCTCTTTCTGTTGTCCTATAAATTCTAACCTGACCATTTCCTCCCTTTGTTTCGCTCACTCGACACACGGCATGGCGCCGGGAAAGTCGCTAAACTTCTGGTGTAATTTTCAAAGCAACTCGCCATCATACTCAAACAACAACTCGTCAATCAGCATCACTCACCTATTGAGCAGACCCATACCAGATGTCAACAATCAATCAATCAGTCAATCAATCTAAGTGTTATCTCAAGACACTTTACAACAGAGCACAAAGCTCTTCATATTATGGATACACATATATGCATAGATACATATATACATATATAAAATACACATATACATATACATATATATACAAATATAGACATCCAACACCCAACATGAATCCATATAGCCAATCATGAATCCCTCCATCAAGACGGCAAGAAAAAACCTGCCTGGAGGCGCTTCACCGCTTCAGAGCCGAAATCACGCCCACCATCCAAGCCGTCCAGACTAAGTGAGTCTGAAGTATAAAACGATTTGCATCATATCTCTTTTATAATGGCATCATAGCTTCTCAGTAATACATCTTACATCGACACCACAGTGGTCGAACTGATCTCACAGGGAGATGAGGCAGCCTACAGGGAGGAGGTCCAGAGGCTGACGACCTGGTGCTCTGACAATAACCTGGCACTGAACACCAGGAAAACAAAGGAGATCATCGTGGACTTCAGGAGGAACAGACCTGACCCGCCCCCCCTCTACATCAGCAGCAAGTGTGTGGAAAGGGTCCACACATTCAGGTTCCTGGGAATCCAGATCTCCGACTACCTCTCCTGGACAGCCAACATCACAGCTGTCATAAAGAAGGCCCAGCAGTGTGTACACTTCCTGAGAGTCCTCAGGAAGAACAACCGGGACAGGGAGCTGCTGCTGGCCCTTTACCGCTCGTCCATTGAGAGCCTGCTGACCTACTGTGTCTCCACCTGGTACGGGAGCTGCACTGAGGCGGACAGAGGGAGTCTTCAGAGGACAGTCAAGGCAGCACAGAGGATTATTGGCTGCCCTCTCCCCTCCCTGATGGACATCTACTCCACCCAGTGCCTCAGCAGAGCTCACAACATCATCAAGGACACCTCACATCCCGGTGCCCAGCTGTTCGACCTGTTGCCCTCTGGCAGGCGCTACAGGTGCATCAAAACAAGGACAAACAGACTGAAAAACAGTTTCTTCCTGAGAGCCATCACCACCCTGAACTTCCACATGCAACGAACCCAGCCACAATTATAATGTAAATGTGCAATATTACTGTTACTGCTGTTGCTGCTATGTTCTAAACACTACCTCAATATTTATATATTTCAATATATTTATATTTATCTATCCCGTACAGTCATATGTGATATATAATCTTCTGTAAATACTAACCACCATTGCACTTTAAGCATTCAGTATATACTCAGCTGTCCTGTGCAATGTATTTCTATATCCTGTGCAATGTATTTCTATATCCTGTGCAATACATTTCCACATGCAATAGAAATATTGAGAACTAGAAATAGGACCATTTTCATTATTAATACTCAGCCTCCACCTCATATTTCACAATAGAGCTCCAACTGCATTGTCCGGTATGATTTTATTTCATCTTGTATATATCTTGTACATTTAAAGTCTTCTTACTACCTTTTTTTACTTATTACAACCTCTTTTTACTCTTTTTGCACTATTTTTGTATTACCTTTCTTCTTAACTTAACCATCTATTGCACTGAAAAGAGAAGCTCTCCAATCTCGTTGTACATCTTGTATAATGACAATAAAGGCCATTCTCATATTGTATCTCTTCTCCCAAAGCGTATCATATCTTATCACATCGTTTTGCAGCATATCGCACCATATCTTAACGTGTATTTTACTGCATCATGTCAGTTTTATCAAATCGTATTGTATCGTATCATACTGTGGTATTTCACTTCTCGTCATATTCAATTGTACCTTACTTAAAACTTGTGTTAAAGTAAATCACATCGCTTCACATAGTATCTGTCTCACCTGTTTTCAAAAAACATTTTCGTCTCAGCTGAAATAATTCCTTGATTCACGGCACATTATAGACGTTTATCCAGAATCAGTCTATCAATTTCAACCAAGATTAGTCCGTCATTCTACCAGTCAATTAACAAAGTTCCATCGTCTTTCACTGCAAGACCTTTAGCGTCTCTCAGTCATTCATATTGTTTCCATCACCGTTAATAAACAACATTCCTAGAAATTCATGGAAGTCAACACGGTCTTTTACACATTGAGCTGTGCTTTTGCTTAGAGTTAAGAACTGGTTAAAATATCATAGCCATCCTCCTCTTAAAAGTGTATCCACTGACTTGTCATACCCATCTAAATCAATTTACATACTACAATCCACCTATCATCTCACGCATCGATCCGCTCATCTAACATTTGTAACTGGGGGCTTTGGGGGTTCGTCGTGCCCGGTAGCTACGGCGGATTCCCCGAGAAGTTTCCCCAAACCGTTATCGGCTTCACGTATCTGCTATGTTGCTTATTATCCACCATACGTACTAAATAATTGTCAAATTCATCCTGTTGATGGTGTGGTCCTTACTTGTGAAATGATATTCAAGTGTAATCTCCCTGAAGACAGGCCATCCTTCAGTCTTGAGAATTTATGTGAGCAAATATTTTTCTCAGATAGGGATAAGCAGTCATTATACCTGTGGGCAGTGTGTCTCTAACGCTGAATAGAAATGGCGCTCTGCTGGTAATCAGATGAACACTCTCAGCGCTCCTTAAGGCTCTCTCTCTTCTGTAATTATTTCTATACCATTTGGCCCTAAATTTAAAGAATGAATACAGGCCCATATTTCCTGTGAATGCTGCCGTTTAAGAGGCTTTTTATGCGAGTTATAAAGCAGGGGCCGCCACCCTCTGTCACTGAGGAGCGAATCATTTCCCAGGGAGGAGAAAACATCTGTTTCCAATTGAGGAGCTCGCCTGATGGGGAAAAAATGGCTTTTCACATGATAATGCAGAAAAGAAAGGGTTGAAATGGGGTCTGCAGAGAAGGGGGACTGGATAATGAGGCCTCTGCCATGTGGAGAGAAGGAGGGAGTATACGGCCTGTGCTCACACTCAGTACGATTCTCCTCCTCTGTGGTTTTCCGACTCTGGGTCATCACCCCAAACTGAATGTGGTCGACACAAATGGCTTCAGTTACCTGTAAAGCCATAGCAATCATGCTGACACATGATTATGTGCATATAGGGAGGGTTATAAAACTATTGCAGCTATTGATCTCTATGGCTTGAACACACAACAACATACAGATGCAGCTGCTTCAATTTTCACCTCCCAGCCCAATGCCAGCCAAGGTCAATCTCAATCAATCAATCAGTCTTTATTGCTTCGCCAAGGAGGTTATGTTTTTGCCGGCATTAGTTTGTCTGTTTGTGTTCAAGATAACTTGAAAAGTTTCGGGCGGATTTGGATGAATTTTTCAGAGAATGTGTGGAATGGAATAAGGAGGAAATGATTATATTTTGGGACTGATCTGGATCACCATGTGGATACAGGAATCGTTTAAAGGATTCTTAACATTGCGGAGGTAACTAGACAATGTCCACGGGAATCAGGGGTGCATTTCCAGAACTCAACATCAAAGGGCCAAACATCAAAGGGCCAATCAAAGACCTAAGGGCCAATCAGAGACCAGAACACCTTTGTGTGAAACTTCAAAGGACAGAAAGTGTGCCGTTGTCATGGTAACTGTAGACTGGGGGATTTCCAAAACAGGCAATACAGACATGTGCATACATGTATCTGTCTAATACATGTATGCACACATGTGTTAGGGGTGGACTGAAGCTGCTTGGCGGAGGTCAGCGCTCTCTGAGAGCTTTTCTAGTTTGTATGGTGCCAGTTCATAACAAACTGTTATCACAATAGAGCTGGGTGAAGCCATACTGTTCATTTAAAGATACACACGAATACACGCAAGTATACATAAATAAATATATTTGTATATACACATACATGCATCCATGTATCCATCCAGGCAGAGACAAAGGGACTAAAAATAAGAATTTTATGCTCGCGACAAACCCATGGATGTCCAGATTATAAATTTGTCCCTGCTGAATATAGATTAAATCAATCAGTCTTTATTTGTATAGTGCCATATTTGTCTTTGTTAAATATAAATGTATTAAAGGTAAGCCCCTTGAGATGTGGCATCTCATTTTCAAGAGGTCTATACGGTTGTATAGTTACTATGGATGTATAATCATTACAACCATGGATAGAGAGATCAATCTAATATTAAAATTGTTATCTGTGATGAATATAATCTGGAGGGGAATGGTGTTGATTAATATAACAGCATCTAGGTAAACTGCCATTGAAATGGTTTAATTGTTCTAAAGTTATGAATTTATGTTAAATGATGTCATTTCTGTTGATGGTTGATGCAGGATAGAGCACATGGAGTGGAGCAGGTCTACAGCAGCAGGTCATCCGTGATTGTTTGCATGGCCACACTAATATATGTGCTGTTTGCAGGAACTACCATGTATTTAATTTTGTTGATCTCTCGTTAGTTAATATCAGGAACTGTAGAGATAATGCACTGGGGCTGAAGGAACTACCAGATAATTGTAATTCTAGTTACTGAAGCTTCATAAGTCCACAGCAAGCGGCCAACACCAAGGCAGTCTACACCAAGGATCCCAGGCATCCTACAAGACAAGAAAAGTAGACAAGTACAGGAGCAAGCAAAAAGGGGCAAGGCATATATATATATACATAGAGAGAGAGAGGATAGATAGTATATACATCGTGGCATCATTGTAGGGATTGCATTATAGCCATGAAGGTGGGCAGGTATCAGCTCTTTCCTTACATGGACCAGCCAAGAAAATTGGGGAAGTTTTAGGTAGCTCCATCTGTACATGGGGGTTATAGATGTTATAGGGCAGAGGCGTCCAAACTATGGCTCATGCTGTTTCATCCTACAGCTTATCTGATAACTATTTTAATAACCAATATCAGCACTCTTCATTTCATTCTGTTGTTTTTTTCCTTTCTTCTCTCGTACTTGCCTTTAAAAACATCCATATAAGAATGCAGGCTTGTATGAAAGTCCATAAAACTACTCACAGGGCCATAAAAGCATTCAGAAAAAGCCCGTGGAGGCCCCTCATGCATCACAAACTCTTGGCGTTGGTGCACGGCTGCAGGTGTGAGGACTTGCTCGCCCTGTGACACTCAGAGCTTTTAGAGTGTCTTTCCCTGACAGCTCGTTTTACCGTCTGATGAAGCGTTTCTCCACTGTTTTCTGATTGCCCAGCGTGCGATTGCCTGCCTCTGTCTTTTCGACATTGCGCTTGTGTGAATTATGTACCTCCACTCCTCCATCCGTGATTCACCTCGTCGCTTTGAACGGAGGTATCACCCCAAAGCTCCCTGCACGCTGCAGGCTGGGACACTCTAATAACCAGCCCCATAAAGTGACAGTAAATCTGGGGCCGTATAAAACACAAGCTTATGAGAGGCAATCATTTGGAGCGCTCAACATTCCCACTCTCTTTGTCTTTTTTCAGCCCCCTTGTTCCTGTCGCTCTCCCTCTTTATCCCTCTTCCTCCATCGCCTGCTCTCTGCTCTGTCTCTCCTCCCGCTGCTTCAGTTTCCCCTAAATTACTGCAGGCACTGCTGCAGAATCTGAACTACACCTACAGGCTTGACTGGAAAGGTCAACAAGCTGCTTAAAATGAAGAATAGTGCAGGAGAGCGAGTGCAGTAATCTACTCCCTCCATCTCCTCTTTTCTCCTCCACGTTTTCTTATCCTCCCTCTATTTTTACAGCTGGCCCAGGTGAGATGAAATGTTTCTTCTGCAGAGCGTATGTGGATTATTTCTAGGGTTAATCTTCCATTTGACTTTATTTCTTAATGTCAGAGGTGTTTTGGTATTTTAGAGGCCTCAGGTAAGGACTAACATGAGGCCCCCGCTTGCTACAGCATCCAAGAGAAACATTGTGGGGGCTTTACAGAAACTGGTGCTGTGGTCAAATCAAAGGTGTCCAGGCTTTTTCCATCAAGTACCAAATGTAAGGATGACAGGGCCACAGTGATACAGCTGCTGAAAGAGTATTAGATTTGGCAAAATCAACCCAACAGAAGATATTCTTGATTATCGGAAATGCTGAAAGGAAAAAAATAGACGTCACAGCTGCCATTTGACAAGAAGTCAGTCATTCTTCAAGATTATTGAGTGGCCCGTTAGATTTCAGGGGGCCCTGGTTGGCCCAGGCTACCAATGAATGGGCCCCTGATCAAGATGAGAATGACCCAGAGCAGCAGACAGGAGAGGCTGGTGGCTCATCTCCACTTTAGACACAAAACAAGAGCAAACTGACAAACTTCATCGAAGTTTCATATCAAACCTTAAGGTGTTGAAGATCCATCCATCCATCATACATGTCACTTACTCCTATCAGGGTCACGGTGCCTGGAGCCTATAAGCAAACAATGGGTGAGGGAAGGGATACATCCTGGACTGAGCAAATAGGCCACATAGAGACAGACAACCATTCACGCTCACACTCAGACCTAAGGGTAATTTGGAGTCACCAATTAACCTAATGAGCTTGGTTTTGGTTTGTGGGTGGAAGACGAGTGCCTGTGGAGAATCCATGCATGCACGGGGGAACATGCAAACTTCACACAGAAAGGCCCTGACCTGCTCACTCATTACCTGCTGCGCTACTGTGCCGTCCAGTGTTGAGGCTAGCAAAGCAAAAAAGAGGCAGATGATGTTAAATGCTGTGATCAGTTTGTCTTAAGTCATGTAAAAGCTTGGGTTCTATTGTGGGCCTAATTTCCTTTATTGGAGCGTGCTGAAGGGCCAAATGTAAATGGACCGTGGGCCCAAATTGCCCTGTAAAAAATTTTACAGTAATTCACTGTCATCTTGTTGCCATTAAGTTACTGTAAATGTCTTTACAGAAGCATTGCTTTATTTTAATTTACCATATCGTTGCTCTATTTGTTATGATTCTTTTACTACTGTGCTCTTATTTAAGGTGTCATTACTAAAAAATCTCATCTTTTTTTCACCCAGTAAAATACATTTATTCAAACTCAAACCCAAAAGTGTGAAACACTTACTCAAAGAAATCTTGCCTGCTATTTTTCAGTTTCCCTACCAAAATGAAATTTTCTTTTGATCCATTTCACTTCAGTAATTAATTGTATAGATGTTTTACAGTGCTGGACATGATGTGCACATTTTGTCAGAACTGAAAGGTTACTTTCATTGGTATTTTTATGTATATACTTTTTTCTTATATATTTGTTATTATGGTTTTACAGTTTCTGTTTAAAAATTCCTTTCTTTTTTACCTCCTTTATTAAAAAATGTCCTGTCTTGATGTTTTTATATGTAAAAATATTTTTCACAATAAAAAGTTTACATGAACTGTTTTGTGTGTTTTCAGTGTTCCTTATGTTACATGTTATGTTAATAAGTAAAGAACAAAAAAAGAAATGTAAAAATGTAAGATGGAGGAAACAGTGATGTACTTTTAATTTGTACTATTTTGTGTAACAGTAATGGGAGCGTTTGTGTCAAAATACTTCTGCATTATTCCTCTTAGATGTAAAGGCCCATAGTCTGCTCTATAAATATTGAAGAAATATTTTAAAAAGGGTAAGTAAGTGACCTCATAGTACAAAAAGTTTTCAGTTTTCAGTCTCAGTTTTCACAATACCTTTGGAATCTCCATGCAGCAAACATTTTTGGGCTCTAGGCATCTTTGCACAGTTGCCACAGGAGCACCTATGCAGGAGAAGAGTGAAAACAGGATGTTCAGTAGAATTTTTAAAGGAAATGTACTAGTTAAGCAATCATGATGTTGTTTTTGTTTAAGACAATATAATGCTAATACACACAGGGCTGTGTAATAATAAACAATATTGCAAGTACAGAGGTGTTTAAGACAGCTATTGTGAGGCATACATAAAAGATATGGTTCAGAGAAAATTGCTTAGAATTACAGGTTATGACAAACATTTGCTCAGTGGCAGCACGTTACTGCCATGCACTATATGGCTCTATTAAATGCTGTATTCTGATGGGTCAGTCACATAACTAATGTTATTTCTGTAAAACACTGTTGCCCTGATCGGCCCTGAAGAACCCGGACATTATTTACATTTCACAACAACAAAGAAGTCCCCTTCCCTCTGTCTTATTTCACTATCAGTAGCAACGACTCGTTTTGTGTTACTTACCAATAAAAGTTTATTCCGCCTCACGTCGGGGTTTATATGTCTCTGTAGTAACCTGCTCACTCTACATTATCCCTTACTAAACACTATTTAATGCCAGTCTAAGTTTTGGTTAGCACGGTATGAACACAAACTACACAGTCAGGGAGCTACATGCTTCACATCAACAACAACACACGGAGGGGAGGAGGGGGTGGCAAGAACGGCAGAACAACTTTAATTTGTCTACATATTAGCATTGAAGAAACAAACTTTACATACAGACCACTGAGAAACCTCTTGGTTTAACCTTGGCTCTCGACTTTCTTCTGGTGCCTCTTCATATTGGGGGTCTGGCTCGGGCTCAAACATGAACGGCTGAACCACAGTTTGTTGTCCTGCAGCCATTTTCTCTCAAGGCCCAGTCGTCATGGTTACGCGACGCTGTCCTGTCTCTGCACACCAGGCGGAAGAGCTGGGCGGTATCAGCAGTGGCTCATTAACATATTAGGGTCCCCCGCTAAATCAGACCTTTCTGAACAGAGGGGCTATGTGAGCCTGGAAACAATGCTGCTGTGCTTGATTCATTGGCTTTTTGGACTAAAGCATGTTACTAACGATTCATGAAGACATCAAGGACCCATGTTAAACTGCAGAAAAGGAGCAAAATATGGGACCTTTAACTGTTGTTGACTGTAGTGCAACCAAAATCAGCCTGGTGATCTCTTCTAGCTTATACTTTAGCTCTTATTTAAGACAAATAGGTTTTAACGTAATTTATATGATTTTTTTTTTTTAATATTGATGTATATATATGATCATCAGGCTGAGCTTGGTGCTACTACAGTCAACAACAGTTAAGTTATTTCAGTTTTTATAGTCATTACCTATTGATAAACATACTTAAATTTATTAAAAATCATATGACTTAAATTTAAACATATTTATCTTGAGTAAGAGCTGTAGTATAAACTAGAATATATGTCTAAACATCAGGACGACTTTTGTGCCACTGCAGTCAACAACAGCACAGTTAATACAGTTATTATAGTCATTACCTATTAATGAACATATGTCAATATTATAAAATTAAATACAAATCACATTAAAAACAATTTCTCTTAAATAAGAGCTGTAGTATAAACTAGAGGAGATGTGTGATCATCAGGCTGGCGTTGGTGCCACTATAGTCAACAACAGTAAAGTTATTACAGTTATTAAAGACACTACCTATTAATGAATATACGTTAATATTTTTTTTAAAATCACATAAATTACAATAAAACCTATTTCTCTTAAATAAGAGTTGTAATATAAACAAGAAGAGATGTTTGATCATCAGGCTGATTTTGGAATTACTACAGTCAACAACAGTACAGTTATTACAGTTTTTATTACCTTATTATTACCTTATTATTAGCTGTTTTGCTGAAGTAAGAGTTGTAGTTTAAGGTGGAGATCACCATTCATGTTTTATTATCATTTTGTTGTTAGATCTCATAACTTTGATGGCATTTGCTTTATTTTCAGGCTCGTTTGGAGGAAAATGAGGTTGAAAAGTCGCGAATTTGTCGCAAATTTACTACTTAAAAGTCACAAATTTGCGAGTTTATAACATTGTAAATTTCATAAGAGTTTTCTTTTTTTTTTTTTCATTTCTTAAAGTGGCCCTAATACGCTGTCGTAGAAATCAGTATGTTTTCCCACAATCTTTTACCATTTACGGTAATTTCCTGGGTAGATTTTTTACAGCAGGTAGCTGTAGATATTACGGCAAAATACTGTTAAGTTTACAAAAAAATCTGTTACAGTGTGGCTATAGTTTGGACAACCCTGGACTTCAATGTGTGTTATTTTCCCAATTTTACAGTTTGAGGGTTTTGGGACTCGTCAGCTACAAAAAAAAATGTTGTCAAATGGCAAGAGACCTGGAGGCCACATGACTCTGATGGAGAGTCTAGCACAGCCGTCATCAGATAACATTTATCAAATGACATTTATTGCAGGTCAATTGCAGGGAAAAATCTTGTTAACATTAATACATAAGTTTGTTTGGGAATGTTTCCTTAATTGACACTTAATTTTGATCTTGTTCAAGGCTCAAATTTTGATGAAAAAGGGATTTTTTTCAGTGAGGCTGCTAAAAATGTTAATTTCACTGAAGGAGGTTGAGGTCTATAGTTTAGACTATGGCTCAACGATATTGGATATATCATATTAATAGACTTGACGGCAGAATTGATAGTTTTTGATTCAAGGTTTGGAAAACACTGGACTATCCTCACCCCTTATCACACTGCGTATTAGATGAACAAGGGTCCTCCATGTTGTCAGTATGGGTGCATGCTGCTGCCTCTCCTCTCAAAGTGTGACGTCTTGGCCCAAATTTAGCACATTGCTACTCGTGGCAGGAGTTCCTCAGCCCTGCAGTCTGCCCCACAGGCACAACGCAAACAGAAGAGCAAATAAGGTGAGAAAAGAGCAACAGTGTCAATGAATGTCATACCAAACAGGTCATTATTTTATTGAGAATTGTTGCATCCATGACACATGCTTACACCCAGTTGTTATTGTTTTATGGCGGTGCACTTCAACCTCAAGGCCACACACATTTGCCTGCATTTTTGTTATTGACAGTCTTTGCTGCTGCCTCAGATCCCCTCTCTGCAAGTCTGCAGGTGTTCTTACTACCTTAGACAAACTGACTAAATCCACTCCATCCATCCAATGCATAGCAGCCATGTTTCCTCCCCCCTTCCTCTGTTCCCTCCATTGCTTTGTTTTCTCTCACCCACTCTTGTGTATCTCCCCTCTCTCTCTCTCCTCTGTTTGCCGTTCCATGTCTCTGCTGGCTGGTTGTGGTTTGGAATATCAAACAGGTTATCTGCTTCTGTCTCCAGCCTCCCTGAGATGATAATATGAGCTCCAGTAACAAATGACGATGATGTGCTGCTCGCTCTGGCTCCTCTCTCTCTCTACGTCTTCTTTTCTCCAGGTACAGCTGGGTTTATGTGCATGTTTCAGGCCAAAGATAGACTACACGGGCAGGAGTATTCAAGAAATAAATCACCTACCTGCTCAGATAACGGCCTCTGAGCAGGAAGACTTTCCAACAGACATTTTTACCTGTCTAAGGGTTTTTGATGGGGGGGGGGGTCACACTGACCCTCATATCCCTTTGCTTACAGCCTGATTGAAAAATTCTTAAAGCAAAGATGGGGAGTGAAGAAAAACACATATGAACAAAACCTGCAAAATTAACATGATATTTGATAACCCTCTTGTGAGGTTTCCGTGATGGAAGGACACTGCAGACATCTGATTGGTTGTCACAGCGGTGACAGTGTGATATCTAAAACTGGAATCAAACTCTGCTGTTTGTCTTCAATTTTGTTTTTTGATTTGTTAGTATTGTTTGTGTGTTTTTCATTGTTATAATCATTGTCATGTTACTAAATTGATGATGTGTGTATTGATTAAATTTTTTTTTTGTTTTTTTTATCTTAACAATTGTTGTGGTTCTTAGATAATGCTTCATTTATCGTTTTATTATTGTTTCCTGTTTTTTTTTTTCTTTCATTTTTATAGTTGTTGTTGTGTTTCTTAATTGATGTTGTGTTCATTGATTTGTTATTGCTTTTTGTTTGTTGTTGTATTACTTGGCGGCATGATGGTGCAGCAGGTAGTGCATGTGCCTCACAGCAAGAGGATTGCTGGTTTTATCCCCGGGTTGGGTCAGTTTGCATGTTCTTCCTGTGCATGCGTGGGTTCTCTCCGGGCTCCGGGCTTCCTCCCACAGACCAAAAACATGCTCATCAGTAGGGGTGTAAATCACCAGTTTCATGACAATACGATACGATATCAATTCTTTGGACCACAATACGATATTTGCCAATATCACAAAGTCTGCCATGATTCGATTTCGATTCAATATGATTCAGGGGCCTTCGATCAATTTAAGACGATATTATGTACTCATTGAACACAATTAGCTACATTTCACCTAAAGCAAGAAAGAAACACAAATGCTTTGACAGTTTTATTACTGAAAAGTGAAACGATGTGCTGACCTTTGGGTATGATAGGTTATAGAGGATTATAACCATCTGTATGATCTAATCCTGTTTTAAAATTAAAGTTGGGTTAATTAGTAGTCAGGTGTGTTTAGACTTTGCTTCACTGTTTAATGTTGTGTGTGTGAGAGAGCGTAAAGGTGTGCGTCTCATACACTGAATGCGTGAGACTTGAGAGCCCTGTAAAGTTGAAACTTCAGAACGAGGCGCTATTGGGCAGAAACGGTGAAACGGATATCTGGTTAGATTTTCAAAATAGAGGCGTTGAAGATGACGATGTTGACCGATGTTTTGAGTTTCCATCTATTTGATTGGATCAGTGTTTAACCAATCAATGTATTGATCTAGATTGATGGATCATTACACCCCTACTCATCAGGTTGACTGGTAACTCCAGATTGCCCTTAGGTCCACCCCCAACCCTGAAAAGGAAAAGCGGTTTAGAAACTGAATAATTACTGTGTCACTTTATTGATTTGTTATTGTGTTTTATTTGTATTTGTTATACGTTTTGCTTTTGTGTTTTGTTTTTTGGCATATTCATTTCTGTATTTGTTAATGAATTTTGAGAATTTTCCCTCAACAATGTCATCGGGGGACATGCCGTCTCCCTGAGTCAAACTTTTGTTTGGCCCAAAAGCTGGCACCAGAGGAAGGAGAATGTCTGTGAGGTCAAAGTAAACATTAAAGCACAGAGCTTGAACAACTATACCACAACCACTTCTTGACAGGGGCATGGCCAGGCAAAGCTAACCCAACTACTCTAAAACTGGCCTGAGCAGGGCTATGGTGAAATTGTCTACATTCACTCAACTGTCCACTTTATAAGGTACAACTTCTTGCTAGTTTCAGGTTGGACCCCTTTTAGGTAAGAACACATTCACATACATCAGCTTCTGAGGAAAAACTCAAGATCCATGTTGTAAAGGATACTACACTTAACACTACTTGGGGGATATGTGTCAGCAGTTTTTAAATATATTTCATTTATTCATATTTAGGCAACTAGCTAAAAGTGGACAGGCAGCTGGCAGGGAGGGGAGAATTGAAGCGAAACCTGCCGATGTGTGCAGCAGTATGGGATGTGTTTGTCGTCCAGCCACACATGCTCAGTATCTCTGTGTTTGCCAGTCTTAAATCCTCGTTTACAGACTCTCATCATGTCTCAGAGTTCAGACTGCTGCTGGAGAAGTTCCACTGTAAGATAAAAACAGTGCACTTCTCAGAGACGTGTGATCCATCACTGAAAGAAGGCTGATTTTATTTTTCTGTTACTATCAGGACCATCAGGAGGTCGACTCTTCTGTTCACAAAGACTCTGCACTCAAGTCTGATTTTATATTAAAGAGCTCTGAGAGAAAATCTGATACAGGGTACACCAAAGTAAACATGACAGAGATAAAAAAAAAAAAAAAAGAATGAAAATCCAAGTATTCAATCATTTTAGCTACAAAGTTTTGCATTTCAGGACCTTATTAGAAAAAGTCACATTTTTTGTTTGCAAAAGGATTTCTGTTTATGTGACGGAGCTTCTGGCAGCCTCAGCAGATCGAAGGAATGCCACCATGGGAAGGGCAAAGCCATGCTAAAGTCCAGTTCATTGAGTCTCCAGTTTAAGCTGGACAAACTGGCAGGGTTATATTCTACCTGGTCTGCAGTGCAGCTGGTAGATGTTGCCATGTTGCAGTGATTTGTTGTTCTCTGACATTGTGAAGTAAACTACACAGAAAGTGTCCGCTGCACACTTTCTTAATAGCATTACGAACACTATACGACAAAACTGGACTGACACACCAATGAGAGTCACCAAAAATATAATCAGCACCTTTAAATGATTTATTTAAACATATTTTAACAATTAGTTTCTGTCTTGTTCTTGTTCAGAAATATTTTTTTTTTTTTTTAAATGTGAACTGTGGCTACTTTTATAAATACCTTAGTTTAAACTCTTCATTTTAATATTTTGCTTCTGCCTTATTGGGAATAACTTAATAATATTAGTGGTAAAACAAAAGCACCAGCTCACTCGAGGTCTATTATGTAAGGTTGAAAATAGATTTTCGATGTTTTTCCGAATGAAAAATGCTCAAAATGGAAAGTGCTGTCAGTAACTATTATTTCCCTCCAATGCGTCATATTACGTCACTAAATGGAGTCACGTTACATGATTGGACTTATAGTCAATGAACAGTAGTGGGTTTTTGAGATCCTGAGCACTTGTTTCATGTCATATTTACACCATCTTAACATTCTTACACTCCATTTTATTTGTTGATAAGTTGGGTCAATATTCTGTTGGTGTCACTTTCATAAATCACAGTTAAAAGTCTATTTTCCTGCAACATGAAAGACAAAACACACTGCTTCAGGGGCGTACGGTATCTCCCGCTGTCATTTAATATCCCTCTGCAAAAACAATTCAGGCTGGATGATGATGAAAATGTTCTGTTGCCTATAAAGTCTTCACAGTAAAAGTCCTCATATCTTAATTGGTTGGAGGGCTTATAAGTTAAAACAGCTTAAAAGGAAACAGGAACGTTTTCAGCAGCAGCAACTTTGAGGTGCAGTGTGTAGAAATTGGCATTTTAGCGACATCTAACGTTCAGATTTTGGAATGAGCCCAACCGTTACTAAAACATCACATCACTAACAGTTACGAGGTTAGGGCTTTTTCATTCACATTTGTAACTTTTATTTTAATAGATTATAGGTCAGTTAAGATGATAAAGCAATATCTATATTTTTATCCAGGTAGATTTCAGGACCAGCGGCCGGACTCATATTCAAAAATCGTGTTTTGCTCTTTTTATCCCCAAAACCCACCAGTATACAACATGGCGGATCGTTATGTCAGCCTCCACAAAGGGAAGACCCACGGTACATTAATTTAAAAAGTTTTTTCTAACTTAATAAAAGAAAAGAAAAGTTTCAGAATATCTGGGCAAACTTAACTGACAGTATTAGTAACTTCCTCCCAGGCTGTTTTTGCATCATCAGCCCGTGGAGGTCTGTTTACATTACCATATATTCTGGTACTGCAAGATTGGACCTCTCGGACCAGCACATCAGTTTCCTCCTGGGAGAAATTTGGCTGCCTGGAGCTGTGGCTGTCATTGTTCATGATGAGGTGAAATTTGTCACTGCGCCTCACCCACAGTGCATTTAAAGGCGAGGAGAGGTGTTCATTCTATTGGTGAAGACTTGGCTGTGTTAAACCCACTCACGCCTTCTCTCCTCCCTCTTTGCCACTTGCGCCGGTGGGAAGGACGGAGGCGGGGGTGCGTCTCGCTGCACCATGCACGAAAATTGCAAAATGCCCTGGACACACCCTGGTGGCGTGGAGCAGGCTCAGCACAGGGCAGGTGTGCTGGTCTACAAAAATAGAGCCCTACACCTTTAAACAGACTGAACACAACAGCCTACCTGAGGAGCAGGAGCTCCTTTTGCTGCATCAAACTCAGAGACGTCCTGGAGGAAAAACAAAGCAACATGGGGTGAAGTGTCTTACCCAACAACACAAACCCACAACCTTCTGACAACCAAGCAAGCGCACTATTAGACTGCACCATCAACTGATGTGATTGATCTATAAAGCCCAAATGTCTGTTGCACTCAGGACGGCCAGAAAAATTAATTTAGGCTGAATCTAAAGACACAACCATTTAAGGGACAAACAAGAGTCCACCCCCCCACATACATTTTTTTAAGAATGATTGATAGCTGTAAAGAAAAAACGCCAATTTTTACTGTTTTCATGGAAAAAATCAAGATGAAATGGGCTTGCACACAAGTTCATGTGCAATGTATGCCATCGGCTTGTTATGTAAACCAAACTTTTATAACCTCAGAGCTAACAGAGCCGCACGCCCTCCCTGAAGCCCACTGGTGCCCCCTTTTGGGAGTTGGATGCCGGGGTTGGGAACCAAGGGTCTACCATATTCATCCATCTATCCATTATCGATAGTCTTGATCTCTTTCTGGGTCATAGGGGGCTGGAGCCTATCACAGCTGACATTTGGCAAGAGGCGGTGTACTCACTGGACTGGTTGGCAGCCAATCGCAGGGCCACATAGGGAGAAAGACAACCATAACATCAAGTATATCTCCAGCTTTCAAGTCAATTGTCTGTGGTAGGAAGCTGGAGTGCCTGGAGAGAAGCCATGCAAAGGAAGAACATGAAAATGCCCTGACCGTCATGTGTTCGTACCAGCAGCCTTTTTGCTGTGAGGCATGCATATTACCTGCTGTGCCGGGTAGATCTGGGTTGCCAACTAAAGTCAGCCCATAAGGCACTGCTTTCAGATTCAGTTGTCCTCCAAAGTACTATTCCTGGTTCAGACTGTGTCACACCAACAGCTGTGGATCACATGGGACTTGACAACATAAGACTAACCAAAAGACATCACCTGAGTTCATTTAAGCCAAACCAAACAGCTACAGACCTGAGCTCCCACCAAACACACCGTCAGACCCCGATCTGAACTCAGGATCTCACATTTCATGCTCAGACCCCCTCAGAGGAGGTTTCCCAGCATGCTCACTGTTCCTCCTCCTCTTCTCTGTAAGGAGCTCAAATCGAAGGAGGATAATGGCGTGGCGGTGGTGGTGGAGAGAGATGCCATCTCCTCCAATCAGCTGTGCAATCAGACGCCTGCTCAGATCCTGACAGTGACAAATATGGCTTTTAATGTCCCGCTGCTCCGTGTTAATTGCATTTCTCTGCAATTTAGACGAGCGTCACGCCGAGCGAGCGGTGGCTTAACAATTAACACCAAATGGTACCGACGGTGCTCGGGATGCAGCTCGGTGTGTGAGGAGGCACGTGAAAGACCAGGGTGAGAATTAACTGCTCAGTCTCACACAAACAAACAGAGATACCTCCACTCAGAGCTCAGAGTCCAGGAGAAGATCCAACAGACGGTTTTTAGAGGTCTGTGTGAGTGGGTCTCATTAACTGGCTGGTGTCTCCATTTTATTCTGCTGCTCTTTGTTTGACTTTAGATAAAACAGACAAACGTGACAGATTAAACACGCTCGGAGAAACTACAATATACTCACTGGCCACTTCATTAGGGACCCCTTTCTCTTACAGAGCTGGACCTCCTTTTCGTTGTCAGAATTGCCTTAAGTCATCATGGCACAGATTTAACAAAGGGCTGCCCTGAGATTGGCTGGTTAGCTATATCTGTCAATGAGCATGTGTATGGGTGTACCTAATGAGTGGCTGTAGAGTGTATATATAGTACGAGTGGGTCAAATGGATGAAGCACACACTGTTAGGTTCTCTACTGGAGCTCACAAGAGAGCCAAAAACAAACACAGACACAGAGTTGTCTTTTTTGTTTTGTTTTTTGTTTTCTTTTTGTGTTTCTAACTAAAGTTGCAACAGCTTTAGTTAGAAACACAAAAGGAACCATATGTAACAGCACATTCAAAACAAAACATATCCAGATTATTCAAATTTCTTACTCTATAAAGTTGCACCCTCTGGTATATCAAAATACATTTCATAGGTACATTCAGTTGCATTCATGTCTGCCTCATATAAAATAGTCTTGTGTGATGGTTCCCATCCCATTAGCACCTATTTTCCGATTTAAAGAAAAATGGACTAATCATGTCCATCACATACACAGGGGGAAAAAAAGAAAAATTCAAAAACACCCGGGACAAAAAGATTTGAGTCTCTGTTTCTTAATTTTAAAGTTCAAACAATACGAGGTTATGGCCGGCGTAGGTGCATTAAAGGGAACAGCAGTGATGCAGAGTTTAGCCCACCACACTGCCCAGTGAAGTAGGTGATGAAGTCCACGGTTCCAGATCCACTGGGAAGCACACCATCAAAGTTTGGGCTGGTATCCAGTGTAGAATAATTTAAAAAAAACCTGATCTGTCAACAGACAAGGCATGAGTTTATTGAACATCGATAATCTCTTTTTTAAAGTTATTGTTAACTTTATAAAGTTAGTAATACTGTGTATTTTCTAATATATGGATAAAAATTTTCTTCTATGCATTACTGCATAGCTGTTTTAAACCACATAGAAAATGAAACAAAACGCGCTCATGCCATTACTTACATTTTCTAAGTATACTCATTTAACTGTGCTTTTTACAGCTTTAGCTGCTAAAACGCACGTGCAAACACTCTGTGTCTCTGATACTGCAGGCTAATAATACTAATTGTAGCTAGCGCTTAGCATTGAAGCTAGCACTAACAGAAAATGATACACACTGACATTAAGTTAAATTAACACTAAATTTACTTTCATGTGTGTCGAATACAAAGTATATTCTTGGGAAGTCATCGATTTTCTGTTGACTCTGTTTTGTGTTGGTTTTTATCTTCTTTTGTTACATTTTTTAAACCCATTGCTCTCAAGAAATCTGCTCTCTCTCACTGTCTCTTTTCCAAAGACTTATTTTGAGGCAGGCCTTCCTAATAAGAAACTTTCAGATTGGTTTAGAGGTGGTTACACTCAGAATCATACCTAAACCCGATTGGATAAAAACTTCTTCATGAGAGTTAAGGCAGAGCAAAGCATTAATGAAGAAATGAGTTACAAAATAGATATTTAATACTTTTACACAAGGTTAAAAAAGAATGAATGAAATAAAATGTTATAGAAACTAAATCATCTTCCTTTACAAAATGTGTTTTACGCTTTGTGAGCCATATTTTATGTGTGTTACATATTGTCACCAGTATTTTCAACTCATCAGCCATCCCCTGATCTCCTGTGATTCCTGCCCATGTCTTGTCCTTTCACCTCCAAAATTAACCCCTCTTTGTCCACGGCGTGGAATGACCTCTGGGACCTTCTGACCAACTGAAGACTTTTGTCCATGTGCTGGTGTTGGTTTTAATCAGGGCCGATTTTCGCCAAAGCAAGGCCCTTCAATTTTGCTCACATTTTTGGCAAATTTCAGATTTCATATCATTTATTGGGGAAAAAAAAATCAAAAAGGCAAAATCTTGAAATATAAACAGAACAAATCAACTTATTACTCATTCAAAAAAAAAAGCAAAGAGGACATTTTGAGATCGAGCCACTTCAATTTTCCCCTCCCTTCCAGCTGCCTGCTAGCTTCCAGCCAATAACCAGCCAACTTCCAGCCACCTGAAGCCTCCCACCTCTCTGAGGTTGTGCCTGGAATCATTGAAAACACGGCCATTCATGCTTTTGCAGGGTGTCTCCATGACATGGTGCTTCCCTCACAAGATAGCACAGCCTCAACCTTTTCCACAGTTAATAAATCTGCTTGCCAAATCGACTGGGAGCAGACTTGACACCACAAGTTCATCCAAATATGGCCCAGAGTTTACAATCCATGACTGCCAGAGGGGCCAGCCCTGTCACTGACCGGCTAAGACCCTTTCAGGGAAAATGGGGGAGTTTTAAGTGGCTGCATCTGCA
Source organism: Cetoscarus ocellatus (assembly GCA_037902135.1). Classification (NCBI taxonomy): domain Eukaryota; kingdom Metazoa; phylum Chordata; class Actinopteri; order Labriformes; family Labridae; genus Cetoscarus; species Cetoscarus ocellatus. Next base: position 86,433 of record JBAMNC010001849.1, read on the forward strand.
TATCACTACCCTATAATAAATGTGAAAATCAGCTTTTCAACAGAACAACATATAGACAGCAGCAAATATGGCTTGACAAAGGTTTCTAAATGGTTTATCAGGTGTATTTTATAACATACCAAAAGTTTACTCAAATCTGACCATTAGAAAGGTTCATTTTTCAAAACGGAGGAACTGCTTCTTTGAAATGACCATTGCTCATCATTATTCACCCACGAAAAGCATTGTTGGTGATTTAAGTATCCAATTAGCATTTTTAAATTATAGTGAAGCGATTAAAAGTGAAAAAATATGTGAAAGAAATTGATTAATTATGTGAAAAGTGAATAAAATTTAAAGTAATTTTACATTTCTCCTTTCTCTTCATGTTATCTGGCTCGGTATTGGTGATTTTACTTGTAATTCACATTCTGTGATTTAGGAGTTTTCTTTTGATACCAATAAGAAATAACATGTGATGAAACTTCATGTGGAGAAATGGTTTCATTCTTCATCAAGACAACATACCAACGAGGACTGTCACCTGCAACTTGATATTCAATATCCGTTAGAGCATGAGGACAAAAGTCTGTATTCAAAGTGTAAATAATGTAAAATATTAAGTGTATCAGCACATCAGGGCGCCTGGAGCAGTGGAACGTTTGATCCAATAGAGGGCACTCTCAGCCACATAAACTGCTCTCTTAACTTCAGTAAACAAAGATTGAGACACATTTTAATAAAATGGAGGACACATGGAACAACTCAGGGCGGACAATAACAACACAAAATCATCTGAGGAGTGCTGTGTGGAGGCGTTTTGGGTTCTACACCACTGATGGCAAATTAAAATCAAAGACCGGGTTGTGTGTCGGTTATGTGTAAAGCAGCTTACTTACTCGTCCTCCACAACAAATTTGGCTCACCTGTCAACTTTTCATCAAGCCAAGCAGTCGAGGAGGAGGCACCAAAGTGCAGCAGGGCTTCGTCACGCATTCAACCCTGTGTGACTGCGTTTTTTTCAGCAGGGTCTTTACCTGAGGTGCAGAAAAAAGTCATCAAGGATAAGATTGCAAGATTCATATGCAAGGATAGGCTAGACATTGGGGTGGTTACGGGAGAGGTTTTCGAGATTCAATGATGGAACTCGAGCCACGATATACCATTCAGAGCCGGACCACGATTTCAAGCCACATTGTAAAACTGTACAAGCTGATCCCCCTCCTTGTTCACCTGAGAAACGTGATGTTTTTTTCCTTTTTCTTCAGATCAAATCTGTGACCAGAGGAACCCGTTTGGATTTAGAAGTTAAGAAAAGAACCACAGAGGTTCAGAGGCAACTGTCTGAAGAAGATCTGCTGCACTGCTGTGATCAGTTAAAGGAATATGGCAACTTTTTTTTTGTCTTTTCGTGTCTTGCCTCACTCCTGAGTCCATGACAAGCAGATAGACACCATCCTTTCGATTGTGCATGCAGTAACAAGTAAGAGACGGGCAAAGCCTGTCCACCACTAATTAGCTTAGCTCAAACACTGGGAGTCAGTTGGAAGTGTTAGCCTGCCCCTGCCTACAGTCTACAGATAAACTCTGAAGCAACTCTAAACGGTCCCGTGTGCTTGTTGTGAATCGTTTTTTACCACCTTATGTAACGTTATCTTCTACTATTATGGCATTATCGTCTTCTACTCGTAAACAGAGGCTTTGCTTTGTTGACCTACTTCCGCGGTGGTTTGCACTAGAGATGTGACGTTCCCAAAGGAGTCCAGTCTTTTGAACAGCTCATTTAAGTGAACAATGAGAGCTGATTCACAGTTGTGAGTGAGCCATTCATTCTTCAATGCAAATTGCTTGCAAATAACACATGGATGTTCAGTTTCTCTGTGATATTCTTCACACAGACCACAATTTAATCAAGAAAAAAAATCTTGGGTGAAAAACGTGAGCTCCACCAGGCCCCACACACTGCTCGTGATTGTGATGTGTTGACGTGAGACTTAAAGTTAGGTGTCTGCACATTGTGTGAGCACGTCCTCCGGCTCCAGCTGAAAAAAGACTCCAGTGAGTCTTAAGCCCATTTCACTCTAGTCCTATAACCCCTGACCCAAGAAATAATAGACAGAAAATTTTAATTTTTTGAATCTGAAGTCTTTATTTGGCACAAAAATTATTTGCATATATGTTTTTTTGTTTGTATCATATCTGATACATAGGGTATTACATGCAATTTGAGCAATAACTTTTCAACTTTCAACTCCTGCATCTTTATTTTTTCAACCTGCTACCTTTATCTTTTATTTTGGTGAGTGGAAAAGTGAGAAAACAGTTCCTGTCCTTGTTTAGGCAGAGGTGGGCTCTGCATTACATCCGTTCCCAGCGTTTCACCTGGCCTGGAGAAATGCCAACAAAAGAGGACACCTGGTTGATGGCTTTGTTGTCACACCACCGCACAATTATCACATTGTTTTGGTTGATTATAGTCCATGGACCCTCTTCCCCGTTTGTTCAGCTCTTTTTCCACCATTATCGTGCAGTCATGGACGTCGGTGGCACAGCTGGATAGTGCGCTTGGTCAGTGATCGTGAGGTTGCAGGTTCAAGCCCAGCTGCAGGCGACATATGGCGATGTATCCTTGGGCAAGACAAGTTGCTCCCAAGTTGCTCCCACTGCTGCATCAGTGGTGTGTAAATGGGCATGAAAGGGCGTGAATGTGTTAGCTGATTCTGATGGATAACTAACATAGAAACTCTGAACCATCAGTGACTGAATGTGAGAGTGAATCAGTGTGAATGGGTAGACGTGACCTGCGGTGTAAGGCAGCTTTGAGTAGTGAAAGACTAGGAAAGCACAATATAATCCTAAGTCCATTTACCATGACCTTGTTCATCTTGGTCGTGCCAAGGAAGTATTTATCTCTCACCCGCAGGTGTTCCAACCTTGTGTTTCTTCCCTGCAGGAAGGGTTAATGTCAATTTGAGAACAACATCTCCGCTAACACCAACATCAGACCTTTCCTTTTCTGGATCTGCTGGCCTTTGACAAACAACAAAATCACACAGAAACCACGTTGTCAGCACGTCCCCACATTTTAAAGCATGATTTATTAGGATTCGCTTGCATGTAATCTTTCACCTGAGATTTTCGCTTGAATGGAACCATAATTTCATCAACTGCATGATAGGTACACAAAGGCATTGATCTTGTAGCTTTTCAAGTCATGGCCTGAGTTTCCATATTTTATCCTTCTTCGCATCTTCAGACACACTGAGGTTGTTTTAAAAGTGGAGCATTGTCAGCAATTTTTCAAAATGCTCTCGCGACATCACATCAGCAACTTTGGGTACTTTGTGTCCACTTTCCAGTAGGCTCTTACATTGGTTATCTGTACCAAACCCAAAAACATGTACAGTGCCCAGCAAAAATGAGTACACCCCCTGTTAAAAGTAATGATTAAATCAATATATAAATGAACAACAGAACAATTTCCGAAGTTTTGAAAAAGCTGAGTTTAACGTAACATTTTTTTTTTTTTTTTTTGTTACCATAAGATGAAAATAAGGGTGATATGATAACTAAAATTTAGCTTTGCTCCCACCCCTTTGAATGGGGTGTACTCATTTTTGCATCCTGATCTCAAATTGAGAAAAAAACTTTTTTGTGTGCAACTTAAAAAATCTTGTTTGTAATTAGTGGCCCACATTTTGGGGAGTATTTTGTGGTATAGTATGTTGTAGAGAATATTGATTTTGAAAGGAAACTAAAGGTTTTCTGACAAATCTGAAGGGGTATACTCATTTATGCCGAGCACTGTAAATACCAAGAATCTGCTCAATTTCTTTGACAGTAGTATTTGCTTACTTTCCTTGTTTCTGTGAACAGGTTTGTTTGGTATGCAACTAGCTGTAACATTTCATCAGTAACAAACTGTTATAAAAAAATATATGGTGTGAATTCTGACCTTCTTTCGATGGCTTCATCAGCACCCTCATCAAATTGAACATCCGGAGGTTTAAATTCACTTTTTTCCTGCAGATTTCTTTCTTTCTCTGGCCTGTGTCCCAGTTGGACCCTCTTTTTCTGTGCTGGTCTACACTTTCATCAAATTCAGCAGCTGTATGTTTCTTTCTCCTCTTCTCTTTACTTTTCACTTTGCTTCTTCCACACTGCTTTGTTGCTTGTGTCACTGGTGAACCCTTTTCTTCCTCTTCAATCCTCTGGTCAATAATTTCATCTTCCTCACTGCTACTATAGAGCTTTCTTCATCATGCTCTGCATTGGGGGTCCAATCCTGATCTTCTTTATCTGCCTCCATAAACTCCTCAGTGTCACTGGAATTGCCATCGAGGAAGCTCAGGACATCTTCCACACTATAGTACCATCTAAATACAGCAATATACACTATATTGCCAAAAGTATTTGCTCACCTGCCTTGACTTGCATATGAACTTAAGTGACATCCCATTCCTAATCCATAGGGTGCAAAATGACGTTGCTCCACCCTTTGCAGCTCTAACAGTTTCAACTCTTCTGGGAAGGCTGTCCACAAGGTTTAGGAGTGTGTTTATGAGAATTTTTGACCATTCTTCCAGAAGCACATTTGTGAGGTCACACACTCCTGAAAAACAACCCCACACCATAATCCCCCTCCACCAAACTTTACACTTGGCACAATGCAGTCCGACAAGTATCGTTCTCCTGGCAACCACCTAACCCAAACTTGTTCATAAGATTGCCAGATGGAGAAGCGCAATTCGTCACTCCAGCGAATGCGTCTCCACTGCTCTAGAGTCCAGTGGCGGCGTGCTTTACACCACTGCATCCGACGCTTTGCATTGCACTTGGTGATGTATGGCTTGGATGCAGCTGCTCGGCCATGGAAACCCATTCCATGAAGCTCTCTGCGCACTGTTCTTGAGCTAATCTGAAGGCCTCATGAAGTTTGGAGGTCTGTAGCGATTGACTCTGCAGAAAGTTGGTGACCTTTTCGCACTATGCACCTCAGCATCCGCTGACCCCGCTCTGTCAGATTATGTGGCCTACCACTTGGTGGCTGAGTTGCTGTCGTTCCCAAACACTTCCACGTTCTTATAATACAGCTGACAGTTGACTGTGGAAAATTTAGGAGCGAGGAAATTTCACGACTGGATTTGTTGCACAGGTGGCATCCTATCACAGCTCCACGCTGGAATTCACTGAGCTCCTGAGAGCGACCCATTCTTTCACAAATGTTTGTAAAAGCAGTCTGCATGCCTAGGTGTTTGATTTTATACACCTGTGGCCATGGAAGTGATTGGAACACCTGATTCTGATTATTTGGATGAGTGAGCGAATACTTTTGGCAATATAGTGTAGGTTTATCAATTTTGAGTCCAATTATTTGTTCTAAACATCACATTTCAATCTGTAATCTGTGTAACTGATTCATCAACACAGTGTATTAAGCACTATGGCTTACTAATATTTTTTCTCACTCCCATTTTTTCTTTTTGCACTTTGAAGCTCTACTTAGACCCAACAGTGCAAAATGTTAATTCTTGCAATTTTTCAACTGGTCTTAAAATTTTGATCAGGGGTGTATATCACCCTATTAATAACCTTCAATTTAAAGTTTAGGGAGATCCACAGTAAGTCTCCCCACAAGTGACCTGATTCATCGAGCAGCTGACTTAAGAAAACCTTAACAAATGAAGAATGAACAATGAGAGTTTCTCCAAAGAGGAGGCAAACTGAGCTCTTACTCTTAAAGGTACAAGTTGGATGGTTTCTCTCTTTTCTGTCACATATTCTGCTGCTGTGGACACATACCAACTGGATTAAGGTAAATATGGTTCTGTGGTTGTCAGTATTCGTTCTGGCTTGATAACATGCTCGCCAAAATGAAAGCACACACACGACTGATGATCCAGTGCAAGCTTCTTCCTCTGTATTCATCCAGTCTTATTCCCATCCTTCTTTCAGCTCAGTCAGCAGATCAGTCATGCAGGTGGCACCCCTCCCCTAGTCCAACTTCCTCCCCCGTCGGCCCGAGGCAAGCTGCAGGGTGTTCATGCTGCTTTAACCCTGCTGTTTGCCACTGGGATGGAGGACTGTGGAACTGGGTCAGAGGATCCATCAATATTACACGAGGTGGAGCCTATTAGACGATGAATTCTTCATACCAACAAAAAAGTGAGTTTTACCTTCCTGACTGCTGTGAGGGGGGGGGCTCAGGCCTTTACACTCTTTTTCACTCTCTGACAGAAGAAACAGCACGGGAGATCGAGGAGCTCATCCAAAAACAAACAAGCAGAAAATAACACAAGCTGGACGCCTGTTTTTACATTTCTTGAAATTTTGTGCAAGCTTAAAAGAATATATAATTTTATAAATATTTTTAACATGCAAACTGTAAAGCTTGACTTCACAATTTTGTGCCGATTGCTCTGACAGGTACCCGCTATTTTGTAAGGATCACCTGTTCAACTGCTTGTCAACACACATACCTAATCAGCCAATTACATGTCGGAAACCAAATGCATTTAGACACGTAAACATGGTCAGGACGACCTGCTGTAGTTCAAACCGAGCATCAAAATGCAGAATAAAGGGGATTCAGGTGACTTTGAACGTGGCTTGGTTGAGTGCTGATCTTCTGCTATTTTCACCCACAACCATCTCTGGGGTTTACAGACAAAGGGTTGAGAAAGAGAGAATATCCAGTAAGCAGCATTTTGCTCTGTGAAAATGCCTTGTTGATGTCAGAAGTCAGATTAGTAAAGTGAGTGGATAAACTGATGATAACCACTAGTTGCAGCCAAGGTCTGCAGAAAACCATAGATGGACTGCAGATGGACTACAGCATCAAAAGGCCACAACAGGTGCCACTCCTCTCAGCTGAGAACAGGATACTGAGGCTTCAGCTCATATTGGCTCATTCAAGCTGGAAAATAGAAGACTGTAAAAATGTTTCCTGGTCTGATGAATCTGGATTTCCACTGCCATCAGAATTTGGTATGCACATGATTTATATACATATGTACACACACACTTTATTGAGGTGTGCTAAAAACCTTGTCTCGAGCCTGTTTGGTGCCTGTTAAAATGACAGTTGAATCATGAGTGAATTGTTTTACCACCTGACGTGACTGCTTTATAATGATTTGTTTTGTTTTTGTTTTTTTGCTTTAATTAAGCATTATTATTTAACCTAATTATATTGCATTAACTAATTTAGAACCAAATGAAAACAATGGTGTGTGTCCTTTTTTTTTATTGAGGAGCCTTTTCGTCTATCAGTTATTATCAGCCTGTGTAATCACTGTTATCCAGCCATCCCATCCTTTATCTGTACTGCTTATCCCTTTTGGGGTTGCAGGGGGATTGGAGCTTATTCCAGCTAACAATGGGCTAGAGGCAGAATACACTCTGAACCAGTCACCAGCCAATCACAGGGCCACATAGAGAGACAGACAACCATTCACAGTCACACCTAAGGGCGAGTTGGAGTCACCAATTAACCTAATGTGCATGTTTTTGGTCTGTGTGAGGAAACTGGAGTGCTAGGAGAGAACTCACACATGCACAGGGAGAACATGCAAACTCCACACAGAGAGGCCTTGACCGACACTGGGATTGAACCAGCAACCTTCTTGTTGTGAGGCATGTGCACTGATCACTGCTGTCATTATTATCACATTTATGATTATTATCACTGTAGTTCTTCAGTGTTTATCCACAGGATCGTGTTATACTTGCAGTCAGGAAATCATAAATATTAAGCTGGCATCATCAGGTGGGATGGGGGTCGAGGGTCTTCCCCTGAACAACTGCATCAGGAGGAACATCTCTGAGGCCCCCTTGATTAGGATGTCATCAGCACAGACATAATAAATGAACAGACAGTTGAAAATAAGAATCATTGAGGGGGGTGTGTTGTTTTCTTTTAACATAAATGACTGAGATGTTTAAAAACTGTTGACCCCCTGTTAGATATTTTTAGGTTCATCTTATATGACATGGATCTTGGATTTTCCCCCAGAAGACGGCGAGAGACTGGTGGATGTGAGTGTGCTCTTGTTTGACAGTAGACATGCTCCTCAGACACAGACGGTCTTTTTATACATTGAAACCCACAAACTGCCGCCGCTGCTCCTTTTTTAGGCATCTCGAGTGAGCGAGCAGATCCAAACACACACACGCTCAGCTCACTCGCTCGCTCGGCCCATCATCCTAATCCGCTGTGACATCACATTACCGGCAGCACTCAGCGGCGCCCGCTCCCTCTGCAGACACCGTTAATTAGCTTTGGACCGGCTAACGCTACAACCGGAGAGAAGGAATACAAGCAGCTGTTAGGGACGAGCGCTCGCACAAACACACGCTGAACACCTGTGCGCCTGGACAAGCTGCCATGTGAGTGTGAGGCAGACTGAACTGCATGTAGGAGTGAAGAGGTTTCAGTGTAGAGCAACGTTTTGATCAGGATTTATCTGTTTGGGAAAGCATTCATGTTCACACCCTCAGACAGTGTGGTGAAAGTTTGTCCTCCTCCTTAGGGTTGGACCTAAGAGAGAGTCAATGTCCAAACAAATGTTCTTTTTAAAAATTCATTTAGAGACTATTTTGTTCAAACAAAATAGCGTTTGTTTCTTTCTCTTCTCCTGCTTCCTGGTTAATAAACATGCATCCACCAGCCTGAAGGGGCCAATCTGGAGAAGCAGGACAGTTCCTGGTAGGCTGGGCTAGTTTCTGGGCTGTGATGAGCCCAAAACATACTGAGTTAAACTAATATACAGTTACATCGTGTGCTTCATCATGTCAGCACTGTTCAAGCCTCTCTCTCCCACTCTCCATCTGTGTTCTGTGTGTGTGTATGTGCCAGGGCGTGGACTCATTACATGCCTCAACAAGAGGAAGACAGGACAGATAACAAAATATCCCAACCCTGCTCAAAAACAGCAAGGGCTCTGTCGTACGCCCTGCACAAAGCATTCTGGTGTGAAGCATGAGTGTCTTTTCTCATTTCTGCCTGACTGAACAAGTAAATAAGAAATCAAGTGAATAAATCTGACATTAATTCAAAGCAAGTCTGTAGGAGTGATTTTTAAAAACTGTTTTAAAAGTTTGTCAAGCGGGAGCTCTGATGGAGAAAGCTTGATCTCCTTCAGTTTTGAGTCTCAACTGTGGACCAGCCAGGAGGCCCTTACCCGAGGATCTGGGGCTGCAAGCAATCTCATAAGTGGTCAACAAATCAGATGTGTAATTTGGAGCAAGACCCATACATGCTTTAAAAGTGATCAGTAAAATCTTAAAATCTATTTAAAGTGGACAGGAAGCCAGTGAGGGGAAGAATACTGCACTGTTTGAGGCTTTCACACTTAAAGCCTTCCCTGCCCTTCCAGTACAGGCTGTCTGTGTTCATAGACTAGTCCAGCTTGTTGTCAAGGGGAAAACCTGAGTACTAAAATGTCTGAACCCCTTCAATGACCTTCCCTCTGATTGTGACTGGCTGGAGCGGGGCCTTGGACCTCCTAAATCCTATGACCATCTCCCTGGTCTTGGAGGTGCTGGGCAGGAGGCAGTTCTTAGTGCTCCAGTCACTGAAGGCCCTCACCATGTTCCTGTACTCCTCTTCCAGCCCATTCTTGATACACCCCACGATAGCCGTGCCATCAGAGTACATTTAAACGTGGCAGGACTCAGACCTGTCCTTCAAGTCTGCTGTGTACAGGGAAACAGGAATAGAGCCAGAACCGTCCCTTGAGGAGCACCAGTGTTGCGCACCGCTGTTGCAGACACACAGTTTCCCAGCCGCCCTGTGAGGTAGTTCATGATCCAGGAGGTGAAGGAGGGATCCTGAATAAGCCCCCCTTGAGCTTATTCCGGAGCAAGAGGGCTGTTAAATGTGCTTTTAAAGTCCAAGAACTGGATCACAGACAAACAAAAACACCAACAAATGAGGCAAAAACAAAACCTCCTTGGAGATAATTACACAAAATCCAAGAAGGAGGATCGAACAACATTTCAGAATCAACAACCAGAGGAACTCGGCTTTCCTGTCTCATACTGATGCATCCCCGCATTAGTTCAGGTGCTTCATACCTGCAGATTCAGCAGACGGTCACACTTCAGGTCTGATTGTTCCTGAAGGAAATCAATAATGTTCTCCATCACCAAACAGCGGTCTGATCGATGGATTAAAGGTCAGCACAGTGGAGACAGACCCTCTAACAGGCCTGCAGTGACCAACCATTTGACAGGAGGGATGTCAAACTGTGATGCAGTCATCCATTAAAACAGTTTAAAGTCACTTCATTCACCTTTCTCCTCCATTCTGACGCTTGATTTGAGCTTCAGCAGGTCATTTTGAACATGTCTACATGCCGCTCTGCATGTAGGCTTGTTCCAAAAGTGCAGTTGCTTATTTGTGCTTGCTTTGCTCCCGGTATGAACATGTCCTTTATTCTTTCTTATTTCTCTTCAAAAAAAGCACAGCGTGTACATTTATCCTGTTGTAGAAGCCGTCCACTGTCCCGTTTCACCTCCCATAACACACACAGCACACGCTACAGGACCTGTGTGTCCTCCAAAGCCATGCAGCTGCTTAGGGGACTGAAAATCTTTTTTTTATGAATATAATAATGAATGTCTGTCTGAAATCAGCCCAAGAATTCAGAGAAGTGTGTCTGCATGTTAAACGACCTGCTGCTCCAGACACAGACACATGCGCAAGACAAACAAAATGGCCATCTGTGACAAATGTGTGTTTCAATAAGGCCCCATTAACACAACAACAAAAAAGAAAACTGAGAGTTTTCATTGTGTTTTCACCTTCTGTTTACACAAGAACAGTGCCGGGTGTGCCTGAATCAGCAAACTTTTGAAACCAGGGTCCAGAGTGGAAAGTTTTGAAAGTGTTTTCATATCCATGTAAGAAAAACGATGACATCTGGCGCATGCGCAGTACTCTTTCACATGAAGGCTGTTTGCGCATCCCAGGAACAACAACAACAACAACGGCTTCAGCTGTTTACCAAGCAACATGTGTACCACTTACTGCGCTCAGTTTGTTATCCAGACACATTTGTTGTCCAGACAAGAAACCCCTGCGTCTTCATGTGTCCACTCGCCATTGTTGTTTGTGAAATGTTTGTCTTCACAGGAAAGCATATGCGTGTTCTAACACGGCTGTTTCACAAACCTATATCACCATCTACTGGCCTGGCATGCACGATACAGCATTTTCAGTCATTTTCGCATCTCCGTGTGAATGTAGAGCGCTATCGAAAAAGCAAAGGAAAAACCTTTCCGTTTCTGGTGACAGCGGTATGGTGTGAACGTAGCCTAAGTTTCCTGTTTCAAACAATGAAATCAAGCACAATCATGTTGCCGTAGGCGTCGTTGCTTCAGCTGTGAGTGCACTGGATTGTGTGGATTTGGTTCAAGTTGCCATCATGCTGACCAAACTAAGATTTAAACATCTAAAGAGCTGGTCGATGATGTTTCAGTGAGATTGTAACGAGCAACAAGACTGACTGAAACCCTTGAAGACACATAGTTGTCCCTCCCTCTGTGAGCCCGCCCTGCTTTCAGAGCTCTGAAGAGCAGGGGCGAAGCACAGGGACCTTATGGTGCTTTCCAGTTGTACTGGGAAGTCAGGATTTCAGAGTTTCAAGTGGGAATTTTCAACTGAAATGCCCCCTTAAGTCAGAACTCCGAGTCGGAGAGTCGGAGAATCCTCACCACCCCTGAGTTGACCATGGGAGATGGCTGTCCCAGGCGTAATGGTGCGTGCCAGTTGATCTCAGAACTGGGATAGTCATAGTTGGAAACTGTATTAAATTTAGTCACTGGGGATGTCCCCTTAGGTCAGAATTGATCACTTCAAAGTCGGATGTCTTCAGCTAGCCCAACTTTACCAGCTCCTTACTGGAACATGTCTAGCTGGGATGTGACATAATTCCCACTCCCTTCTTCCCAGTTCTGATGTAAATGGAGCGCACCATCAGCACAAACAAGGAGAGTCCTTAAGGATGCTCCCCAGTAAATCTAAGTATAGTATTTTTATTATTTCATCCCATTATAAACACAAATTTAGATTTGAAATGCAAAAAAGGGTCAAAAAATGTTTCCCAAAAAAAAAAAAAATCTGCATAATCAACATTACTACTTTCCTTTAGAGCTAATGTCCTCATACAGCCTCTGCATCCTGAATTTTGATTTATTTCATCGACATAAGGACATTTGATGGGCCTTTAGCTCTATGAGCCATCCAATGGCTGTGATTGATTTATTTTTATGGATGTATAGATTTAAATACAAATTTCTTATTTAGCTTCCTTTATTTAAAAAAAAGAGTAAAAATCACACAAGAACATAATATTGCAATGCTAGTTTTTACCAATATATATAAATACATATGTGTGTGTGTTTACAGAATCTGCTGCAGGGGGTAGTTTTGTTTGCGTGGATGAACATCGTTGTAAAGTTTGTCTCTTTTCTGTACTTCTAAACCAACAGAACTCTGTGACTTGTTTTCCCAGTCTGAACCGGCCCTTCTCTCTCCCCTCAGGTTTACGATGTACAGCGGTGTAAAAACAGAATGAATCAGCCGCGTCCTCAGATTCACGGTCGCCTCTCTCAATCTGCAGAGCGTCAGGACGAGCCATGAATCTAAAACAAACGGGACATTACGGTAACGACGAAGTCGCCGCGTTTAATGCATCACCTTACCTGCTAATGCTCTGCACCTCCGTCAGCACATTCGTCACTTCGCCTGCTTCCACTTCAGCAAATAAACATTAGAGCAAATGATGACCATCCTCACGGAAACATACGAGCCGGCTCTGTAACAGATGCAGAGGGAGAGAGATAAAGAAGGTAAATGATTGTCTGCAGGTTTTATTTCCATGTGAGCTCCGCTGATAGATCGCAACCTCCATAAAGAACCAACCTCACTTAATGACTTTGTGTTAATGAAATAGATGTTGAATTCACTGATCCTCAGCTTTTTCAAACAGGTCTTAGAGGAGCTCGGAGCAGCAGAGGGAGGGTGGAGGCTTTGAGGTGTGTATGTAACAGCAGGAGGATGATTAATCATCACGGAGGGCCTGTGAGGACAGTCGAGATGTTGGAGTTAAAGTCCTCTGGTGTCTGTGTCTTAAATACTTAAAAAGAGCCCCCCTTAGACATGGCCATGTCCATGAAGGGCCCAGTGGATGGACCCCAGGTATTACTGTGCCATATTGTTCTGTTAATGATAATATCAGGGTCGATTTCTGTGTGATTGTCATATCACAACATTGCTGATATGAAAGAAGGCTCCATCCCTTTGGCCCTGCAGGGACAGAAATAAAGCATTTTCCTGTTTGTGCACAGACAGGCCCAAAAAAACAAAGATTTACTAATAGGCAACTTCATTCGGTACAACCCCTCGCTGCTTGATAACACAAATAACTAAGGAGCAGCAACCCAGTGCATTTAGGCCTGCAGACATGGTGAAGACGACCTGCTGAGAAATGGAGACGAATGTGATTTTAGTAATTTTTACAGAGAGTGGTCCACAAAGGAGAAATTATCCAATTAGTTGCAGTTTTGTGGGCCAAAAGGCTTGTAGATTTCAGAGAAGAATGGACAGGACTCCAATAAGCACTCATTACAGCTGAGAAATGTAAAAGACAAGTACAGATCCAGCCACTTCAATTTTCCCTCCCTGCCAGCAACTAGCCAATTTCCAGCCAGTTACCAGACGACTTCAAGTCACTGGAAGTCCCCCCATTTCCCTGAGGTTGTGCCTAGAACCACTGAAAACACACCCATTCATGCATTTGCCGGGTTTCTCCATGACATGGTGCTTCCCTCACAAGATGGCAAAGCCTCAACCTTTTCCATAGTTGGTAAATCAGCTGCTGGATCAACTGGAGCAAACTGGACTCCACAAATTCACCCAACTTTGGCCTAGAGTTTACAATCTATGACTGCCATGGTGGGCAGGACCTGTCATGGACCAGTCAGGACTCTATCAGGTAAAGTGGGGCAGTTTTAAGTGGCTGCACCTATAAGCCTTATGAGTCTAGACAGCAACATTAGACAGCTGAGTCAGAATTTTGGCATAAACAACATACAGTTAAAGCCCTCAGAGAGTTGCGTGAATGTCCTGCAGCCTAACTGCGTCTCCCTGCTGTCACAGCTCTATTGCTCCATATATGTCACCCCAATAATGAGCTTCTATGGAAAATTTAGGTGAAACCACAATAGATATCCCCACAAATAACCTGATTGATTGAGAAACTGACTAGTGTTTCTCCACAGAGGAGGCAAACTGATGCTTTAGCTCTGACAGGCACAGACAGGAGGAGTAATTGGACAGTTTCTCTTTTTCTGTCACATATTCTGCTGCTGTGGACAAACGTACCAGCTGAGAGCAGTTGTTGCAGGGATCACCTGCTGCTCATCTATTATGAGAGTCTCCTGTTCTACCACATCCCAAAGGTGCTCTGTTGGATTGAGATCTTGTGACTGAGGCCACTGGAGTATAGTGAACTCATTGTCATGTTCAGGTTTGAGAAGATCTGAGCTTTGAGACATGAACCTGCTGGACATATCCATCAGAAGATGGTCCACCGTGGTCATAAAGGGACAGACATGGTCAGCAACAATGCTCATGTGGGCTGTCTTCCGTCTAAAATAGAAAAATAAATAAATAACAGGACCGAGTATGAAACTAAATAATCATCTTCTGCTTCTTGCAGTGTTGTCCTTAACAGAGGGAGCAGCCGGGGCATTTTCTGGGATAATTGTGGCTCTTATTTGGGATAATTGAAGCCATCCAACCTCATTTATGTGAGGCGTAAAAGAGAAAGACGAGTGGAAGTAAACACAGCACATTATTTTATCTCAGCTCGTGTTGTTTCTGCCTTTTTAATAAACATATGTTTCTGATCCTTCGCCATCCGCCCACGTGCGCCCACCCACGCTCCCACAAACACACAGCGCCGCAGAGCCCGTGGCTAAACTCTCATTTCCCACAACTTGATCTCTGAAGCACCTCCAGAAGAAGATCCATGTGATGAGTGTGAGCAAGCAGGGGGCCGACGGCGGCGTTCTCTGACAACGAGCAGCCTCGGGAATGAAACCACGAGCTGTGATGGAGTTCAACAGTGGAGAAAGTGTTTCAGAGATTAAGTTATAAAACCTCTGCTGTCAGTCCTCTGACCTCTCAGAGTGAATATGAGAGGAGAGTAAGATGAAGACATTAACAAAGACAGAAGGAGCAACTTCTTCTTTGTTGGGTTTTGGTTGGGTTGTGACTCCTGGAGGTCAAATTTGGACAAACTGCCTCACAGTTCACTCTGTAATGAGTGACACATCATGCTTGCTTTGGTTTTAAAGTTAGGGTTAGGGTAAAGACAGGACGCATGACGGCTGAAGTGCATTTTGATCCTCTTTTCAGAATACTGTAAGTATGAGCACACCATCTCAAAGACTAGAATGTAAAGCAGGGGTTGGCAAATGGTGGTCCGGGGGCAAATACTCAGAGGTGTCAAAAGTATTCACATTCATTACTCAAGTAGAAGTATAGATACTAGGGTTTAAGAAGACTTTTGTGGAAGTTGAAGTATCAACTCAAGCTCTTTACTCAAGTAAAAGTGTAAAAGTTCTGGTTTCAAAACTACTTAAAGTATAAAAGTAAAAGTAATGTAAGGGCACAAAAACGCTGTTAAAGACAAAAGCCACAGGGGCCTTTAGAGCACTACCCCACCTTTCCTAACATGTTATCTGAGCTTATATTATTGCTATATGCAATATTTTTAAGTAAATTGTGCAGTGTTATAGTCACAGATCAGCTGGGTTTATCGGGAGTCAGACACTGCTACAGATACTAAAAGGGAACATGATTTTAATGTGTTTATTTAAATGACAGCAGTCATTATAGCAACTGAACAATTATTTGAACTTGTAACGGTCTGTCAGCTTAGTTTTTGTTTCCGCATCTCCTGTTTCTGAGCCCCCCTAAATGCAGCATGCTAACAGCACAACCCCTGAGTAACGACAGGGAGAGAGACATGCCCAACCACACAAACAGGACTCCGCTGATGAGTGTGTGCTCGTCTGTGTGCACACAGGTGTGTGTGTGTGTGTGTGTGTGTGTGTGTGTGTGTGTGCACATCAGGGCGAAACTCTGCCACATAGAGCAGAGGACAATTGTGAACGCGCGCCCAGCTAGAGACAGAAATGACATGCTGATGGAAATAAGATAAATAACATTAGACTATTTAGTATGACTTCTTGTGTTATCTGGCGCTATATAGAAAATAAAATGAACTTAACCATTAAGGGGGACGGGGTGCCCCCCTAATATAATTGTAGGGAGTGTGACGTGATTTGTGTCATGTGCAGGTGCGATAGATCACGCCCCAATAGGGTGTCGGAATTTTATTATGTGTATACTTCTCATCCAACTACGATCAAAGTCACTCTATTTGGATGGCACGATGTATCTGGATAGGTGTTTTGTGTGTGTGTTTTTTGAGCGATAACAAGCCGAAATGAAATAGGAGTAACGAGGCTGTTTTTGAAATGTAAGGAGTAGAAAGTACAGATAATTGTGTGAAAATGTAAGGAGTAGAAGTAAAAAGTCGGCTGAAAAATAATAACGCCAGTAAAGTACAGATGCCCAAAATTTCTACTTAAGTAAGGTAACGAAGCATTTGTACTTCGTTACATGACACCTCTGCAAATAAAGTCCGGCCTAGAGTATGATAATATAGTAACTAATTCTTCTTATTGTTATTGTTCAACAACATGAGACTGGCTTGAGATGTCTTCAAACCGAATATCGACTCTTCGAACAAGCTGAAAATATTAACCTTCAAGGACAAATTCGCCAGAGGCCGTGGTACAACAGCCAATTAGCATCAGGATTGATTGGTGACTAGGATGACATCACAGACAGAGGAGGAAGTTAACATTGCTGCACATCGACATAAGAGCCTGACTATTTGGTTATTTTTATGCTCAGAGACCAAACAAGAGAGGAGAACTGGGGAGAAAGTTTCTGGAAAGTTTTGAGTATCCGGTAAGTTCAGCTCATATTTATTTAACATTTTTCATGGACTGTAGTCTGAACCAAGTCCACCAGCACAACAGCAAGCTGGCTGCTGGTTTGTTTTCTGGCTTACTAGAGGTGATTTAATGTGCTTATCACCAGAAAAAAATATGTCAAACTTCACAGAAGAACTACCAGAGCACCAGCAACAGAAAGAATAGACTAGGGAGAGAGGAGTGGGCCTGCAGTCATACTGGGAAAAAAAGACGAGTAACAGAGGGGCCATACCTGGACATTGTGGTAAAACTCTCCATGTGCAGCTCTGGAGGATGTCACGGATCATAAAATGGATGCGTTTTGATCTCTGACTTTTCTGGGACATTTAGCTTCTCATTTTCAAGAACAGGAGGAAGACAGTGACTGTAGAAAGATCCAATGTTTCAATAAATATGAACCATTTGAACACTTGAGTGCATGTGTGAAGTTTAGTTTTCACATCAGGCTGGAGATTATGATTTTGTTGACTGAAGCAAATAATTAAGGTTTCTTCTTCCACCAGCACACAACTGCTTTGTTCAAATGTTCTCCCCATGCATTTGTGGGTTCTCTTCAGCTTCCTCCTACAGTCCAAAAACCTGTAAGACAAGGGACTCCATAGTTCTTGTAGGTGATAGTGTGACTAGCAAGTCCCAATGCTCGCCCAAAGCCAGTTGAGATAGGTTACATTATCTGTGACTCTGAACAGGTTCAGACCATACTGGCCTTATTTTTATTTCTCTTTAATTTCATATTCTATTATGGTGTTTTACTCAAGGGAATGCTCTCGTCTCCCTGTTCTCCCTGACAAGATTCAGATCTAGTTGAACCTTTTCAGGATTTGAGGGCTCTTTCACGTCATCCACGTTTGATCCAGATCAACAAACTCTGGCTCCCTTCTTCAGAAAGCTTGGATGCTTTGTTGCCAAACTGTGGTGTGAAAGTCAAACAAGGACAAAACCAGGTAAACAAAACAAGGTGAAGTGTGGGCTGATATTTTTAAAGAAGATTTAAGATTTTAGAAACTTTTGTGTGTGTTCCCGGTCTTAGTCCTTGCTCAGGTATCTCACTCACTCCAAGACATTTGTAGAGAAAAACCCTGAAATGACGAGCTGAGTAACTTGGAGGCAGGCAGGTGTGATGTGGGTGTCCGCTGCTGGAACGCCGTTATCTGTGGCTGAGACACGTGTGAATAAGAAGTTAAAAAATAATCCTCCTGCTCATCAAAAAATCATCTCTTTAAACTTTTGATTATTTTTGTGAGTTTTATTCCCTCCTTGCTCATCTCTGATTGGGCAGGTGTGCAGTTTGAGGAGCAGCTCGCCGTAGTTAACCTGCTCGACGACCCTCGCAGCCCTAAAAGACGACCCCCTGCCCCCTACCATAATCTTTCTCTTTAGAGCAGTGGAGCACTGACCTGAATAAGAACTTTTGTTGAGCTGTGATCTGATTTGTCAGTTTGTTTTTCTTTTTTTTTCTTCTTTGCTGTGTGGTTCATTGACTGGTTTCATTTTACTTCTGTGGCATATAAATGCTCATGCTTACTTATTCATTTACACTATTATAACTTTTTACCTGGAGCTATAACGTGATATTATACATAGAACAAAAAAAAACAATGACACTTAATGTACAGCAGAGGGTTTTTTGCCCAAGGCACACCATATTTTATAAATGCAAAATCCCAGAGGCATGTGATAAGTCTGTACATACTTTTTCTCCCATCCCTTAACCTTAAATACCAAACATAAAATGCAGTATGACTAATAAAAATATGCAAAACTGGATGTGTTAAAGTTTCTCTACAAATCGTGTTTTTTCTGTCTCTTGATCTCAAGTTTAAACTCATCATTATGGCCATTTATCCAATTTTAACAAACAGTAATTTTCCTGTGCTCACTTTGAACACATCGTAACATAACCAAATGTTAGCGCTAACTCTTTGTGGTTATGGACCTTATAAAGTTACTTGTGCTTTTGAACAGAAAGCACAAAAGGCAGTGATAGGGTAAGTAAAAATGTAACTATCAGCTCAATCAAGTTGTAGTTGTAAAACAAAAGTCTGCTTGAACTTGGCTAAATTATTATTTAATAAAAAAATTAGATAATTATTTAGGTAGATATTGGGTTCACGATTAAAAAATAGAATTAAGCGGTGATTTCACAACACACACCGCATGCCGTCATTGCATTTAAGGGCTCTTAATGCTAACACTATATAAATTTTAAAATATATATGAAAAATACAAGCACCTTAAAATATTTAAAGATGGGAAAATACTAAATCAAGTGCCACAGATCATGTGACAGGTAGGGCACGCTCCTCAAAGCAGGAAGGTTGTTGGTTCGATCCCTGTGTTGGTCGGCCTTTCTTTTTGGAGTTAACATGTTCTCACCGTGCATGCGTGGTCCCTCTCCGAACTTTCAGGCTTTCCCCACAGACCAGAAACATGCTCATCAGGTTGATTGGTGACTCCAAATTGCCCTTAGGTATGAGTGTGAGCGTGAATGGTTGTCTGTCTCCCTGTGTGGCTGTGCGATTGGCTGGCGACCGGTTCAGGGTGCACCCCACCTCTCGCCCAGTATCAGCTGGTATAGGCTCCAGTTGACATTGGGTAAGAGGAGTGGATGCCCTGTCGGCATGAGGATATTTGTCTGTATTCAGGTGTCCAAACCTTGAGCTTTTATTTTTTACCCTCTTTCTGGTCCTTTTGGTCCAATACTGGTGTCATTTTTATTCACAGTAAAATCAGAGCTAAATCCTGCATCATGTCTTAAATGTTGTTTTCATCTGCTCAGATGTCATGGTCTCCATCTCTGTCTCCTGCCAGAGGTTTGATCCTGCTCCTGGAGATCTAAAATCATCTTTCCATCATCTCTGCTCTGGTTACATGTCCTCGTCTTTGTGTGCTGACTGAAAAGAAGCACGCTCACAGCCGCACGTTCTCTGAATCAGAATAGCGAGCGGCGGTGACGGTGAATTCCAATTTTCCTCCTGGTGGGGTCTGAGAAGATGGAAATTCTAATGAATAAAAGATAATCACTTCAGCGCAGCTTTTGTCAGCCACTTTCAGCTCATTTTCAATTATAACCTCACACTCCGTCTCCACAGCCGACCACGCATTATGTTCAATAATACTTTACTTTTCTGACAGCTTCCTGCCAACACACACACTGATCATCAACTCAGAAACCCCTGACAGCACAGTTCATTCAGTTCGCAGAATAATGATCCAAAATATCCACGTTAACGCCAAAATATTCATAAGCAGAAAGACTCCACAGAGGGATGGAACAGACTATTCATCCCATGAATCATCATGTGCACCCATAAGTCTACAAGAACAAGGGCCAGGGTGGCTTTTGTAGGTGTATTTAAGAGAGGGATGATAATGGGGCAAACGACCTTGACCTTTCACCTGCAACTCGAAATTGTTAATTCTATTATCAAGTCAGAAACATCTGAGCAAACTTTAAAACAATGTTCCTGACAAATAGCATGTTAATGGCAAAAGATGACCATCAGGCAAATTAACTTTAACGTCCTTCAAATTTGACTCAAGGTGGACATTTGTGCCAAATTTATAATAATCTCTTAAGTCATTCAGGAGAGATTCTTTCACTACAACATTTCTATAAAATGTCTTAAAGTCTCATTTGACTTATAAATTTACAGGAAACCCAAACATATAAAGACTGGAGGCCTCAGCTGTGATCTGCACAGTTACATAACGAGGTAAATATACATCCACTTAATTGCAATTATAGACTTTATCTAAAAGGAGCCACTTCCACTGTGTATGCCTGTAAATGGTAAATGGACATCAGAAGACTCAAAGCAGCTTTCACATCTTCCTGTTCACACCCACCCACTCACTGATGGTTATTTAAGGTTCTCCCTCATTTATGCCCTTTCATGCCAATTTACCTGCCACTGACGCATAAAAATGTATGTAAATGTGTTTATGCACACACACACACATATATATGTGTATATATATATATATTTATATGTGTGTATATATATGTATATATATATATATATATATATATATATACACACATATACACACATATACACACACATATATATATATATACACATATATATATATATATATATATATATATATATATATATATATATATATATATATATATATATGTATGTATACATACATGCATGTATACGTTGGTGTCGCCTGGCTTGGGCATCTTGGGCATCGGTGAGTCGATGAGCGTAAAGACACAGTGCAGGGGACAGTGAGGGATCATCAGTCACTTTGTGTGTTTTTGTCATTCAAACGGTGTCTCATTGGCTCATGTGCACGGTTTTAGTTAACGATTAATAAAAGTACGAGTCAGCCTTTTGCTTCATTAAAACTCAACACTCCTGATCAGTCCAGCTCTTGTTTTCACCTTATTTTTCTAAATGATAAATTCATCCTGAAGTATCCTGCATCACTTATTCTCCATGATATTAGAGCAGTCTGCAAAGAATCAAGCTTCAAATGCAATCTACTAGTGCAGTGATTCTCAACCTGTGGGTCGAGGCCCAAAAGTGGGTCTCAGATCTGTTTTCAGTGGAGGGTGCATAAATCAGGTAAAAATGTGGCAAATTTGACTTCAGTGTTCAGAGGCCCTGAGCTGACAAACATCCATACCTTTTATTTTACTCTGTTGTGCCATATGAAGTAAACCTTAGTTCTCTCAGGATCTCGACATATCCTGTCATCTTAGCACAGACATCTGGGTTTTCCTATGATGAACTTTGGACGTGAGATATTTAGAAACAACCAACATAAATGTTATGATGAGAAACATTGTAAGATTTATGGATGCATAATCTCTCAGGGCTCTGTCTATGATTTAAGGTTTCTAACATTTCTTTCTCCAGTCTTTTTGCACAAAAAATATGTTCTCTTCCAATCTGAGGACCAAACTTCCATATGTTTTCATTAAACAACTCAAAGTGGTTGATTTTTTTGAGATCATAATGACTGTTGAGATGGTGATTGTTTCTCAGGATAGAGCTGTGACAGCCATCCCTCACTGTATGTTTTATCTAAAATGTGCCAAATATCAATGTTTCCTTCCAATTCCCATATTAACTAATGCTAAAACCTTTTATACATTTCCAGAAAAAGGACAGAGTCACCCCCAGAATAAAGCTTGCTTGACAAATCTGTCAACATACTGGACATCAGTGATCATCAGCTGGTGGCCTTGAGGCCACATCAGGCCCTCCACAGCTTCCTAACCGGCCCCCAGAACAGAATCAAGTTAAAAAAATTTGAGGGGGGAATTAACTGTAGTTTGAAAAGTACATTTTTTTCATTGATTCCCTACAGCTGTAAATACAACCTCTAAAAGTTCTGGGATCTGTTTTACAGAAATCCACCTGTCAGCCAATACTCGCCAACATTCAACCAAGAAAATGAGCATCTTTAAGTCAAACCCAGTGATGGACACATGACAGACCAGAGCAAAGCAGCCAAGATAGACTCAAAAAAGACTCGAAAGGACTTGAAACTCCAACTGTAGGACTTAGGACTTGACTTGAGACTTTGCTTGGGACTTGAGGGCGATGACTTGAGACTTAACTTCTGACTTGCATAACAATGACTTGGTCCCACCTCTGGCTACAGGTAATATATCAGTAGAAGAATTAGAGCTGCTGAAAGAGGCATCATGTCATTGATGCATAACATTAGCTAACACAGCAGGAGAGGTAACGCAGTTATCTTAACAAGCCTCTGGTGGCAATTGTTAACTCATTTCATGAGAGAAGTTGTCAGTCTCATTTCTAATATAGCATAATGTGACCATGTATAGATAGATACTTTATTATACATTCATACTGTCCTGTAATTCTGCTTCATTTTTCTCTCAAAATGCATCAGATTGATGCTTTTAATTATGAAATATTTAAAAAAAATTTACAGGGGAACATGACCCCCGACCCCCCTAGAGGGGTCGCATCCTTCTCACCTTTTTCACCCTGACTAATTTTTATGCCTGCATGTTGCAGCATTTGTCAGCAGACAAGACACCACAATGCCCAAAGAAAACATAGAGATAGAGCTTTTGTTCCTAGATAGGATCCCAGACCTCCCTATAAGGGTCCAGGCTCAGCCCCCAGTGTTCTCATATATATATATATATATATATATATATATATATATATATATATATATATATATATATATATATATATACATATGTACAGTATATGTATGTATGTATGTTTATGAATTTTTATTATTTTTCCTTTTAGATCATTTCTTTTATCCATTACTTCACAGAGAAGAAAACAGACCCAATGCCTCTAATTACACTAATACAATTTTATCTCACTCTTTGTTTTTCTTTTTCTATTGTCTTAGCCACAGTCATTTTCATAACAAAAGTGACTTTAAATCACTGATTAATAAACTTTGTAATCAAAATCAGTTTCATGATAAAATGAGTGCTCTTTATATAGAAAAACCATCAGTTTCCTGTCAGCTCATACTGGCTCATGTGGCGATTTTCACCCTTTTGAAATGGCACTGACATTGATGCACTCGTCTGTCGCTGTCCATACAACTGATTTGTCAAATGATTTAAAAAACAAAATTCTCACTCCATGACAAATTTATTTAATATTTTGCAAACTGGGTCGTTTTCAAAGACCTGATACCATAAATAACATTTGACAATTGTACTGCTAGAGGTACTGTAAGTCTTTCATTATTGTCTGTTTAATTACTTTTTATCAATCCTTTTCCCTGAACCATCCCAAACTTTTTGCTGTTTGTACAATTCTGCACCAGATTGTCAAGATGTTTGTTTTTGCTGTAAAGTGAAGAGGTTTTAATATGGAACTTAATGGAGATTAACTCCCTATAGGAGGCAGACCTCCGGTGGACACTGGAGGAACTGCACTTTCTAGAGATTGTTTTTGTTGCTATGAATCTTAAGTGGTCCAGTGACAGTCAACACAAGCGAATGATCCCATCAAAATTCATTCAGCCTCTAGTTTATTTACAAAAAGCTTTTTTCATGAACTGAATGACAACTCAGTTTTCACACTTCCTCTCTCTCCACATCGACAAATAAAGATTCTTCGAACAGAGCGGCCTCTGACATTACACCTCCATCCTTCTGTAAAAACACAAATATGAAACAACACCTGCCATCCTCCACCTACAATCCTGCTCAGACTCCTGCAGAATCACCTCAGACCCTGCCCGGGCTCACGCTCTCGTCTGTGTTTATGACTCATTATTTGTAAGAGGAGCCTGTCAGACATCACCTCACACCGGAGCGTGTGCTGAATCACAGAGAAACTGAGCCTTGCTGCAGGACATCAGAGTATTTTTAGAGGTGTTCCTGATCGTGTCACGGTCAGCTGAAGGTCTCAGGCTGCTTTCTGATGGAGTGTGGTTTCACGGATCAGAATATCCTAACTGTGATCAGGATTTTTTAAATCTTTGTATGTGAATTGTGTTTTCAGTTTTGAATACAAACAGCTTTCATTCATTTTTGCCTTTCTCTCTCTTGTGTTCTGATGTGTTTGTGCCTGTGAGTCAGCACACAGGGCTAAGGAAAATCCTGCTGTGAATAGCAATACGCTAAAGTTGGGCCAAAACATTAAGCTTTACTTTGAAAGAAGTGGCAGCAATATGCACCCACACTCAGGAACACAACAGGAGGGACCCTCCTTCTTCTGATCTATGGTGGAGTCTTTTCAGCATTTGCTAAACCTGAAAATCAGTCATGCTTGAGCTCATCCATAAGACTATCACGTCTGATGGCTTCTGCGACAGAGCATTATTTTGCTTTATTCTGCATAAGGTTTAGCATTGCATGTTGTTCCTTTGCACGATGGCCTTAGATAAGAACTCTGGTAGCTCCTCCACAGACTCATGACATACTGGCTTCGGCAGCAGGAAAAATCCTTCTCATCTGCTCAAAGTACAACCAGAATTTCTAAAGAGTTTGTTGAAAAGTGTAATCGATAATCACATATTTGCCGAAGTCAGCAGGATGACTGTAGGAAACAAGCCTGAAGTGAAAACTGGATTTAATTAACTGGTCTACAGATGATATATCATCGAATGGTCCTTATTTACTGCAGGATCACAGCATCACATGGTAGGAGATGCCATGTTGGTTAACTGAGTGACGTGTGGCAAATGCTAATTATGTTGGCCGTGCTAGCATCACTACCCTTCATTTCTCCTTTTAGTCAAGGCTTAAGACTAAAGGTGATCCAGCCTTTTCCATTAGAGCCCTTGACTTTGGGACAACCTGCCTGAGGAAATAAGACTTGCTTTTACATGATGCTGTCTTTAAGTCTTTAATACTTGTTTATCAACTTTGTTAGTTATTAATTTTAGTCTATTTTATCTGTATATTTGTTTTAACATTACTTATCTGCTTATCTTACTGCCTTGCTTACTGCTTTAGTCCGGTTCTCACCATCTTTTCTAGTTTTTATACAGTCCCTTTTTTATCCCTCCTCTATTTACCCTCTTCTTTCCATCTTCCTGATGTGATGTCGATAACTATCATATATCTATCTATTTTGTGAATGGACTTGAGCTTATATAGCTCTTCTCTAGTCTTTCTGACGACTCAAAGCAGCTTTACAAGACCGGTTGCATCTAGCATTCACACCCATTCACTCTCACATTCACTCACTGATGGTTGGAGTTTCTGTCAGACATAGTCAGTATTGACTAACACATTCACACCTTTCATACCTATTTACACACCACTGACGCAGCAGCGGGATCAACTTGTGGTTAAATGTCTTGCCCGAGTACACGTTGCCATGTGACAACCGCTCAAACCTGCAAACGTCTGATTGCTCAGAGGCCCATTGCTGTCACAAGTGGAACTCAGTTACATGGCTTGTCCTAGACCTTTATCAGGTATATGCATTCTTTAGTTCTTCAAACTTCTGTCCTGTTGTAGTCCTGATTGGTAAAATGGGCACTGCAAACAAGATGTTCTGTCATTGCAGAGGGGAGTCCTGATGTCCATAATAAAAATGATTAGCCAAATTCAGCAATTTTGTTTTTTTTAAATTACAAGGCTTTCTGTGGCACCTTGACGGCTTTGTACCAGCTCTTGTCCGCCCCTGCATATCTACCACGGGACAAAGCTTGCAGGTTCCTTCATTGGTACTCATATTTGCTTGTGCCATGGGCCTATGGCAACCCCACTTCTAAACAACAGAACTAATCTTCTAATGACAAAATTCACATTGAAATGTCACAGAATAAATACCCCCAGTTATCTCGCTGCTTCTATTCTTTAAAACCCGTTCTCTTCTTCCCAGCAGTCAACATTTCGTTACAGTGTGAGCTTAGCAACCCTCCTCCACACCAGGCATCTCCAATTATCTCATCAGAGTCCAGGTCCAGCTTGTCAGAGGTCTTCTCCTTATCTAATTCTGTACCTCCAATCAGAAGCACCTCCAGTGTCTAGACTCCAAGTGGGGTATCCCATCCTGCAGTTGACCTCACAACCCTTTGAGTACATTGGCACATAAAAATGGAGTATGCAACATGAAAGCTTGACCAACCAATCCAGTATTGTGGAACTGGGGGTACAGGACGCCCAGGACACTGTACTGATATTAAGACCCACCATTTGATGATGGACAGCCATGCAATTGGGTCAAATCTGGCAGAATTTCTGTAGGCTGATCCTTTGTTTGCACACGCTCAGTTTTTTATGTCTCTGAGAAGAGTCCAACCTCTGAAAATATCGTACTTGTGCAGCTTTTGGAGCCCAAGGTCATCAGGATTTATTGTGTTTCTTAATTGGAGTCTTCTTTGGCTCACTGAACCTCCACTGCCTGAGTGACTCTGTTGTTTTTCGTTCAGTTTCCTCGTCTTTTCTGGTGATTCGTGCGGGGCTTTGGGGACTCGTTCCTCGGCTGTGATGTAGGGAGACCGGAGGAAAGCCTCCAGCTCTTGATTAACAAACAAAATATTGAACTTTCCTTTGTTTTCTGCGGCTGAGATTATTCAAACTCTCTGCTTCTTGTTTGCCTTGTTATCACTCGCACTTTTATTGTCTGCTCTGGTCTGATAATTAGATTGTGTGTCTGTTTGTTGAGGTGAGAGAGACAATAAATCCAGATGAACCACAGAGCACGCTCAGTGTGATCCCCGAAGATGAGCAGTCAATGAGGCCTTTATATGCATCACTTGTGTTGTTTTTCCAACATGAACCTACAAAAAATTAGACATTCGGAGCCAATCGTGGCATGTGAGCAAACCTTCAGATTGTTCTGTTTCTTCTCCTCATTCCTCGGCAGAGATCGGACACAAAGCAGAAGAAAACAGAGCGTAATATTTCCCCGTCCTGCAGTGATTAGATTAACTCTCCGAGCGGCCGGCTCCCTCTGAGGCTGAGAAAGCGAAAGCTCCCAAAATGAGGTGTCAGTGCAAATTACAGGAGCAGCTGAGACCCTGAAACGCCACGCCGACCACGCTCACCCATCCAGACACGCTCACTTATCACTGCTGATCTGACCCGCAGAGAGGGAGCATGGGGGGGGGGGACCAGCATTAGGATCCGAACATAGTCCCTGTCTTAAAGGTGAGTCTAAAGCAAAAATCAGGTCTGTGGTTTGAGTAGAAAGGAAGGGAGCACCGCTAAGGTCACCTTGGACAGAAGATTGGACTTTTTTAGACTCTGGAGTATGTCA
The DNA here is from genome assembly GCA_037902135.1 of Cetoscarus ocellatus. Taxonomy (NCBI): domain Eukaryota; kingdom Metazoa; phylum Chordata; class Actinopteri; order Labriformes; family Labridae; genus Cetoscarus; species Cetoscarus ocellatus. The sequence continues at coordinate 114,182 of JBAMNC010001849.1, forward strand.
AGGCCCTGGGTGAAATCTAAAGGAGGCCCTTTGAGGCCCACTTTTAAGACCAACTTACAGCTTCAGCATCTCTAAACATCAAAACAAAACCTTGCCTGTTAATGGCTGTTCTGTTAATTAACATTTGACTTAACTTCTCAAAAAACAGCAATTTGATGACTTTGGTGAAACACAATTTTTCATCACATCACTGATGGTATCACATTCTACTACTCTAGCTTAAACAGTTAGTTTGGTGTTTTCTAGGTCCTATTTACAAGACATCGAAAACGACTGAAAATGGAGAGTTTTCGTTGTGTTTGCCTGGAGTGCCTGATTCCACAAACTTTTGAAACCAGGGTCCAAGGTGTATCCGTCTCCATGTAAACAGGAATCAGCGTTATCAGGGAAAATGATGACACGTGGTACTCTTTCAGATGAAGGTTGCGCACGCACCCAGGAACAAAAACAACAACAGCTTCAGATGTCGACCAAGCAACATGTGTGCTGCTTACTGAGCTCAGTTTGTCATCCAGACAAAAATATCCTGATAGATTTGTTGTCCAGACCAGAAACTCCTGCTTCTTAGTGCGCCTGTTGTAACACTGCTGTTTCACTACAAACCTACATGCCAACTACTGGCCTGGATTGCATGCTTTTCAGTCATTCTCACGTATCCGTGTGAACGTGTATCGTTTTCACATCATCTCCATGTGACCGTGGAGCACTTTTGAAACGCAAAGGAAAAACCTTTCCATTTCTGGTTACAACTTTGTCATGTAAACGAGGCCTTAGAGGCCCCTGGAACTAGCAAACATGAGTGACAATAAAGGAACTTGTGAGCTTTCTTTCTGGGGGGGAGATATCTGTGGCAGACAGTATCAGCACATGGTGCCAGCAAGGCCTTGTAATTACCCCACATACAGTTTGAAACTACTCAAAAAAACTGCATCGGCTCTACAATACGCCACACCAAGATTCTTTACAGCACTTAACGTTTTCTCCACAAAGCGCCTGTGTTTAGGTCTTTAGTATGTATAACAAGTGTTATGCCAAGACACTTTACAATAGAGCGGTCTGTAGACAAACTCTTTATTTTATAGATGTAAATATATGCATAGATACATAAATCGTTGCATCACATAATAGTTCAGGAGCTTTATTGATGAAAAGTTAAACACTGTAAGGAATCCTACTGTATTGTCGATCCAATATTTTTTTGACTAATTTTAACCTGTAATTGGGTTAAGTACAAGGCTTTTGGTGGCATCATGTACCAGCCCCTGTCCGCCCCCTGATATCTCCGGCCAAGGACAAAGCTCGCAAATTCCTTCATCGGCACTCATATTTGCTCATGCCATGGGCATTTAGCAACCCCAATTCAAAAGACTTGAATCAACCCTTTAAATCAATGTACATGTGTAGGTTTTTGAGGGTCTTTGCGGCCATTTTATAATTTACACATATTATTTTAACATTTGCACACTCCATTTTACCTGTTATTAAGATGGGTAAATGTTAAAGTTACCTTGATCATTATTGGACAATATTTGCAGAAAACCTCAATGAGCCGCCGATGAAAATCAATGCAAGGGTGCCCTGTAAGTTACATTAAGCTAAGAGTGAAACTGTTTGGTTAGGAAACATGCAATGGTTTAAATTTATATCAGTAATGATAAAGACAACAGCTGACAAAGTCTTGAAAATATTCAACTTTGTATTTTAAATGTCAGCCTCTAGTTTCTGTAAATGAACATTTTAATTTAAATATGCCAGATTGTTAAAAGCTGCTTTTCACATATCAGTGTTTCAAGGCACTTAAGTTATTTTTAAAATATTTATCATGCTTTGTGGCTAGATGAAATGTTATGTAAGTATTTATAGTAGTGTTTTAATGTCAGTCTTAAATTAGATTATGTTAGTTTACTTTGAAAAGACAGTTTTGACTCCACTAATATGGCTCCAGTGTCAATGCATTGTGGCCGCTGGCATACAAGGTCAACATGGTGTCTATTTGTTAAAGTCTATACCGCTGCTCTGTCCTCTCAAACAAACTGTTATGTCTTCTGTAGTCCTAGTAAAAATATTAATCTCATGTTGAAGTCTGAAATTCCAACAGGATAACAGCTAATCAGCTCAGCTAAACAAGCCACATGCATTTTGTGTTTTGTGACGTGTTTGAGGTCCATTTGGTACCACAGAGATGCATTTATGTTGGCTTGGTAAAATGATTACTTGGTGAAAGAAGGGAAGTGAAGTGTTAAATGTAACTTAAAGAGATGGAAATTTAGATTTTGGCTCAAACCATGAATCGATAATGTTAGGGGGCGGTGATATTACAGCCTTGTAACTGAATTAATGGTCTGGCACAAACTGCTTTTAATTTACACTGTTCTTCCTGTTGGAGAAAATTGAAAGCATCAATAATACCGTCCTTGACTAGATATTAGTTTGTTTATGGACAGATGGTTCTGCTGAAGTCGCACAACAAGCACATTGTACTTCCTTTAAACTCTTTAAATAAAAGTCTCCTGTCACACAATTTTAGACAAGAGTCGTGAAATCACACTGGTTTTTGGATGGAGTGACTCAGTGGACGCTAAAGTTGGCAACCAAGTCAAACTGTGTCGGTGCTGTTCTGTGTGGGGTTTCCATGTTCTCCCTGAGCATGCGTGGGTTTTCTCCAGACCAAAACATACTTGTGAGATAAGTTGGTGACTCTACATTGCCTGTAAGTGTGTGTGTGAAAGGTTGTCTGTCTCTCTATGTCAGCTCTGGGATGTGCTTCAGCCTCCTGTAAGCCTGAAGAGGAAATAATGGGTGGGTTCATGTGTGCTAGTCGTGTCGGGGCCCCTCAGAGGATGAATGCCCAGGGTCCTTTAATTAAAGGTGCCTGTGAAAAAATGCCAACTAGACATCTTTGGAGACTTTTTGCTATCTCTTTGGGCGACTGCACCGACTAATTAAAGGTGATTAAAGACTAAAATGGTGCATTAATCAGGACAAAGATCTGAATTGGAGCCAAAACACAGAGCAGCTTTTAGAGCACAAATTAGAGTCCATCCTTCTTCACATCAGTTAATTAGCAGCCTCTCTGAACCTTCAGTCTGACTCTTATTTCTCTAAAACAGCTCAGGGATCAGACCGAGAATTTTAGAGACGGCACCAAGCTGCTCGTCTGCGGCTCAAATGTGAGTGTTTGTTTGGTCCCCGCTGCACGGCAGGATCACCTCGCCTCGCCGCCGTGCTCCTCCAAATGGAAGAAATCAGAGGAATGACTGACCCCCAGGGGCCTTCCCCCCCAGCCTGGGTCAAGCATGGTCTCCTCCATCGTCCTTTGAGAGGCCCTCGAGTCACACACACTCCCCCTTCAGAGCACAGCCAGCGCTCCAAACCTGGATCTAAATTATCTCTGCTCACGCACGCTCGCCCGGCTGACACAGCCCGAGAATCTGTTCACGCCGTATCTCCACCATCTCTATATCGTAAACATGTGCTCGCTCTCGCCCCACTTCACCGCTTTAATTCACCCTGAGAGCTCTCCATCGCCTCCAGGAGCGGCGAGGAGCAGGTCGGATCACTGGGATGTTTTTTTCCGTGGATTAATCAAACGCCTCTTATTACACAGATGATTGAGATCCAATTATTTGGTGAATGATATACACTTTTAATTAATTTGAATCTACATAGCATGAGCCTGGAATTAAGCTTTCTATTTTTAATCGCAGGAAATCTGCCGGTTGAATCTGATTAAATTACTCCTTCACACTCTCCGTGTAAACCTCTGCAGTGTGCCTGCAGGGGTCCTCCTCACCCACAGGGGGCACTATGTGCCACGGGCCAGCAGGTCAGGCCGCTGGCAGGCTGTGATCTGCAGCCGCTGGAGACACAATTAGAGTGGACAGAGGAGACAGATTACACAGCAGGGTGATATATTACAGCTCTGTCAAACCCAGACACACACACTGGCCTCAGTGACTCTCAAAATGGCCTCTGGCGTTTTGCCGTGCCGGGCTCGGCTGTGCGCTGAACTGGTCTGACAGCCGGGCCGGCCGAGGCAGTTTTAGGCCATTACCCTCACAGGAAAACTCCCAGAATGCACAGGGGCAGGAGGCAGCTTTAATTTCTGTGTACATTGTTTCATCTCAAAGCGTCTTTTAATCACCATCAGAGTTCAGAGAGACACGAGCTGAAATCACAGCCCACAAACTCATATTTGTGGTCTTTTCCTCTTCAGTTTAATCAAGGATTTGACCTGCAGGGCCTCAGACAGAAGCCGGAGTGGCTGAAGACAAGGAGTAGAGATACGGGAGTGAAAAAAGAAAGGGTTAAAAATGCTCTGGCTGTTTGCTGCTGTAAAGGTAGAAGTGCAGCTTGTGTCTGGCTGTAAAAGTGTTGCAGTGTTGGAGCTCCATGCCAGATTCTGTCCACTGAGACAAGCAAGAAGGTTTATAAAAACAAGCACAAACATCAGTGACATCAGTGACCTTCAGTTCTTTCTCTCTTGTTCTCTCTCTATATATATGTCGAGACATAAACTGTACATATATTATATGTATATATATATATATATATATATATATATATATATATATATATATATATATATATATATAGATATATATAGATACACATCTGCAGGATGTGATTTGGACTGAAAATAAGACTCTGAGGCTCTGTGCTGATTTCTGCTGCTCAGAATGATTAAGATTGATCAGATTGTAATACAAATCACACGTTTCCCCCCTCAGTGTGATCCTTCACTGAGTTTTTGATACTTCCTAATGAAATGATCACAGGACATTTGTGCACGCTGTGATTTCTAACACTGATGAGCAGAGAGCTCAGTGAGACGAGTCCGGACTTTTACTCTCGTTCTGCTGCACATGAAGAAAGAATGTTTCACGCAAATCCTAAAATTTCTCTCTGAGGCAGTTTAACAATTTCATGTTTAGGTGATTTTTACATTTAATACACGATTTCGCATTTCTTTAGAACGTCTAAAGGATGGCTGGGTCATGGAAACACAGATAAAACAAACAAATATTGAGGGAACAGAGATGATTGTATGAACTGGTGATAGCAGTTACACAAGTATGCATGACTGACATGCCGAAAGAAAGGGATTTTTTAGTATGCTTGAAATTTGGTTGTATCGGGTACTGTGTTTTGTCTGAGGCCGTTTTTTTCTGAGATTTGGGTCAATTTTTCCTGAGACCTGAGTCCATCTTGTCTGAGGCATGACCCCTGACTCTTACACCAGAGGGTGTCCTAAAATGTACACAACACACCCAGATAATCCATAAACAAACTAATATCTTCAACCTGATATTATACAACTTATAAATCAAGTCCACAGTCTGCAGATCTGAGCATAAAGTCGGGAAAATGTGATGCCATATGTAAAATTTGTGCATTACATTTATATAATAACATATAATATTTAGATTTAGATTTAGACATTTAGATAATAACAGTGATAAAGATAGATAGAAGATAACAATAATTAATAAAAAATTATAATAAATGGACATAACTCATTGGGGGGGGGGGCTGTAAACAAAAAAAGACTGAGGCCCCATTTACGTGACAATGAAAACGGCCGAAAAACAGAGCGTTTTCGTCACATTTGCGCCTTTTGTTTGCACAAGAACGGTGCCCGAATTGCCTGAATCCACAAACTGTTGAACCCAGGGTCCAGAGTGAAAAGTTTTGAAAACGTTTTGGTATCCGTCTTCGTGTAATCAGGAATCAGCATTTTCAGGGAAAACGATGACACGCAGCGCATGCGCAGGACTCTTTCAGATGAAGGTTGTGTGTGCACCTTGGAACAACAACAACAACAACAACAACAGCTATGGCCGTCTACCGTGTGTGCTGTTTACTGTGCTCGGTTTGTTAGCCAGACAAAAATATTCCGACAGATTTGTTGTCCCGGCAAGAAACTCCTACTTCTTCCTGCATCCACTCGCCATTGCTGTTTGTGAAAAGTTTGTCTTCACCGGGAAGCGTGCGCATGTTGTAACACCGCTGTCTCACTACAAACCTACATCTACTACTGACCTGGCATGCATGCCGCGTTTTCAGTCATTCTCGCAGATCCGTGTGAACATGCATTGTTTTCACATTGTCTCCGTAAACGGAAAGGAAAAAGCTTTCTGTTTCTGATGACAGCGTTGTTGTGTAAATGGGGTCTGAAGGGTTACAGAGACTGCAGGAACACTCCTGCAGCGAGCCCACCTGCAGCTCCAGCCCCTGTGACTGACCTGTGGCACTTCGGCCCACCGTCTCTGAGGGGGACCTTTCTTTATTTGTTTAAATTACCTCTTCTGGAATGTATCGAGTGCACAAAACAGAGAGGGTCTGGGCTTGTGTTTGTCTGAGTATGAAGGCATACTGGGTCACTCCTCTTTTCCAGGACAACCCTTCAAAACTTTCCATAAATCATCAAAAAAAACAATCAGTGAGGGGGAATGCTCAGCTAACGCGACCCCTGGTTGGGGAGAACATGCAAAGTCCACACAGAGAGGCCCTGACTGACACGCTGAGTCAAACCAGCAACCGTCTCGCTGTCAGGCTTGAGCACTAACCTGCTGTGCCGCCTGCAGCAGCAAATCTTTCATAAAAACATGATCTCCACTCACTGTTGTGAGAGCTAGTCTAACACTGTGGCATGTTTGGAAGGGCGGGTCCTGGAGCATCGGGACATTAACCTTTGGGGATGGTCTAGGCTTCATGTCGGTGAGGGGCTTCAGATGTTTCCCCTCGTCAAAAACATCTGGACTCAGGATCAGTGCGTCTGTATTCTCCGTATGTAAAGTAGAGAGGGTGACATGTAGCAGAAGTGATGGATCGGTCTCTTCCCTCGGTGTGGAGCTGCGATAAGACGATGTCCTCCCCCTCCTTCCCTCCTCGTCCTCGTGGTGGAGCGAGCTGTAGCTGAGCTGCTGCCCGTCGTCTCTGATCGCTTCTTCAATGCAGATAAACTCTGGACCGGGGAGGAGAGAGGCTGACAGAAACTGACAGGGAGAACCCCCAGCACACACACACGAGGACACACACTCCATCGTCCTCCAGTGAAGCAGAGAGGAAAGCCCGGGCTGAGTGGAGGCTTTTTTTTACCTTCCTCCTCGAGAGCAGCTGGGCAAAATCAACCCTGAGAGACACAAAATGAATCAAGGAAGAAGATTTTATTTGTTTCTCTGCCATTGCAAATATGAGAGGTTTCAGTTTGCCTTAAAGTTCAGGTTGTTCTCTTTTGATTTCTAAAATAAAGAGTTTATTTTCATTCTGATCTATTTGAGAATCACACAAACATCCATCCATCCATTTTCTGTTCTGCTTATCCCTTTTGGGGTCATGGGGGCTGGAGTCTATCCCAGCTGAGATTGGGCGAGGGGCGGGGTACACCCTGAACTGGTAGCCAGCCAATCACAGGGCCACATAGGGAGACAGACAGCCATTCACACTCATACCTAAGGGCAATTTGGAGTCACCAATCAACCTAATGAGCATGTTTTTAGTCTGTGGGAGGAAGCTGAAGTGCCAGGAGAGAACCCACACTTGCACAGGGAGAAAATGCAAACTCCACACAGACAACTCAGTTTGATCCCCTGACTGATCCGGGGATCAAACCAGCAACCTTCTGGCTGTGAGACACGTGCACTACCTGCTGTGCCACTGTCATTGTCACAAGATCATGGATCTACAACAGGACGGTTTTCCAAAGAAAATACAAGAGAGAGGAGATAGTCGGTCCAGACACTGAATCAAGAGAGAGGAAACAAGGAGGAGCTGTTTTTGTAAGAACAATGCCAGAGATGAAAAGGTGAAGAAGTATGTGCTGTTTATGAGAACTTAATAAAAACTGATGGGTCTGATCGTATGCTGGACAGAGTATGTTGTTGTGCTGTGCAACGCAGGTGTCTTCTCTCATTGTTACGCTCAGCACTCACGCTGTTTAATTAGCAAAATGATGATCCACTTTAGTTAGTGCCCAAGGGTGTGTTTGTCTGACAATGAGGAGTTGTCAGGTGCAAAGCTGGCGTGTTCCTATAGGACGCAAAATAAAGACTTTAAACCTCCTCATGGCTGCTCTGGTGTCTTAAGTCCGTGATCAGATAGTTTCTGCTGTTTTGAGGACGCATTAGAGAGACTGGCGCACATCTGCGAGATAAAACACACATTTTACTTAGCCTGTTCTGTTGTTTGATACAGCATCTGCTTCATTTTAAGATTATGACAGGACAGACAGCATGGCTTTTTGGAGAGATCCACATTCGGTACATCCATACAAGCTCTGGTGCGTGTAATAGTCTCAGGAACAAGAAAACATTCCCACAGTTAAAGATTCTCATGTAACATAGAGCGGCATTTGTATGCAAATGACTACCTCAGTAATTTTGCTCACAGACAATAAAACAGGCAGTCCAGTGAGTTTCGCACATGCAATAGAGAACAGAGTTGTGGATACAAGCAGAGAAAACGAGAAACTGAATTGTTTAAAGCCAACGGTTTCTTAATGTTCATTTAACAGGTCTGTTGTGAACAAACAGAAGTCTGATCCTGTCATCTGTAGAGATTTAAATGATGAATAAGGTTTTGTTTTTAACCTCAGACAGAAGTGTTTGACTTGTCTTTTTGATCATTTCTCCTGCACTTGCATGCTTTAACATGCTAAAATCTTTGATGCATTTCACATACTGTCCCAGCCTAAATCCAGACCAAACAGTTAATCCTCCACGTAAAAGGCAAAAAAACAATCTGGTCGTGGGGACACTGGTGACCTCACAGGTGCATCAAGGATAAAACAGGCCTTAAAAGAAGCAGCCACACTTTTTAGACAATTTCTTCTTAGTGGGGCCTGATCTTGTTGTTGTGGGTAAACTGAGCTCTTTGTCTAAATTACTGAGCTTGATCAGCAGGATGACCCTTAAACATTCATACATTTGGTTGATCTTTGGGATGAAGGATTATTTGTGTAGGCCAAAAAGTGCCTAATCAAAGGGGCTTGGTGGTGAAAAAGTAAGTAGATGTAGAGAGTTTTTAGTGTGATGATCCCACACTGTTTTTGTGGCGTGTTTTCTCCCCCACTTCTTTAATTACGTATAGCATTGGCTTCTGTCTGGGGGCTTTCTGAACAGAGAGAGAACTGAGCTGTGATACTGTGGCACACGTTAAGACTCATGCCATGTACCTCACACAAACCCACTTCAAAAAACAAGAACGATCCCTTTAAGGAATTTGCTGGTTTTGTAATTCTAGGCTTTTTCTATGCTGTCAAAAAAGCACTATCATTTTACTCCCATGTGTTCACCAACCACCATTTTTCAGGCATTTATAAAAGAAAAACATCCAAACATCCCACAGACTCTGGAACCAGAATTGCTATAATGCTAACTTGATTCTTTGTTTTAGGACTCATCCCTGTACCTCTTCTCCCTTGTTGTCCCATCATCTTATGTAGATCAACCAGAGCATGTAGCTTTAAGTTAAACCCGTTCCACCACCATCTTGTTTTCCTCAAAGCAGCTCTCACAAACAGAGTGACATAAACAAAACCATCCCTCTGTCCTCTCTCTTCAGGACAATAACTCAGCTGAGACTGTGAACACAAACACTGTGGGCTTTTTCATTTTATTGTCTGGAGCTGATGGCTGTCTTCTTCTTCTTCTTCTTCTGTACATCACAGAAGCGAAAAATAGAGCCCAGAGCACAGACAGTATTGGCTCCAAAAGTCAACATAAAGGCCCACATCAACAATAAAGGAGGGTGATAAAATATTGAGAATAAAAGCAGGGGGTTTGGATTTGAAGCAGACGCCGTCCTCGTGGACAGATAGACTAAAGGCTTCTCTTCCATGGAGGTCTGAGGGTGGAGACAGGCGGGTTCTGTTTCTGTAAACAAATAACAAACATCTAAAAACAAACACTAAAATAGTCATTTTGATATTTTTGTCTAAAAACCTTTATAAGGACAAGTCCCACACACACAGCTTTTTTTACAAAAAAAAAAAACAAAAAAAACAGAAGAATCCATTTAAATGAAAAATCGTCCTGGTCCTCTGACGATGATCTTCTAAATAGAGCTCTAAGTGCAGGAAGAAGGTCTCTAATTTGGAAGTCAAGTCCACCAGTCCTTTGTTCTGTCTATCCATCAGTCGATCAGTACTCACTCCATCCATCCAGCTACACATCTTTAAACCCATCCCCCAATTTATCTATTTATCTATATGGTAAGCCGTGATTTAATAAATTCATCCATCAGCTTATCTAACCATCCATTCAACTATCTATCTATCTATCTGTAAGTCCTTCCTGCCTGTGGTCATCAAACTTTATAACTCTTCCCTCTAATATCACTGCTCCATCAGGTCCTGGAGAATAAACATTTTCCACTGTTTTACACCTCTGATATTTGTTAATATGTAAAACAGGCAAACATAATAGCCAGTGAAATATCCTTACTGCCAAACTTTGCCTCTCAGACAAACAGCGCTGTCATACTTATATTCATATTGTAAATATTGTTGATGTTAATAATGTGAATTCCTTGGCCTTATCTATAGTCTCACTTCTACTTAATTTACTTATTTTCCTTTACAAGGAAGTTGATTTTGCTGCGTGTTGCAACCTGCCTACTTAAGTTTTCATTTCATTTTAATTATTTTATTCTATTTTGTTCTCTTATCTATGTTCATGTCTTTATTTGACATTTCCTACTGCTATATCGTGTATAAGAGCAACTGAAACAACCAAATTTCCCCTTGGGGATTAATAAAGTATTTCTGATCCATCCACACAAACATCTGTTTGCCATCCATCCACACATCCATCGATCCAATCATTCTTTCCTCTTATTCATCTGCCCCACCATCCAATCATTCATCCATCTATATCTCTTCCTTCCACCCATTATTCCCCTGATCTGCCCACCCAAACTTCTGTTCACCTATCAGTCCATTCTTAGAGCTATTCATCCACCATTACATCCAGCTATCATCCATCCAGCTATCCATCTACAAATTATTCCACCTATTAATCTGTTTTGGAAGAAAAATGTCGATGATTGTTGGTCTTAATCGGTTGTTTTGGTCTTTACTTGTACTTATCATAATCAGTGTTTTTACTTTTACCCACTTATTTTCAATGATTGAATGATGGTTATTTTAATCATTCAAGTATATTTCATTGATTAATATTAGTTATTTAGTATTAGGAAATTACAAAGTATTAAGTCAATTTGTTAATGTTAGTCACAAATTTTTCCTTATCTATATTCCACCTATATATGCACCTTATATACTTATTTTTACATATGATTTTTCATGTATTTTTCATTTTTTTATCATTCACTGTGTATTGTCAAGTTTTCATAATACTTTAAGTTTTTATAATATTTTCTTAGATTTTTTTTTTCATATGTATACATCATCAACCAGTATTTATACTTACTTAGGATTTCACACTGTAGTTAGAAATGGGCGCAAGATGTATTAGCCACTTAGGCTCTTACAGTATTGTTAGAAATCACCACTGAATCTATGTTTTCTGATTGTTCTAATAATGTTTTATAATCTTAAAAAGTAGAAATTGGAATTATCCCACATTAAACTCTTCATGTAATGGTTTCTGTGTTTCAAAAGGTAATTTTTTTTATATATCCATGACAGTCAGTGTTGTTAAAATGTTGTTTTTCCCTTACATAGAGCCAAAGTACATATCTAATGATGTCTGTTTCAAAGACTCGGTGAATCAAACATCTGTGGAATTTTCCAGGGAAAACACCATGAAATATGACCATATTTGGAGGTAACATAGAAGCCATTTTAAATATACTATCGTCAGAAATAAGGAAGGGAAAACTGCCTTATTATATATTTAAATTAGGGGTGCCAAATTATCCTGTTAATTGTGGTTAATTAATTACAGTCATGTTTAGCGTGTTACGTTTTTTAGTTGCGTTAATGTCATTTTTAATCTGATTTCACTGTTTCGGTATTTTCAGAGGGCTGAACCTTAAAATACCGGAGCAGCTGGTGATTGGACGATCACTCCGCTCGTCACACTCTTCACAGACCTATCCATTTCAAGCCACAGTATGACGTAGAAGCTAGACCTTGTTGTTAGCCATTAGCTGAAACTACAAGTACTTCAGTCCACAGACTATCATCTTATCTTACATTATATTATACCACACAGATGTATCATTTGCCACTTATATGTGACATGAATCTCGTCAAAGACCCACCAAGTTCTCCCGGTAAACTTCTGAGGAGGGCATATTTCGTATGGTAGGGTAACCATGACTCCAGTCCGGCATCGTTCGCGCAGCATTTCTGCATCTCTCTCAGATTCCCAGTGGTGATCCCCGCTCCAGAGAAGAGCAAAAACATGATTTCCTGTAAGAAAGCTTGAAGTGACGTCATTCGCTCCTCTTTTAAAGGAGAAATCGAGTCCATTTCTGATAAAACTGCAGATCTTGCTGCATCCACAGAGATCGCTTTGCACGCCGCTGTTGTTTTCAAACACGCAGTCACTTCCTGTGGTCTTCACATCTGCAGCTCCCGCCCCTGTCCCCTGATTGGGCCGTTAAAGTTAGAGAGTTTTTATGCATTGGACCTCTTGTGCTTGAGTTTTTGAGGGGTGGAGAATAATCTTTTGATCTGCCACAATAATCTAATGAATTTCAATGAAAATACCTCAAGTTGAGGGCTTTTTTTTTAACAATTTTTAAGTAAGATTAAAAAAAAGCGATTAATTAGATTAATTAATTACAGGTCATGATTAATTAATCTCTCTTTTTTTTTTAATCTCCTGACAGCACTACCTATAATTATAAAATAAAGAAATTCTGGACATCAGTGGAGTTGTATGAAGGCCTATGCATGGGTAATATTACATAATTATGTTCAAGAGTAAACGAAAATGAATATTAAAAAGAGGGGAGGAGCTCCACCCATAGAGGTTAAAAGACAATGCTTTACTGCTCTGTAAGCTGTTGGTACCTCATTCAGCCCCTCCTCTCTGGTTTGTTCAATGTTCACTTTCTGGAACTTAAATAAACTAGCATCGGACCTTGATTCTCTCTGCGTTCCGTTCATTTTTGAGGACAAAGAGTGTAAATTTGAACTTGACTGTTCTGTACATCTGTAGTTTCATTTTAGCTGCCATGTTCAGAGCAGATTTTTCTAGCCAGCTCAGTCTATATCTTTAAGAAAACAAAGAAGACACAACACTATTTATCCATCCACCTGAGAATCCTTCCCCACACACTCATCCTCCATCTTCCTTTTCATCCATCTGGTCCTCCATCCCCCACATCCATCATCTACCTCATTCACTCACCCACCCAAACGTCCCCTGACCCAGCGATGTTTCCAGCTCCTCTGAGGGGATTTAAGGCCTCTCTGGACCACATGGAGCCAGAATCCCCTCAGCTGGTTCTTGGTCTCGTCCAGGGTCCCCCCTCAGCTGAGAACATCTTTAAGAGAGGCATCCTAAGGAAGTTATTTCTTGCAGCACTTCGTTACTTGGATATTAAACGTATTGTAAGGATGAAAGTTGAAAACTGTTTCAGACTCATGGTCATGGTCTAAACTCTGCCTCTGACTTTTTTTTCCCATGATGCCTCTCTGTGTAATGAGGACGCTCCTATCAGCCATCCTCCGTCTCTCTGTGTGATTGTGTTTCATTTCAGGGTGGTCGCTCTGTTTGCTCTGCAGTAAATCATCGTCTGTCACCAGGTCTTCTTCTGCACTAGATAAGCTTTAATGCAATAAAGTATTCAGCAGAGATACAGAGCAGAGCATTCTGGGTGTTTTTAATATCTGTTAAATTACAGAACAATGCTGCCTCTGTAATCTCTCCTGGACGGATGAGAAGTTCCTCTGACTTTTCATTATACTGTTCAGTTTTTTATTTAAGTAATTTGTACCTGAAAGAATATCCCATAAGGGATCACTCAAGAGGAAAAAAAGATGTCAGCTCTTTCTGTGGCAGCCCAGAAGCGGAAAACAAAACCTTCAACAAAATAAGAAATGAAAAAGAACATTACCAAAACCTGATATTTCCCCCAATAACAGCGCAAAGAGGCATCAAAAAAACAGCTTCAGGAACAACAGTCTCTTAAGCACTTTGTTACTAACTGGGAGTGATATGAACATTTCAGTCCTGGAGAACTTGTTTGAGATGTCCTTACGTTTCACTACTGAAACGTTTTGGTTACAACGGGTTTTTGTTTTATTGAGCATCTCTGGTTTTAGAAATAAGGGACATGACTGACATGGTTAGACGCTATTGGTCACATGGACTTAAATCCCACCTTATCCTTCTTTGATAATCAAACTACTGATATCCCATGACTTTGTCCATTTCCTTTTACAGTCTCTGATACAAGCCCGTTTCAGAAAATCAATCTGGAGGTTTTCTAACTGTTTGTCAAACTTGGTTTGGTTGAAATGGTCTCAATGGTAGCTAGCATTAGCATTAGCATTAGCAGTACCCTATGAAGGCCTTCTCTAGGTAGGTAGGTAGTTAATCCCCTTGGTGAAATTTGGGTATCCAGTAGCAATAGTAGGGGTAATAAACAGTCCAGGTCTTGATCCACTGTCTTTGTTCAGGGCGTTCAGTTGTGAGATGAGTCTCCAGTCACTGAAGGCCTTCGCCAGGTCCCTGAGCTCCTCCTCCTGCCCATTCTTGATACACCCCACAATAGTCGTGTCATCAGAGTACTTCTGAATGTGGCAGGTCCCAGACCTGTACTTCAAGTCTGCAGTGTGCAGGGTGAACAGGAATGGAGCCAGAACCGTCCCCTGAGGAGCCCAGCCACAGTTCCCCAGCCTGAAGAACTGCAGCCGCTCTGTGACATAGTCCATGATCCAGGAAGTGAACCAACCCTCTTGTCCTCAAAGCTTATTCAGGAGCAAGAGAGGCAGTCTACCACACAGCAGGAGACAACCATGGCTGAATATGTAGATTAGAGTCCATCACGGGGACATTCATAAGTAACACAATGTAATCCAACCGTCACATTCAGAAGCTGGAACCCAGACACAACCACCAAGCCTTTAGCCAAAGTCACGCCAATCACTTGATTGATAAAGTGTTAATACGCTGAAAGAGTTTAAACTTCACTTTGTCTCTTCAAAACACAGTCAGTGTTCTTGAAATGACTGTGACCTTTGTCCCTCATCCTGAGCTGTCAGATCATCCCCGGAGCTCACACCATCTCTGCAGCACAAATGTGTTCATCGGGTGTATTTCCCCCGTCAGTGTGTCCTATATAAAGGTGTTATACTGATCGCTGAGGTGTTTGATGTGTATCTGATAGTTTCATGGTGGTTGAAATAGCCTCTGAGCTCCCTTAGCATATGGCTTTCAGGAAGCTAACCTTTGACCTTACTCACCCACTCAAGCTGGTGTGTTTTGATACTCACAGTACACACACAGACTCAAAAGAATATTATTTTGCATAAGATTGAATTATTCATCTGTTTAATAAGGACTTGTTTTATGTAATAATGATATAACTTTTTTTCTAATGAAGTGCCTCAGAGAGTGTTGCCAGATTCTGCAAACAAAAAAAGGATCAAGGTCTATCCAGGTCTGAGAAAACAAGCCTAAATCAAGCAACCACCAGCGATGTTTAATCTATCAATCATTTTTTATTTGTTTAGCACCAGTTCATAACAAGTGTTATCTCAAAGCACTTTACAATAGAGCAGGCTAAAGCCATACTCTTCATTTTATAGACACACATTTATACACATATATAAAGAAATACAGATAAATATAAGCATTTGTATAAACACATACATACACAAAGAAATGTATCCATCCAGGCAGACAAAGGGACAAAAAATAAGAATTTATGATAGCCACAAACCTATGGACGACCAGACAATAAATCTGTCCTCATCATGCTTGTCTCTGCTGAATACAGATTCATCCAAAAAAGATCTTTATTTGTATGGCACCATATTTGTCTTTGTTGAATATAAATGTATTATAGGTAAGGTAATCTCATTTTCAAGAGGGTTCTCATGTCTATAATGGTGCTAAAGATAGTTACTATGGATGTATAATCAGTGCAACCATGATAGAGATATCAATCTAATGTTAACATTAATATCTATAATGATCATAAACTGGAGAGGGATGATGTTAGTCAATATAGCAGCATCTAGCTCAACTGCCATTAAAATGGTTTTAACTGGACTAAAAGTATGAATTTATGTTAAATGATGTCGTTTCTGTTGATGGTTGATGCAGGATAGAGCTCATGGAGTGGAGCAGGTCCACAGCCGCAGGTCATCATGATTGTTTGTCAAGGTCGTACTAATATGTGTGCTGTTTGCAGGAACTACCATGAATTGAATTTTGTTGATCTCTCTAAAGTTAGTATCAGGAACTGTAATGATAATGGAATTGGGCTAAAGTAAAGGCCACATAATTATAATTGTAGTAAATCTATCAATCTATCAATCCATCAGGCTGTCTAATCATTGCTAATAAAGTAATATTATTATATTAATAGAATTATAAGTGACTCCATATTGACAAATAAATAACTGATTATGTCAAACCTGTGGCTTGCAGGCCAAATCTGGCCCAGGCTATAATTAAATACAGCTTGCATGACAAGTTCATTTGTCTGTTATTAATGGCCCTAAATATCATCCCACCTCTCATACTACAAATCCCACAATGCAATGCAACAGCTGCCATGCAGGACCTGAGCACCAACTCCTTCTCCATTGCTAAGATCACACTGTTCAGTGGTCAGCAGATGAATGCACTGGTCAGTGACTTTTACACTTGCCTAAAAATATATACTGAAGCAGATACCTCAGTTTTCCCCTCCCAGCCAAATACCAAATAAGTTTCAGCCAGTTACCAGCCAATGACGGTCTTAATAACATTTTTTATTGGTTTGTTGTTGCTCACAATTTTCTGTACTTAGTGGGATTTCTATGGTGATCAAAATTCCATTTATATACATGTTGTAAAATATAATTAGTTAGGGTTACATGTTCATCACATCATCATGGGGATCTCATTAGAACCGTGAGGGTGGGCAGATCCAAGCACTTTACTGTCACGGACCAGCCAAGACACTGCCAAGGACATCATCCTTGTCATTATCTTATTGCTCCATAATAAATGCTGATTGACAGAACGATCTTCCAATCACCTGCTGGATATGTACGGTTCTGCCCTCCCCAAACACTTTCTATGGGCTTTTTCCCAGATGGACAGCTGAAAATATACAGTCCACAGGCTACAGTCGCTTTTTTTAAGAAAAAAACATAATAAAGTGCATTTTTTATAATTTGGGAGCCTTAACTAACAGTTCTTTTTTATTTGTAGGATTATGATAGCGATTGCAGGGTTGCATCCAGGTCCTCCTATTCTGAGTGAAGGAGAGAGTATTACAGAATACAAAACCTTCAGCAACTCCAGTCAGAGGCAACACAAGATCACGATGATGAAGTCAAAACCCTACGGCTTTTAGCATAGTGTGGATGGCTGTTCATCATGAGGCTGGGATCCACATTTAAGATTTCTTCTGCTAAACAGAGGTTTTTTCTTGCCACCATGATGAGGGATTCCTGATTGGTTATATGGATTTATGTTGGGTGTTGGATGTGTGTATTTGTATATTCATGTATATGTGTATTTTATATGTATATGTGCATATAGGTGTTTTCATAAAATGAAGAGTTTGTCTTCAGCCTGCTCTATTGTAGAGTGTCTTGAGATAACACTTGTTTTGTATTGGCTGTATGCAAATAAAGATTTATTGACTTTTAGATCCATCAGACTTCCTATGTGATGAAAGTGGATGTATGAAGATTTTAATCACTTACTAAGTGAACAGCATTTTATCATGCAGCGCAGGTGTCTTCTCTTTTTTCCACAGGTGTCATTTTTACGCTCACGCTGGACCACCTCCCTTTTCAGTTCAGACCTGTTGACTCTCCATCTACAGAGTTTTCTCCTGTGTGAAGTCTGGTTGACACAAGTATTCCAAAATATATATCCAAAGTCATATTTGTGGCAAAATCCATTAATTTATCCCATTTGATAGCAGCTGTTTCCTCTAGTGGAGCAAACTAGTTGGCACTGCTGGCAAAAGGACATGCAGGCTGTGCTGTGTAGTAATGTGTGATGACCCCACACCACTCTGTGAAACAAACTTTTGGCAAAACATGTCAGAAATGAAGCAAAAATTTCCTTCCTGTTGTATTAAAGTTTTTAGGGTTTTTATGTTTCTCATTTAATAAAGAAATGCAGTCCAGATCTGATAAAAACCACTACTGAAGCTGTTAGCATCTATGCTAATCTCTGTCTGAGCCACCATGTCCTGATGTCGTCTCGCTCCTAGCTCCCGCCTCTTCCTGCTCTAAAGGATGCTGATTTGGCCATGCAACTCAAGGCTGCTCACAGACATTGTAGGTTGGATCTTGGCAAGATGGATCTGCCAGATTGGAGATATGGAATCAGGCAGATTCACGTGCACAGCAGGGTTATTTCTGACATTACACAGCTGGGAAACTGACCCTGAACACCTTCAGGACCTATTTTGATGTTGGCTAAAGCATGTGGCCACTTTAGGGCACATGTTCTTGACCTAGGGTGTGAAGAGGATGGACTTTGTTCCTTGATTATACATGGTTGTGTTTTGGATGTAACATAAAATCAAACAGAGTGTCAGCCCTCATTCCTTTAAAAAACATTTGGCGTTCTGCTACATACACAGCAGGTTTGGCTGTTTGGTCTGCGTTTTGGATGGATTATTTCATCCATCCATTATATCCATCCAAAATCAAGTTATTATGCCACTACAGTCAAAGAACACATATATAAACTGTATGTCAGTGCTCAAGTTAAAGTCCTTTTTTTGCGCTAAAGCATCCAGAGCATAAGACACGTTCAAAAGACAAGTCAGACACTTCAGCATGAAGGTGAAGGCAAGCCTCATTAATTGTTAACACCTCTGCTTAAACTGCCAGGATCAGGCAGGTTTATATTTATGATAGATAGACCTGTTAACCTGAAAATCAAATATCTGTTGGCTTTTAATCGATTTATTTTCTCATTTTCCTGCATGAATCTTTGGCTCTGTTCTCTATTGTGTGCTTACAACTTACTGGACAGCCTGTTTTATTATCTGTGAGCATTATTTTCAGTGTGTTTATTAGTGTGTAAACAAATATTACAAATATAGCTCAGTGTTTTGAGAAAATATTTCATCCTGCACATTTTTTTTCTGTTTTTGGAAAGTATTGTTCTGATGGCACGCATGGGAATGGAGCTCCGCAAACAAGCCAGACTGCCTGTCAGCTCTCCATCCGGTAATGAACTTTAAACTGAATTTATAAACAAATGCTCTGATATTTAACAGTAGATGTGCGCTGCTCTGCTTCCTGTGTGAGTGAAACAAGCTTAGTGAAGCATGTGGTCCAGGTATGAGGAGGTTTCTGTGTCCTCAAGTTAGGACCACAGCAGCTTTTGGCCTGAGAAGCTAAGAGGCTTCTGCAGCACACTCTTGTTTTTGCGCATGTGATTTAAGCAAGAGATGGGGCTTACACGTCATAATTTCTGAAGCTTTCGTTGTTCACATGGAACGCAAGGCTGGCATTGTCAGATTTATCCACTCTTGGACTCGTCTTTGGGCAGCTGAAATGATGCTTCCATGTGGACAAAACACCTATACCACTAAAAACCAGAATTCAACTCCATGTTGAAGGCCCCTCAGAATTATAGGGATAAACCTCTGATCAAAGGTACAGAGCGGCCGAGAAAGGCCAAGTGTACACAACAACGAAAATTCCAGAAAACTGAGAGTTTTTGTTGTGTTTGCACCCTCTGTTTACACAAGATCAGTGCCCGGAGTGGCTGAATCCACAAACTTTGAAACCAGGGTCGAAAGTGAAGAGTTTTGAAAATGTTTTGGTATCCGTCTCCACGTAAACAGGAATCAGCATTTTCAGGGAAAACGATGACGTGCGGCGCATGGGCAGTACTCTTTCAGATGAAGATTGAGTGCGCACCTAGGAAACAACAGCAACAACAACAGCTTTGGCCATCTACCGAGCAGCATATGTGCTGCTTACTGTGCTTGGTTATCCGGACAAAAATATCCAGACAAATTTGTTGTCCAGACAAGAAACTCCTGTGTCTTTGTGCGTCCACTCGCCATTGTTGTTTGTGAAAAGTTTGTCTTTACCAGAAAGCATACGTGTGTTTTAACACCGCTGTTTCACTACAAACCTACATCGCCAACTACTGGCCTGGCATGCGAACTACCATGTTTTCAGTAGTTCTTGCGGGTCCATGTGAATGCACATCGTCTTCACATCGTCTTCACATCGTCTCTATGTGAATGTGGAGCGCTTTGAAAGTGGAAAGGAAAAAGCTTTCTGTTTGTGGTGACGACGTTGTTGTGTAAACGGGGCCTAAATACCAGCATGTAGTTGAGAAATGATCTAGCAGTAGGTTGTAGCAGGTTTCATACTGAGGCCGATGACAGGAGACGAGATGCAGGTGTGTAGGTTGACCAGGTGCTTTATTGCAGGAAGAAACACACAAAGGCAGACGGGGGGAGGGGACACAGGGAAACACAGGAATCAAAGGTCACAGCCAGGACAATTTATGCATTGAAATGTCTCATGGCCTTAATGATGAGCGTTTGATTACAGGACATTAAGCCCCTTGGTGGACTAAGTTATATAAAAGACTGAAACTGATCCTCACAGAGAAGGTCTAACCCACCACCTCTCCCCGCTCCACGGAGCTCAGCAGCTGAACTGCAGCATTCAGAGAGTTAAAAAACTTGGAGTCTGTAAACTCTGTGAGGGAGAGGTAGTTCCAGGCTGTTAAAGATCTAAAAAGTGATTTATCTAAGGCCCACTGAGGGCTTTTCTTCTCTGAAGGGGACATTTTTTTAGTGAACGACAACATGCTGCTGCAGCTTAATGATTCACCTGGCTGACAAAACGTTCCCTCGTCCCCTGGTATTCACGGCGTCCAATCGTTTCCCAGCCAGCAGCCTCCATATCGACCTGCTCCCTGCGTCTGCTACTGCCTCCGAACCCCCGAGCTTCTATTAGAGAGGAACCGATCAGACCAGCTCCCAAACCTCCACCGTCTCAGAGCTTTCCTACCATCATTTTTCTGTCAAAAGTAAAAATCTGTGGTTGTTAGCCATCGTTTGGTCAAGCTGCTCTGAGACTTGTGTTCTCATCTGGGACTTTACACAATGTTGTTAAAGAAGGATCAGACCTCAGACTAAATCACTGCTTCTTTCTCTAACTGAGAACAAGGGCTGAAAACACGAGCCTCCGGATCAGAGCCGTGACGACACTCACGAGTAGACACGCTCACCCCTCATCATCTGCATAACTAGAACCACTTCATGGCAGTTTTAAGCCTCCATGAGGTATCCACAGCCAAAGACTTTAAGTACAGTCATGACCTTTGGCCCCAGACCCCCTAAATTTAATCAGTTCATCTTCAAGTCACAGCACATTTGTGGAATCATCATTCAGGAATCTCCTGAAGATTTCCTGACACATCAGGGTCATATGTAGGGTCTGATCATGAGGCTGAAGGAGCCATGACACCCTATAACAGTGATCCCCAACTGGTGGCTCAGGGTCCACACCAGGCCGCTTAAAGCTTTCCATCCAGCTCCCCAGTGAATACTGAAGGGCTACATCAGCTCATGATCATTATTGGCCTCTTATCTGTCTCTAACGGCTGATCTGAATATCCAAAAAGGCTCTGATTGGCTTCATAATGAAGCTTTGAAAACAGACCTCAGTCAGAAAATACTGATCTACAGTGTCATATCAGCTCTGCTGCCATTGTAGTTTGGAGAAAAAGAACATCGGAGGAGAAATAAAGCACTTCATCAGGTGAAGTGTAAACGTTTGAAGGTCTAGGCACCATCAGTGAGAATCAAAACAGTGTCCAAGACTGCTCAGCCTGTCTGTCACATAGTCATGCTTTGTTGTAGTTATGGCTGAAGACACCTCATTGAATCTAATTCGCTTCAAGAGTCCAGGTCATTACAGCTGTTTCTGGACTATATGGGATCAATAGAGGGTTCTGTTTTTATAGATTATGAACACCAGGGGTATGCTCATTATAACAGCTCAAACATCGATCTGTTTTTAGTGGAGCTCAGCTCTAAAGGCTGAGATAAAACAAGGATAAGAGATTTAAGAAAGAGTTATTACTGAGTGAGGACCTCTGCACAGCTAGGGCCATGTGGGTAAATGACTCCAAATGAGGCCGTCTTTGACAGGCCTTTCTATCTGAGGAGGAGAGCTGCCATTTTATAGATAAACTGTGTACATTCTGGAAAAAATCACTCTGTGGAAGTCAAAATGGAGTCAGCAGTGATGGAGTGACGATGACCTGGTGCTCATGCTAATAAACCTAAGCAGGAAGCGATGAGCTAAATGAAGATGTCTGATATTGGAAAAGACAGGAGGATGGTGAGTTCAAGGTGTTCATTCAGGAGCTGAAACTTTACCACAGCTGCGTCAGGCTTGGCTTTAAAGGGATAGTTCATGGTTTTTGAAGTTGTCTTGTATGAGGTACAGTACGTGGCATTTGCTCAAACATTAGCCCTGGTGACGGAGGGTAGCTCTGGATCTGCACAGACAAGATGGCAGCATGGAACAATGGCAATATGTTTCTGAAGATGTGCTAAAGTGTAAATAAGCCCCAAGAAAGTGTCTGCAGGCTTCATTCAACATTTATATTGACTTACTTTTACACAGCACTGATGCTTTGTGCTGTATGGTACATGAGAACCATAGATATTGAGAGCATCAGTTTTTTACATCAGTGATAACGTAAATCTGAGAACAAGGAGTATGAACTCTGACTTTTTTTCTATCGGGGCTTTTGATCCTTAATCGTGACTTCTTTTTCAGAAATCTGTTGGTTTTTTTAGAATTCAGTTTTTCCCCAACAAAATTCTCACTTTGATCCCAGAGTACAGATTTTTTTCTTAAGAATCTTACTTGATCCTAGAATTCAGATTTTTTTTTCTCTCTAAAAATCCCAGGATAAAGATTTTCACAAAAAAAAAAAATCCAGATCCAAGAATTCAGTTTTTTTAACTCAAAATTCTTACTTTGATCGGCAAACATTTTTTCCCCCTTAAATTTCTCACATTGATTATGAATTCAGTCTTTTTTTCCTGTAATTTTTAGTTGATCCCAGAATTTATGCTTTTTTTCAAAAATTTCTTATTGATCCCAGGATTAAGGTTTTTAGTGTTTCTAAAAAAAAAAAAAAAGAAAGAAAAACAAAAATCTCTTATCCTAGAAACCAAGTTTTTGTTTGGATTGTTGAATCAAATTCTCACTTTAATCAAACAACTCAGTTTTTACCCTTTAAAATTCTTACTCTGATCCCAGAACTAAGGTGCTATGTACTGGCTAACAATCCAACCCTGGATATCTCCCCTGGGGACAAAGGTAACAAGTTCCTTTATTGGCACTCATATTTACCAGAGCCATGGGCCTGGTAATCTCACTTCTAAAAAACACAAACTAACCTTTAACACGTGTATCAGAACAGTGGCTCTAAAGGGATGCATTATGGCACAGTGGTGTGCCTTGGGATTTTTTTAAAAACCATAAGTTACTACAGTTAATTCATTTTACCATTAATTTTGCTTTCAGCTGCCAATTCTGTAACTTTTCACAATAATAAAACATTTATAAGAATACCATCTTTTGCAGGAGATTGGATTTAATCAGATTTAATTGAACAATAGTTGGAATAAATTTGCACTGAACCATAAGATATTGTAAAACATGTGAAAAGGGTTATGTTGCTTAATTTGAAAAAGTGCTCTGAGATTTTGGCTTTGAAAACCACTGAAATAGACCACCTACAACTACCCTGCATTAAAAAATAAATAAATAAAATATGGAACATCTATTTCCAGGGAAGGAGGGGCTGCTGTCATTTATAACTCTGTTATCACTAAACAGTCTGTCTAACCTTGATTTTAGTAACCAAACAAACAGTCAGGCTTTATCTAAGTTTTATGTTGAGCTTTATTATGGTGAAAACAGTAATAGCTACATTAAATGTAATTCTGGATATAAGGATTTCTTTTTTGTGGAAATATCATTTTTGCCTCTTTCGTACAGTAAAATTTACATTTGTGTTTGGAGTGGGACAAAATAGTTTGTGTAACTTCTGAATTGAGTTTATATTGGTAGCAGAGTGAGCATCAGATCCCTCCTGGGTTTAGAGGCACAACAAGCCCAAATGAGCAACTGGACTTTTGGAACAACCCCGAAAAGTTATATCTTATCTTATCTTAAAAAATGCAACCTGCAACTGCCAGTATTTATGAGCAACTTTTCAAAAAAACAACCCCAAAGTCGCTTATGATAAAAGGACCTGGCAACTATGGTTATATTATTGAAGTCAAATTTTGCAGGAACTTAAGGTTAAAAAAGCCTTAAAATCCACCTTAAAAAGCTAAAAGAGTTACTGATTTTGATTCTGAAAGCAGAGCACAAACCCGGTGCACGTCGTTCAACAGGAGCCCATCGTAGGAGGTTCAGCCAGAGTCCTTTTTTCTGGCCCTTCACTGCGTGCCACTTCTCTCTGTCCCCCCGGGAACATGTGGTGAAAACAGGAAAGGTTCTGGCTGTGTGGCGTCTTAAACTCAAAATAACAGCTCCTTATTTTCTTTTTATTGCCTGTCAATTTTCCCTGCGGTGTAACCCCCCTGAACAGAGACTCTGAGCAGGCACTTGCCACCTTGAAGGATGTAATTAAGTGGAGTCAGATGTGCATGCAGAGCTTTTTAGACTAAATATATCCTGTTTGAGGTGTTGTGGGTGGGCGGGGGGAGGGGGGGCTGACAGTGACAGACGTTCA
Source organism: Cetoscarus ocellatus (assembly GCA_037902135.1). Lineage (NCBI taxonomy): Eukaryota > Metazoa > Chordata > Actinopteri > Labriformes > Labridae > Cetoscarus > Cetoscarus ocellatus. Next base: position 139,087 of record JBAMNC010001849.1, read on the forward strand.
GGTAGAAGAAGCTGCCAGCTTCATTTTCAGCTCAGCGGATGTGAGAGGCGGCTTGTTCCTCTTGATTATCGTCCTCCAGCTCTTAAGACCGAAGACTTCAAATGGAGGTTTGATGTTTATAATAAGCTGCCGTTCACCCTCTGGAGAGGAAAATGGAGGCAGGAGCTGATCAGCTGTGATTATCGGACATGTTTATGACCACCACAGGAGACGAGCACTGACGCTTTTCAGTGAATGAGCAGCAGGCTCCTGCTGAGAGGAGATCTTCTGAATGTGAGGTGGGGCTGGATTTGGTGTGAACATCATAAAGCATGGATCCATCCTGCCTTGGAGCAGCGGTTCAGGCAGCTGCTGGTGGTGTGATGGTGTGGGGTGGGGCATTTCCTTAAAACATCGTAGTACCAGCTAATGATGCTCCACACTGTCAAAAGGTTGTTGTAAATTTTACAGTTACTTCCTGGCAACCAGATGCCAGTAAGTTAGCATTACTCTATTTTAATTTACATCGTTATTACTGTATTTTCTGCAACACTTTCACTACTGTATTTTATTTAAGGTATTATTACTGTCTTTCAACTGACAGCATTATTAGTGTATTATCAAAAACAGCATCCTCACTGCAGTTTATTCAACAAAATTTTAATGCATTTTAAATTACAGTTAACTTGCTGTATTTCAATTTAAATTACTATATTTAACTATTTTATCAATCATTTAGTAACAAGATATCATTTTGCAAGAAAAACATCACATGCATTAATTTTTTATTGAAAAAGAAAACCATTTACTCAAACATTTGTTCCACCAAAATCTGTCAAACATTACTTCTGTTGGTCAGTTTCCCTGGGCACAATGGAATTTTCTCTTGATCCATTTCCCTTATCCGTAATTAACTGTATAAACATTTTACAGTAGGCAGCTGTCGATGATATGGTAAAACACTGTTTATTTTACAGAAATCAGTTTCTTTTCCCATAATCTTCTTACATTTACAGTAATTTACTGTATAGATTGTTTTTACAGTAGATAACTGTAGATATTTGGTAAAATACTGTTCAGTTTACAAAAATCAGTTACAGTGCATTAATCCATTTCCACCGAGCTACAGCCGGTTCAGAGTCTGACCTAGCACCAGTTCTTCATTCTTCCTGAGCACAGGCCCAGGGCTCTCAAAACTGGTGCCAGAGCAAGAACCGATCACGTCAGGGGCAGGGGGCAGGGGGCGGAGTTATTGCGCCCGAAAAACCTGCCTAAACACTGTACCTCCATGTTTAAAAGCCTTTGTCAGGATTTGATAGTGTCTTTGTTTTGGTCCTTTCTGAACATCCATAGTGGCAACAAGCCCCCTCAGTTTTATTGTTTTGATGCTCTGGTGTTAGCGCTGCTGGTTATGTAGACAGGTATGCAGTGACGTATTGACGTTACACGGTGACTTAACTGCCTACGTAGCCCCTCGCCAGTGGAAAAGCAACAGGGTGCAAAGAGGTGTTCGTGCCAGCACCAACTCGGCTCTAGCTCAGAGGAAAAGGGGCACATGTCACATGTCACACACACAGGATGGTGTTTTTCAGATCCCACCGCACATTGTAAAAAATGCGTAACGTCTAACAAAGCCATTTAGTTCTGTTTCAGGCAGAAAGCAGCTCCAGCCAAAATGTTTTCTGGTCCCTCTGCAGCCCAATGGTCTCTTCAGACAGAGCCGCCGAAGTCCCACACGAACACGACGAGTGATCCGGATCTGTGGGGAGTAGGCTTGATTACAATGTCAGAGGAAATCAGGCCGTGTGGATGGGAGGCAGGGGGCAGAGGATTATCCGGCAGCACACTGAGACAGCACACCACCCGGTGGCATTGAGGATGAAGGGCTGTGTAATAGCTGTTACACAGTATCACCCCAAACATCACCCCAGGGAGAGTGACGGGGCCTCCAACCAACATCCACCCACCTCCCCTCCCATCATTTACCATCCTAATGAAGTGATAATGCAGTAACACGTCCACAGCAGGGGGGCAGACAAAGGGGTTGGGAGCAAGTGTGAAGGAGGACTGGAGAAACCCCAAATACACTCTCTCACTCAACAATGGCAGCCACTCAGTCTGTTAGTGCACGTAGACATGGTCAGGACGACCTGCTGAAGTTCAGATTGAGCATCAGGATGGAGAAGAATGAAGAACCTGGAGGGCTTGTTATAAGACTTATAAGTTATCATGATGTTTAGCTAATAATCCACAGGAAACCCAATAAAACCTTTTAAAGATCATGAAAATTCACTCAGATTTTGCAATTTGATGATGCATCCACCTTAATTATTAAAAAGTATGAATATGGGGGACACTGGCCCTGTATTGACTTGGAATTGGATTGGTACCAAATCTTGTAGTTTTGCACACTCCTCCTGCTGATGCTGTTGCTGTTGGGGAGGTGGACTTATGATTTCATTGTTTCTGGGATTATCCATATTTGTTGTAAACACAGAATCGCAAGACCAGCTTTTTCAGATTTATCCACTCTGGGACCAATTTTCAAAAATGTGCAAACGTCGTTTCCGCACAAACAAAATACCTGCATGGCTAAAAAGTTGTGCAGATACACCTGAATTCATCTCTGTAAGGACAGCCCCTAATAGTCAAAGATAGCAAAAAGCCATTACTGATTTACTTTGGCCCGAAGACATGGCAGTTTGACTTCGAGGCAGCTCCATCTAGAATCTCACGCTCTTATCTCTCGTTGAGAAAATGTCCTCTGAAGGCCGTTGTAGACAGAGGACTCACTTTTTTTAAAATCTGTAGCCTCACCTGTGACATTATTTCACAAAGCAAAATGGCAGTTTTTATATGTGTCCCGATCACTGTAGATTTTTCTGAAGTTCTGAGTCTTGGAAGCTGAGAACAGTTATGCCACTGTGGCCTAAATCAGACTGACTGGGAGAAAGTATCTGGACCAGCAGTTCAAGTCCATTGTCTATGACGCTAATTAATTTGAGGGGACAGTACTTCAGTTTAGAAAGACTTGTCCTGAACAAACCACATTTGGAAGTTTGTTTGGTAGCTTGAGAGGAGCTTGAGAGGTGGTGCCCTGACTTCCTGGGCACCACCAAAGTACCCTGGAGCAAGGCGCTTAACCATAAAACTGCTCGGTTCTTCAGGAGCAGCAAGCCATCACTATCTCTGCATTAATGCTTGATTGTGGAGCCTGTTTGTGTGTTTCAGCCTGTGTTTGTACAGTGAGGGATTACTAAAGTATGTCCTCTTCTTCTTCATCATTTTGCTTATACAGAAAGGTAAATTAACGAGATAAGTTGTGGATGGACTGGACACTTGATGGCATAATCTCCTGGCTGACCCACATCTTTGCATGGACGCAGGACCAAGAAACAAACCTGAAAGAATGACTTCTCTAGGGACTCCAGTGAGATCCACTCTTTTTATCCTTTCCCTTTTTATTTCTGGTACACCAGTTCTTTTGTGATGGATCCCTCAAGTTTTTCTTTGTTCAACTTGTATAGCTTTTCTATTTCTTTGTTTGACAAATGGAAGAAGGAAACGTCAGTGGTTTGGTGAGTTTCTCAGGACTGAACAAGCAAAAGGCCATTTATAACTGACCCATATTTTTGTTCCAATCTTTTTGCATTTGGGGAAACCCGGAAACGAAAACTAAAACACAAAAAACTTTGGAAACTCAGGTAGTGCACATGCCTCACAGCAAGAAGGTTGCTGGTTCCCCTCCGTGATCCTGAAAGGGATAAGCAGAATGGATGATGGATTGATCGATCTGGTCTGTCATTAAAGCACTCATCACTGTTGTTCTAACTCTGCTGCGTCTTCCAGCTCTTTCTTGCATCCTGATACCACTTGCTGTTTGCCTCCGCTGAACTGGACCCCTCTCGTACCTCTACATCCCTGTTTATAATCCCCATGAGTCCACTGATGGACCTTTATGTGTTTTATTGTTTAAGTCTCCACATGCGGTCGGTCTCTGCTGCTCAGACAGCCTCTTCTCCCTGCATTAGAGGCCGTAAAATGCAAGGGGCAGCGCTCTGAGTGACATTTATAAAAATGATCGATACTTATAAATCAGCAGTATTACCATAGAGTTTACAAGCTGTGTGTGTGTGTGTGTGTGTGTGTGTGTGTGTTAGCCCGGGGCTACGGTAAGATTAAGGGAGTGTTGGGGGTGTTATGGCTGAGGGGGGTCGCAGAGGTAGTACCACCGCCGAGACGACTCGTAAAACACCAAGCCATTATCGTCACACTTTAATGCCGAGCTTAGCATTCAGCACATCAGTTTCATCCCGCCGCGGCCCAGAATTCATTTGGATTCAGTTACAGTTTGATATTACAGCAGTAGTGAGAGGGGGCGAGGTGAGACGCAGAGAAAAAGGGGGTGAAATGAGCGGGGCCTTCAAGGCGAAACAGCGAAGGTGGTAATGGCTGTAATTTTAGCCCAACACCCGGGGAGAGCGAGCAGCAGGAGGACATTAGAATAAAGAATCTGGGGGTTCTTTGTGTTTTTATAGGAAAGGCTCAGGTTCAGCTCTGAGGTCAGTCACGTCCAAGGGACCAGAGGGAGGGGAAATGAAGAGAGGCATGCTGGGAAACAGACAGACTGCATGTTACATAGTCAGAGAAGAACACTGCTTTCACATGCACCGTTACGACCTGTTTGTTCACTCCTCTCAGCAGCAGAGTTGCCGGGTCTTCTTATTATAAGCACCTTTCGGCTTCTTCTTCTGAAAGTTGCTTGTAAATACAGTATTTTCGGTTGTGTGCTGCAGTTTTTGGGGTTGTTCCAAAAGTCCAGTTGCTCATTTGGGCTTGTTGGGCCCCCAAACCCAGGAGGGATCTGATGCACACTCTGCTACCAATATAAACTCAATTCAGAAGTTACACAAACAATTTCATCCCAAGCACAAATGTAAATTTTACTGTAAAAAGAGGCAAAAATGATGTTTTCACCAAAAAGAAATCCTTATAGCCAGAATTTAATTTATTTCTAATGTAGCTGTTACTGTTTTCAACATAATAAAGCTGTAGAGGATCAACATGAAACTGAGATAAAAGCCTGACTATGTCTGTTTGGTTACAAAAATCAAGGTTAGACAGACTGTTTAGTGATAAAAGGGTTATAAATAACAGCAGCCCCTCCCTTCACTTCTGTATAAAGAAAAGGATGATCCAGCTCCAAACAAAAGGAAGTTGAACAAGTAAATTAGGAGCCAAATAAGAAAACAATGTCACTTTGAAATTAAAATATAACATAGATAAAAATCAAAACACTCTTTATGTAGATTTCTCTTAAAAAGAAAAAAAAAATATATATATCACATCAGAAAAAAAATAGCTAGAGGTCACTTGTTTTTGACTTGTTTTAATTGACCTGGTTGCTTATTTTAGTAGTAAAATCTGGCAACACAGCTCAGGAGTTCCCTTCAGGTGAAGAGGACCTAAAAGTAGATGAGGACTCTGCTTTTGAGTCATATCTTTCAAAGTGACCTCATTTAACTTTTCATTTAAAGTCAGCCACTTCAGGAACAATCAGAACCCAGATATACCTGTGCACAAAGAGGGACTGGAATCGAGATAAAGTTCAAGTGAAGAACTGATCCCAACTAATTAAAGTGATACTCATCATTTGTTATTTTTGATTACCTTCTCCCATGTTCGTCATTTTGGTCTGTTTGTTTTTACTGTCGTTTTCAAAATGGCAAACAAGCTGCGACGTAATGAAAGGGAGCATCGCCAAGTTTGCAATGGGCAGCACGGTGGCACAGGAGGTAGTGTGCGTGCCTCACAGCAAGAAGGTTGCTGGTTCGACCCCCATGTCGGGGCATGTCTGTGTGGAGTTTACATGTTCTCTCCTGTGCATGTGTGGTCCCTCTCCAGGCACTGCACCTTCCTCCCACAGACCAAAAAACATATTCTTTAAGTTTATTGGTGACTCTAAATTGTCCTGAGGTGTGAGTGTTAGCATGTCTGTCTCTATGTGGCCCTGTGATTGGCAGGCGACTGGTTCAGGGTGTACCCCGCCTCTCACCCAATGTCAGCTGGGATAGGCCCCAGCCCCAAATTGATTAACAACGATCTGATTATTAGAGAGGAAGATGATATTTTTTTGGTGTGTGAATAGCCGACAGACTTTGAACTGTGCAATGACAAGAAACCCTTTCGTATAATTCTGGATCCAGATTCTGATCACCATCAAAATCTAATCAATGCCTCCTTGTGCCATGAGCAACAGTCTCTAAAAATGTCATAAAATTCAGAACTTTTTTTAGTTATTCTTAACACAAATAGTCAAAGTTCTTGGGGTGTATTTCTTGCCCAGAGGATGCACTCTGTGTTGTCTGGGCTGCCATGTGGACAAATGAAAGAAGAAACAGACAGACCTTCTGAGTACTGACCAAGTGCAGCATTATCAGACTACACCACTGACGCTCTAACTATGACTCTCCCTCCCTGAACTCTTCTGTACCACGGCCCAGTTTTATGTTTAACAGTGAAAAAATGTCACAAAGTGAAGAAGTCAGGATCACAGGAAGTCATGGGCTTGTTTCTAAACTCCACATTGATGACAACTCACTCTGCTTTTGTCAGAAGCTCATACTTGCTTAAAGTCACCTGTTGACACAGTAACTAATCAAACCACTACACCTTTGAGCTTGTTTCTAGGGTCATGGAGGGCTGACATCATGTCTGACTGACTCGGCATGTATGATGAGCGCGAGGTTCGTTCCACTCTAACGGAGGCAGAAGAACATTCATACAAACGAGCCTGACATGTTCATATAAATGTCAGTTAGAAATCAATAAATCAGTCACATCTGATCTTGTTTTATCCACAGGGAGGGAAATATTAACCAGAGGAGGAGTAATTATTGAGAGGATCTCAATGAAAAGGTCATTCTGTTAATCAGGTTTGTTTTTTAGCTTCATTCGGCAGACTGAAGATGGTTAATCGAAGACGTCTGCCCATCAAATGAAGAAATGACTGCTGCTCTGACAGCTGTGTGACGGAGGTTAGTGTTGCTCAATTTTATAGACATTACAGCTGTCAGGATGAACCGCTGCACAGCATTAATAACTTTGTTTATACATTTGGAGAAAGATGCTCTGAACAAACAAGCACGCTGATCGTCCTGCACTGAAGTGATTTATCTACAAATCGACCTTAAAGACAAAGAGCTGAATCACAGTGAGTCTGTGCCAGGACTTTGGGCGCTAAACGGAGCAAATGATGGAAAATATAACTCAAAATCCACAGAGTGTGAGCAAAAAGGAAAACTTGCACACTAGTGTTGGGCGGATTGATCCAAATATTGATAATATCGATACCAGTGTTGGTATTGATACTGATACCAGTGCATTGATGTTGATAATTTAGTTCCATTATCTGTCCTGAAAGTTCTGCTGCGCTGTAATCAAAGAGATTCCTGGCCGTCTGTGCTGCTTTCACAGTGCAGAGCCGCATCTAACGCATCATCTACCCCAGAGGTGGGCAACTGGCAGCCTGGGGGCCACATGCGGCCCTCTTCATTACTGTTTGTGGCCCTCCAATCAATTTCAAAATTCCAGAAGTTGAAATCATACAGGTGAAAAACCTGTCTTGAAGTATTGTGGTCTGATTTTTCTTTTAAAGTGTGCAAAGGTAAAATGCATTACAGCATGCAAAATGGAGAATATTTCTACATTATTCTTAAAAATCAGGTTTTAATTTACTCTTTACAGAAAATTAGTTATTTAATTTGTTATAATGGTTCATTAGCAATGCATTTGATTAAAATAAAAGAAAAAAATCATAACCTTAGATGTGTAACTTTTGTGAAATATTTTTTATTCCCATTTGGACTAACAGTAACCTGACACGCCAGACGGACAGTTCCATATATCCGCCACGGATATATTTCACTAATCCATCTGGAAAGAGCCGTTCGAAAACTTTTCAGAGGCAGAATCTTCGAAAACACTTGCAGCTTGTGATTGGACGATTGTTCAGCTCGTCACACTCATCACAGACCAATCATATCAAGCAATGCTGCTGCGTCTGACGTAGCAGCTCGTGCTGTTGTTAGCCACTAGCTTAAACTACCTTAGACTATCATCGTACATTAAATTATACCACACAGATGTATCATTTCCACTTATATGTGACATGAGTCTCAGAGCATATTTCGCCAAGTATCACTGAGTAACCATGACGACCACAGACTAACCGGCATGTCCGTGGAGGATTTCCGCAGTCTTTCCCAGTTTTCCAGCAGTGATCCCCGGTCAGGAGAAGAGCAAAACCATGATTTCTCGTAAGACAAGCTTCAAGTGATGTTCTCTGCTCCTCTTTCAAAGAATAAATTTAGTCCATTTCTGATAAAGAAAAAAAAAAAAAATGCAGATATTGAGACCGCTTCTGTAGAATATATTTTGGATGCTGGCGTACACAGTCTGGCCTTAGTCTTCGATCAGAAAAACTGCAGCTACTTCAGATATTTCCTTTACCCTCCTTTATTAACTTCACACAGGAACAGTGTACAGGATGTGTTTGTTGTGGTTTCCTGAATCATACAAATAATGAACAATAAATATATTAGTATGTTACAGAATTAAAATGATCTGACTGTAAGGTAAAAGATACAAAACCCAAAACCAGTGAAGTTGGCACGTTGTGTAAATCGTAAATAAAAACAGAATACAATGATTTGCAAATCCCTTTCAACCTATATTCAATTGAATACACAGCAAAGACAAGATACTTAACGTTCGAACTGGTAAACTGTGTTATTTTTTGCAAATATTAGCTCATTTTGAATTTGATGCCTGCAACATGTTTCAAAAAAGCTGGCACAAGTGGCAAAAAAGACTGAGAAAGTTGAGGAATGCTCGTCAAACACTTATTTGGGACATCCCACAGGTGAACAGGCTAATTGAGAACAGGTGGGTGCCATGATTGGGTATAAAAGCAGCTTCCCTGAAATGGTCAGTCATTCACAAACAAGAATGGGGCGAGGGTCACCACTTTGTGAACAAATGCGTGAGCAAATTGTCCAACAGTTTAAGAACAACATTTCTCAACAAGCTATTGCAAGGAATTTAGGGATTTCATCATCTACGGTCCGTAATATCATCAAAAGCTTCAGAGAATCTGGAGAAATTACTGCACGTAAGCAGCAAGGCCGAAAACCAACATTGAATGCCCATGACCTTCGATCCCTCAGGTGGTACTGCATCAAAAACCGGCATCACTGTGTAAAGGATATCACCACATGGGCTCAGGAACACTTCAGAAAACCACTGTCAGTAACTACAGTCCGTCGCTACATCTGTAAGTGCAAGTTAAAACTCTACTATGCAAAGCGAAAGCCATTTATCAACAACACCCAGAAACGCCGCCGGCTTCGCTGGGCCCGAGCTCATCTAAGATGGACTGATGCAAAGTGGAAAAGTGTTCTGTGGTCTGACGAGTCCACATTTCAAATTGTTTTTGGAAAGTGTGGTCGTCGTGTCCTCCGGACCAAAGAGGAAGAGAACCAGCCGGACTGTTATAGGCGCAAAGTTCAAAAGCCAGCACCTGTGATGGTATGGGGGTGTATTAGTGCCCAAGGCATGGGTAACTTACACATCTGTGAAGGCACCATTAATGCTGAAAGGTACATACAGGTTTTGGAGCAACATATGTTGCCATCCAAGCAACGTCTTTTTCATGGACGCCCCTGCTTATTTCAGCAAGACAATGCCAAGCCACATTCTGCACGTGTTACAACAGCGTGGCTTCGTAGTAAAAGAGTGCAGGTACTAGACTGGCCTGCCTGTAGTCCAGACCTGTCCCCCATTGAAAATGTGTGGCGCATTATGAAGTGTAAAATACAACAACGGAGACCCCGACTGTTGAACAACTTAAGCTGTACATCAAGCAAGAATGGGAAAGAATTCACCTGAAAAGCTTCAAAAATTGGTCTCCTCAGTTCCCAAACATTTACTGAGTGTTGTTAAAAGGAAAGGCGATGTAACACAGTGGTAAAAATGCCCCTGTGCCAACTTTTTTGCAATGTGTTGCTGCCATTAAATTCTAAGTTGATGATTTTTTGCAAAAGAAAATAAAGTTTCTCAGTTCGAACATTAAATATCTTGTCTTTGCAGTGTATTCAATTGAATATAAGTTGAAAAGGATTTGCAAATCATTGTATTCTGTTTTTATTTACAATTTACACAACGTGCCAACTTCACTGGTTTTGGGTTTTGTACATCAATTACTCAAATAATAAAAGGAAATAATGTCAGAGGTAAAAATAATACTCTAGCATGTCCACCAGGGGGCGTCTGAGACCGCATCATCATCATCATATAACAACAGTGACTATAATAAATGTATATATCGTCAGATTTAAACCCCATCCATGGCATTAATCACTCCATCAGAACAGTGTTATATGTTCAGAACACATATACAGTCAAACATATTAATCAGTCCGTGATAATATATCTGACTAAAAGCTCCATGTGAGTATAATAATATGGCGGCAGGTCCGTATCTACGCCACAGACTTTGGAGAACAGCATAAACTATAAAAACCTAATGTAACTTACTTTGTACTCACGCACAACAGACACTGGATGATGACGGAGGTAGTTATGACTGCGTTCAGCTTAAGGCTCTCATAACCGTAGCGGCGGTGCACAGCACTATAGGGGTGCTATTGACTTAGCTGCTGTCGGACTGTTCTCTTCTCCTCGTGCTCCTTCAGAACTAATCAGGTCCTTCCGGTGACGCTCGGCTACTTCCGAACACGTCAGAGCAGGAAAGTTTGCACAGCTTCAGAAGCCGCCATTGTTGTCAAACATACCGTCACTTCCTGTTGTCGTCACGTCCACAGGAGCTGTGGCCTCTCTTCCCTGATTGGGCCGTTAAGCATTAAGCCGAGTGATGTCGTTGGACAGTTGACGTTGGCAAGACGGACATGCAGGATCTCAGACAATGAATCAGGCAGGTCCATCTGCTCTGCAAGGCTAGACTAAACTGGTCAGAAAAATTAAATCTAATTAATCATAAGATAAAACATTACATTGTAGGCTCTGATTCTGTGTTTGGCTCACTGAATTTAGATTAACTGTTTGGTTTTTGAGCTTCAGAAGCTAGATGTTTATTGTTTAGTTAAATTACAGTTAAGTTTGATTGTCTTATTGGAAGTACACTTTTATTTGTCACCATTTGACCTCTGAATCTGAGAGTAACATCAATGTGGCCACTGTAGTAACCAAAGCTGCCCACCTGTCATGTATCCTTTGTTTCGAAGCTCCAGAGCTCCTCATCACTGCCTCACCTCTTTGCAGTGAACCAGAGCGATAAGCATGTGAACGCTGTTTTTGGAACTTTATGCTTGCAAATACTGAATTTTCTCAGTTTGGACTCACATGAAAACTTTCAACCCTGGTTGGTACAACCTGCTCTCTATAAGCTCTGCAGGTAGGAAGCATCAATGGCCCTGTTGGTCTAAACATTTATGGCTGTGGAGCTTAATTTGCCAAGAAATCGAATAATATCCCCGCAAACAAGTGAAAATTTTAAAGTTTTGAGCCACACATAAGAGATGTGACCAAAAAGGCATTTTATCATTTAATTACCTCTTTTTATTTATTTTCTTTTATTGTTTGGTTTTAAGACTGTTTTATTTAACTTAACTTTAATGCTTTATTATCTTTATTTCTTATTGTGGTTTTATCAGTTTTGTCTTAGCTCCTTTGTTTCCTCAGGACTTTGTGTTGTCTGCTGGTGTTTTTGAATGTACAGCACTTTGCTCTACATTTTTTTTTTTTATATGAAAGGTGCTTTATAAATAAAGTTTGATGAAACTAAACTGCAAACATGGTGGTAATTCTGAGGATAAAAGTGACAAAGTAAACATCAACAATCAAAATCATCAGTCAATATTTATTAGCAACTGATGACTGGTGGTCTGGCCTCACCGTCAGGACCCTCTGTTCTCCGTTTTTCCACAATATTTTCCTCCTCACACCTTCGTAAGAATCTTGGTGTTATGGTTTAATGAGTGACAGTTTAACTGATGACTGTGCTGTAATGTTGTAGTTAATGTTAAAGAACAGAAAGTGTTTCATTGCTTCATCAGTTGTTAATTTGTGAAAAACTTCAGCCAGAGTAGCTGAGCACACATAAACACACAAACAAAGTTGACCATGAAGATGTGGGAATCACTGTTCTCTGGATTCAGATGAGATCAACTCTTTTCTTCTGGTATAAAAAATAACTAGCAGCCACTGATTGTTTGCTGTCTATGTGAGAGTTTTTCTGTTTTTTTCAGGCTGAATTACTTTGCGTTTGCTTAAAAAGTGGGAGGAAGAAACAGCTTCAGCAGCAGTTCCTGTTCATTTTGTGACTTTGACACAACATCCAGTGTTTCCATGGTGACTGCGATGACAGCTGACAAGACAAGACAAACACAACAGCAACAGACTAATTGGAGCTAATTGTCCAAAGGCATATAACATACTATCTGAAAAGTTTGAATGAGAAAATTACCTTTCATGAAGGCGCTAACTCCTCTTAAGTTAATTTTAGGTGCAGTCAGAGTGGAGTCCTGGTTTTTCGTGCCACACCGCCGTCATTCATTAGTAAAGAGCAGCGGCCTGGTGCCGTCAACAGCGGTGAATAATTCATCCACCTGCAGAGCTCAGAACTTTTTAAAAGGGCAGCATCAGCAGTCCCGTCAGACTTCAGATGCAGAAAGCCGCCTCTGACTTCAATTAAAGCTGATCGATACGATGAAGAGCAGAAAATCAGCCACTCGCTCTCCCTGCTGTCTGCCAGCCTTCAACAGGAACTAAAAGTCAGCCCTGAATATCCTGCAGAGGGGTTGATATTCACAGCAGTTTGATCAGAAATCCTCATATTAGGCTTTTGTTTTGTTGAAGCTATTTGCAATTTTATTAATCTGACTGCACGTCTCATCCTCCTCGGGAGCAGGAAATTAACATAAAGCAATAAAACCTCACTGAGTTTGATGCTAAAGGAGAAGTCTGTTACCTTTTCTGGAGATTATAAGATGGTATAAGTCCACATATTTGTGTTATTGTCAACGAATTTGATTAAAACTCAAACAACAACAATCTATCCCCCCAGACTCCTTGATTTACAAACCTTTTTCTATTCTAATCAGCACCAAACAGGTCGATCGGGCTGGCCACTTTAAAGGACTCAGCTGCTCAACTGCTTGCTGAGATAAAGAGCAAACCAGCCAATCACATGATAGTAACTCAGTGCATTTAGGCATGTATTCATGGTCAAGATAACCTACCGAGGTTCAAACATGGGGATCAGAATGGGGAAGAAAAGACTGGCTGATCTACAGGGGTTTTCACACACAGCCATCTCTAGGGTTTAAAGAATGGTCTGAAAAAGAGAAAAATGATGTGTTGTTAATGCCAGAGGTCAGAGGAGAAAAGTCAAAGTGGTAAGAGTTGATAGAAAGTCAAGTGGAACTCAAATAACCACTCGTTACAACCAAGGTAAGCAGAAGACCATTTCTGCACAAAACATGTCCAATCTTGAAGATGGGCTTCAGCATCAGAAGACCACACCAGGGGCCACTCCTGTCAGCTAAGAACATGAAACTGAGGCTACAGTTAATATGGGCTCACCCAACTTGGACCAGAGAAGACTGTTAAAATGTTTACTGGTCTGATGAGTATGGATTAAGTGGTTTAGGCTTCAGGGGATAGTTTATTGGCACACTTTGGGCCCCTTAATACCAACCGGACATGGTTGGAACCCCACAGCCTACCTGAGTGTGTCTGCTGACTATAACCATCCCTTTATGACCACAGTGGACCTTCTTCTGATTGATACTCCCAGCATGCTTGATGCTTATTTGAATGTTTAGTTGCTTCTTTAACGTCAATATGTCGTCTTCATTAGTATTAACTACTCTATGTTCAGCTGCATCTTTGTTTTTCTTTATTGTTCGTTTTTGCTTTTGTTGAGTCATTATTTTCATCATAGTTTTTGTCAACAACCTTTTTTCCCCTGACTAAAACTAGACAGTAACTAATAAAAACAAGTGCACATGGACAAAAACCAAAACTGAATTAACTGACATTTTCATCAACAAATAAAAACTCGACTAAAATGTTTGACAGAGACTTAATCCAATCAGACCTAATTTGGTCATGTAGAAAGTAGGGACAAGTTAGGAATATATCCAATCACAGCTACTTTGGTTGTATGGAAAGGTTGGATGAGTTAAGAGGGACATCCAATCACAGCTGCCTTAGCTTGGTGGTGGTGGGATAAGTTGTGGAGCGATCCAATCAGAGCTCCTCTCTTTATGAATTGATATATTCATGTAGAGCAGGTTCACTGTTTGTTGTCAGTTCTGGTATTGTAACTGAGATGCTCTGCCAGGTAGCCTAAATAAAGGTGACTGCATTTCACACAAAAGTTCAATTTGTTTCTGTACATTCAGACTTTACTAGCATTCAGTAAAGGGTTATTAGATGTTTCATTTTATCCAGGTGTAAAACATGACTTCAGAAATTCAAGGAAGATGAAAAATGCCTTACCCTTTACACTTCAGATTTTAGTCGACTAAATTTACAGCAGATTTCATCGACTAAAACGTTGTGACATTTCATCAACTCAAACTAGACTTAAATTAAAACAATTTAAATGACTAAATTATGATTAAAACTAAAAGAAATTTCAGGCAAAAGACTATAACTAAAAAAAATATAATTAAAAAGTGCTGTCAAAATTAACACTGAGAGGTAGGAGGAATTGTGTCCACCCGTCCATATGTGTGTCCTTCCTTCCCTTTGTACAGGGCAAGGCTCTGGGCACTAAAGGTCAAAGACATTGAGACTTGTCATTATTATTTGTGAGTGAAACACAAATGAACATATAATTAGTATAATAAACATATTCATCAGTGTTTGACACCTATAAAATAAATGTACACACAATCAGTGTGCAAGGAAGCGAGTCTTTGTTTAACAGTCACCACTGTCTACAGCGAACCACAGAGGACACCAGATAGAATGGTAACTTATGACACTGTAACACCTGTAGAAGTGTGAGAGAAGTGACAGTGAAGCTGAAAGGTAGAGAGCAGCTTTAAAAAGGATTATTATTCAGTATGATCGAGATGGTGGGAACTGAAATAGTGTTTGAATCAGTCCATGTGATGTGACAAGTTAACCCCATTAACTATTCCTGAGTCGACTGTGTCCACACTGCATAGAACCTCTCCGGGGGTCAATTGGGAGCGAGCAGAGACCACCTCTATCAGGCGAGCTTGGCGTGGTTGTTAGTTCAAACCAAGCTGAACACGGAATGGCCTCTTGCGTCAGAACAGCTCTCCCAAATGATCGAGGTGTGAAAACTACCTTGATGTTAAGAGTCAAAGGTCAAGAGCCAGTCATGATCGTCCTGTGATTTTTAAATACCAGCTTTAAAATCCGCACATCACAAAATTCCTCAGAGTGAGGCTTTAAGCAAACACTTCCTGTGAATCACGACAACATAACTGCAACTTGAAAGTTAAAAAATACTTTACTTTAGAGCTCAGTCTTTTACAAATGGTAGCTTTGAATTGAAATAACAAATAAGTCTCAAATATATGTCATGATCAGCATTTACCTTTTAATACCAACCTACCACCAAAATACAAGAATTGAGCGAATTTGATTTCATAGGCTAAAGGTCATCCATCATCTATACTGCTTACCTCTTTGCGAGGGGTTGGAACCTGTCCCAGCTGACATTGGGGGAGAGGCAGGGTACACCCTGAACCAGCTGCCAGCCAATCGCAGGGCCGACAGACAAGCATTCATGCTCACACTCATACCTGAATCATCAACCAACTTAATGAGCATGTTTTTGCTCTGTGAGAGGAAGCCACGCAGAAAGGACCTGACCAACAGGGGGATGGAACCAGCAACCTTCTCTCTATGAGGCATGTGCGCCACCTGCTGCACCACCGTGCCACCCTGGCTAAAGGTCAGTATCGTGGAATTTTGTGGTCATTGTTTAGTTATGAATACAGTAAATCAGTTAAATCTTTTGGTATTTCTATTGCAGTGGGTTTTTGGTGGCACAGTCTGATGGTGTGCTTGGTTGGTAATTGAAAGGTTGCTGGTTTGAGTCCAGCTCCAGCTGTCACATGGAGATGTGTCCTCGGGCAAGACACTTAACTTGAAGGGCATGAAAGGGCATAATGTCATAGGTATGATTGCAAATTGTCAAAGTGTTTGGGTATCGTGTTCATTGTTTATTTGTGAACACACTATCAACAAAAATCTTCCAGGATTATCTTTAAAGTTTTGCACACATGTATGTTGACTTGAGGACAAACTCGTAAGATTTGAGTGGGGCAAAGTTAAACACCTTGCAGCCTTGCCTGGTACTTGACATGTCAGAAACCCTGCAATTCTGTTAAATTTGCCCAAATGTTCTCTCTGACGGGACGATGGTTTGATTGAATTTGACTTAAATTTGGTAGTTTACAGATCAGAGGTCAAGCGACCCACGCTACGTTCACACAAAATAACCCTAGATCTGTATTTTTTGTACTTATCAAAGGTCAAAAGTTTTCATGAACAAACTTCTGTGTTTGAAATCAGAGGATATTTTGGAAACAGCTCCTCAGAAAGGAGGTCACAGGACTTGAAAACAAAGAATCAGTAATCTGACGAGTGTTCATTGTTAGTTTTGGTTCGTCCATCAAGGTTGCAGAAAAACAAGCCTCTCTGACTTCACTCCGTCCAAACGCTGCAGAGAGAGGAAAAGGTGACCACCTGATGAGTTTGTCGAGTTTATCTTTTTGCCCCTCTGACCCTCTCTGTTCTCTCTGATATCTGTGTGGAGTTCTTATTCTGGAGAGCACTCATCCATGTGAGGAAGAATCTGAGCACAGATCATGTGATGGCACCCAGCCGTCCTCTGACAACACCGGGTCGTGTCATCACTGCCTCCCTGCAGGACGGGGAGCATCCAGACGAGCGGCCTAATCAGAACACGGACTCCCCGGCTCAATCATCCCTGTCAGGGCCAATAATTACTCTGCCGTCATCTTAATTAAAACTTAGCCTGCTAATTAAGAGTCATTGTTTACCTTGCAGGGGTGGCATTGATATTCATGTCATCACGCTCTATTCCTGGCTCTCGCCGCCCTCCCTCCGCTGCAGGCTGCTGGTCTGTCACTCATCTCTCCTTTTATTGATGCTCTTTCCCTGTCAGAAAGGCACCGAGGGCTGCAGGGGAGCATCCACCTCCACCCAATTATCCCCTGTTTGCTGATTGTCCTGGAACGGGCGGAGGTGGGAAACTTTGATGTGTGGACACCTTCCCAGGAGGAAAGACAGAGAGAGAAAGTGAGAGGGCGGACAGAGGTCAGGACGGCATCAAGGGGAATGCCAACAATCATGTCACATTAGGGTTCTCACAGAGGACAAAGGTGGTTTTACTCATGGACACCTCAGCGGACACCACAGTGGTTGGGATATGTCAATGTCTGCTCCATGTTGCATTTGGCAAGACCGCGCTGTGAGCTGACAAAAGTATACGGGAAACTTTGGGTTAGCTAAATAAAAAACACTGAAATGATGAAGTCTACACAATGGTTTATATTCACATAGGGCTAAAAAATGACAAAATATAAATACTTAGTATTATAGACATAAAAACATGTTAAACTTATGTATACCATACAGATGTACACTAGGGCTGTCTGAATATACCGGTATGGTCAACAACCATTGTTTTTTTTTTTTAAAGGCAGTTTTCACATTGGGATGACAATAGGAAATTCTGCCAATTGCTTGAGATTAAGAAAAAGACACTGCCTCAAGCTCAACATGGCCCTTTTGTGTCCAAATGGACTTGAGAAGTTTCTTGCTCTTACTAATGATGTCCCCACTGGTTTAGATTCTTGCTTGTGCTGTACTTACTCTCAGATATACATTGCTTTGGACAAAAGCATCGTGACAGTCTAACACTGTAACCTGCTGCTAACATTGGAGCACTGACCCATATATGCCAGGGCGGCCCCATGTTAACTCCAGCTCGAGTCGCTTGCCTGCCCCTGCTCTCTTGCATCTGGCTGTATTTGTTGTCTCACTGCACCATCGATCAAGTAAAAAAGCCTAAAACCATTTTTGACTAAGAAATGGTCACCTGCATTCCTTGGTTGTAACAAGTGGTTCTTTGAGTTCCTGTGACCTCTCTATCAACTCCAGCAACTCTGTTCATTCTCCTCTGACCGCTGGCATCAACAAAGAATTTTGACCAAGGAAAATTGCTAACTGAATACTTTCTCTTTATCCGACCATTCTCTGTAAACCCCAGAAGTGGTAGTCAGTAGATCAGCAGTTTGTGAAACACTCAGGCCACCATTTAAAGGCACTTAAACTGACTTTCCTCTCCTTTTTGACGCTTGGTTTTAATGGCAGCAGGTCATCTTGACTATGTCTACATGCCAGCTCAGTACATTGAGTTGCTGGCATGTGATTGGCTGGTTTGAAAGTTGTATCACCAAGCAGTGAAACAAGCCTATTTATAAAGTACCTGGTGAGTGTATCTCCGTGTATCTCTTTGGGTTAAAAAACGACTGAAGATCGTTTCGATCTATCTTCTTGTAGCTGAATGGTTAATGGGTGCCTTTATTGGTCTTTATTGGTTCATCTTGCTGTTTTATCTAAGCAGAAGGTTCCAGAAGGTTAGACGCCTCACCTGTGAGATGACATGCTGCCATGGTTTGTGTGTGTTAGTATGGAAGCTGGTCGGGCAGAGGTTAAGATGATAGAGTGCATGGAGGAAACGTCAGTTGAAGCGTCCTCAGCGTGTTTTAATGGAGCGGGGCAGCAGTATAGGCCTGTTGAAGAAACCAACACTGTTCAATCAGGGTTGTAAAAATAGAAACACTCTGCTGCTGCTGCTCGTGTGTTTTATGGAGTGGTTTTACTCCATACGCTGTGCACACACATGCTTTATGAGGAGTGATCTGAAAGAAATAATTCCCCCAACATGGCCGAGAAGAGCTGTTGAGCAGAGCTGTGATGGGATATTTACTGATAACTCATCATAGAGACAGAATACAGGAGTAAAATGTTTCCTAAGGGTTTGTTGTTAGGATTCCACCAGCTCTGAATGATAAGATCCATCATGCAGCATTAGTTCAGTCTTAATGGTTATGTTTTGGCCTCACAATGTTCATTGCGAGTCTGGAAAACATCATAGTCGTGGGTTATTACAGGTAGAATTTCAAAGAGAAAGAAAGCATCAGCCAAGAAATTTGTTAAATCTGAGTAAATGCTGAATGGTGCCTGCCTGTGCCAGACCGCTGGATGTGAGCGAGCATCCAAATCCCTGATCTGGTCCAGGCTGGTCCCTAACAGGTCCATGACAGGTCCTGCACACCCTGACAGTCTTAGATTGTAAACTCTGGGCCATATTTGGGTGAATTTGTGGAGTCAAGTTTGCTTTCAGTTGATTTGGCATCTGATTTACTAAATAAGGAAAAGATTGCGGTTGGGTCATCTTATGAAGAAGCACTTTTTAACAGAGACACCCTGCAAACGCGTGAATGGGAATGAATGGATTTTATGCACAACTTCAAAGATATGGGGGCTTTCCAGTGGCTGGTAAGTGGTTGGAAGCTGGCAGGCAGCTGGCAGGGAGGGGAAAATCGAAGTGGCAATCGAAGTGGCTTGATCTATAACACTGCACATTAAATCAATCAGTCAGTCTTTATTTGTATATTGCCAACTCATACCAAGTGTTAGAGCAATAGAGCAGGCTGATGCCAAACTCTTAATGTTATAGATACATATATTTATATACAATAATATGCATATAAAATACACAGGAAGGTGAGCAGAGACAAGGGGGCTAAAGTAAGAATTGAAGGTAGTGATAGATCCATGGTCCAATCATAAATCTTTGCATGTCATAGCTGTCTCTGCTGATTATAGATGTATTCAAGGTTTGCCACTTTTGAGATGTGACATAATGTTTTCAAGAGGGTCCTCATGTCTATATGGTTGTAAAGGTATTTATTATGGAGGTATAATCAATAACAACCATAGATAATGAGAGCAATCTAATATTAACACTAGAAAAGCACTCAGAGAGCGCAGAACTCCGCCAAGCAGCTTAGGTCCACTTTGGCGAAAATGGTCCTATCTGGCAGTGTTAAAGAATCCTTTAAAAAATTCCTGGATCCAGACGGTGATCCGGATCACCCCCAAAATTTAATTACCTCTTCCATATCCCATTTCCAACAATTCCTGAAAATTTCGTCCAAATCCGTTCAGAACTTTTCAAGTTATTTTGAACACAAACAGACAGACAGATAAACGCCGGCAAAAACATAACCTCCTTCGTGGAGGTAAAAAGCTCTGACGTGCTGCCACTTTGCATTGTGGGAAACAGTGCACATGGCAGATTGCTCTGATGCATACTGCTAATTATTCCAGAATTGGTCTGACATCCAGTTACTTTTGTCAAACTGAGTAGTAACCAGAGTAGTATGCTGTTTCATGGGAAAAGAATTATAAACCATGTTTCTGAATGTCTTGTGAAACCCTAAGTATTTTACAAAAAATGTTCACATTGTATGAGAAGATTGCAGGGATGTCATTTTTATCTCAGGTTTATCAGAAATGTGTCCAGGCTGGCAAGCACTTTATAAAACAATAAACCAAGAGTCTTGAACTTTAATCAGCTTATAAACAGCCTATTTTAGTTTTACTGTTACCTCTGCCAAGGAGGTTATGTTTTGATGGCGTATGTTTTTCTTTTTGTTAGCAAGATAACACAAAAAACAAGGGGACTTTTGCTGAAATTTTCAGGAGATGTTGGTAACGGCCCAACTTGAGAATGATTAGATTTTGGTGGTGATTCCAATAACTGCCGTTAGTGAACGATCATTTTTGCTCAATTACTGTCTAGCTAATATTGATATCAACATGATTCTGAGTGCTGGGTATGGGTTTTCAGGTCATGAATCATATTATGATGGTAACGTTATCATGGATCTGTTCCTTAAAGATGTAACTTCAATGTGTGAGCTACCTTGGTGGAGGTTTGCGCTATCGGACTGCTTTTTTAGTTTTTGATAAATTGCCTATTAAATTTTTTTGTCTCTTGCTCCCATTGCCTCTTTCTGCATTTGAAGCTCTACTTAGAACCTTCTTGAAATCGGACAGTGCAAAATGCAAATTCTTGCAATTTTTCAACTGGTGTTACGGCTTTGATCGGGAGTGTATCCATCTTTCTATGGTTACCAGTTCATAATACAAACCCCCACCCCCCTTCAAAATGGTATGATCCTTTATCTCTGAAATGTAATATTGTTGTTGAGCCAATGAACTCAATTGTTAGGTCAGTGAAGTGAATGTGTAGAGCCTACAACAAGCTTTTTATCAGTCAAATGCAAAAGTGATTGACACCAGTCTAGGAAGACTAACACAACAGATTTAACATGTTGATCTTACTCATGTCATGTGAGGCCTCTCCAGGGCCCAGCCCTTTCTGAGGGGGGCCTTCAGAAATGTAGGGGGCTTCTCTCTCAGACTTTATGGCTCTTTGTGCAGAAATCTGATGGATGAGCTTATTTAAAGATCTGAAATACACAAAGGGCTCTGTCAGGAGTGGATGGACTCCATGCTTTCTCTGATCAAAATTAAAAACTAAATCCAAACTGTTTGATAAATGTTTATTTTCTACTAAGAATAAATATAATGAACAGAAACATGGGTCCCAGTCTCCACAGTCACACTGTCTGCAGAGGACTCCAGACTCACACGCTAAGATGTTCAATAATGGGAACAAACTTTGGACGGAGCTGCAGCTGCTCGGGGAGAGAGCAGGATAAATGTGGTGGTTAGGTCAGGGTTGGTGATGGAGACAGTGTTTGTTGAGTTTTCCTCTGTAACAAGACCACAGGAGCCTCCAAGGGACCAATTTTCCTCAGATCTGTGGTCTGTGGGTGTGAGGATGAAGAGGAGATCAGATCAGAGTAATGGCAAACACCTGAACACCTTCTATGGTTTAATGTTCCTCAGATCTTACTTTCTGTGACACATTTGTTCATTTTATGATGAGGACAAATAGTCTTTGACGAAGGATTACCACGTGCCACTGAGGTGCAGGTATGAGTCCAAAATGCTGCCGTTTCAGGCAGATGGTGTTGCTGTAAACACTTTTCCAAATGATGCTAAAATATTTTTGTATCTGATTAGTCTTGAAAGCAATTAATTCAGTCATTTTTCATAAAGTAAACTGGCTGGCTGAGGCTAAGATCAACAGAGAAGTTGAAAATGTTTGGACAAGACAGTGAAACTGGTGAGGGGCTCCTCTTTAAGCATCTGGTGCCAGTTATTGCTTTAGTGCAGCAGCACTTTGGTTAGCTGTTTCTGCATCTGCTTAGAGTCTCATTACCTCCATAACACTTTCCGCTACACATTTTTCAATCATTTGCCGATCCATTAAAAGCCCCACTTTTAATGCTATCCTACCTCTTTGCCCCTTTTTGTTTGCTCTTGTACTCGACTCTGGTTCTTGTCTTGTAGGCCAACGAGGATCCTTGGTGTGGACTGCCTGCTGCTGTGGACCTACAAAGCTTCAATAACAATTATTTGGCCTTCCCATTAGTCCCATTCCATTATCATTACAGTTCCTTATATTAACTTTAGAGAGATCAACTAAATTAAATCCATTGTAGTTCCTGCACACAGCACACATATATTAGTATGACCTTGACAAACAATCATGGATGACCTGCTGCTGTGGACCTGCTCCACTCCATGTGCTCTATCCTGCATCAACCATCAACAGACAACATCATTTAACATCAAGTCATACTTTTAGACCAGTTAAACCATTTTAATGGCAGTTGAGCTAGATGCTGCTATATTGTCTAACATCATCCCTCTCCAGTTTATGATCATTGTAGATATTAATGTTAACATTAGATTGATCTCTCTGTCCGTGGTTGTATTGATTATACCTCCATAATAAAGACCTTTACAGTCATATAGACAGGAGGACCCTCTTGATAAAGACATGCCACATCTCAAGAACCTTTAAATTTATATTCAGCAGAGACAAATGTGATGAGGACAGATTTATGGTCTACTTGTCCATGGATTTGTCACTAGAACAAATTATTATTTTTATTTGCTTTGTCTCTGCCTGGGTGGATACATCTCTGTATGTATGTGTCAGGATTTTCCCTTCACAGTCCTAAGATTGCTCAGTGGCGCCTTTAATGGTTCTTACCAACACCTGACCAATTCAGAATAAAGATGCAGAGAGCAGCTGGATGCAGTCAAACAAAGTTTTACTTGCAGCAAAGAGAACAACAATACAGAGTGTCAAGCAGTCTGAGGTGTTGATCTGAAGCTAATACAAAGTCTTCTCTCTTTATAAGCATGTGTGTGTATGTAACATGTGGGGAGGGGTGAAAGGGGTGTGAGGTGGAGTGACCTTCACTCAGGCTCTGGTCCTCTTCCTGTGCCGACTCAAACTGGTCTCGAAGATACACCGAGTTGTAAACAAGGTCGATGAGAAGGAACAAGGAGTGGACTATGAAAGGTCATGTAGTGTGTGTGTGGTGTAAGAATGCAGTTGCTCAAGAAAAAGTTATACAAGCATCAGGATAGAGATGTTCAAATACATGAAAACACTATATACAATATGTACAAAGATCAAATCATTCTTAACAGTATGTATGTGTATATACAAATGTATATATTATGTGTATTTGTTTAAATGCATATATGTGTATCCATAAAATAAAGAGTGTGTCTTCAGCCGGCTCTGTTGTAAAGTGCACTGAAATAACTGGTACTATACAAATAAAGACTGATCAATTGATTGATAGATTAATGTTTAACTAATAGTGAAAAGTTAGTTTATTTGAAATGTACATAGACATTACTGCACATCCATGTCCAATCAAATCTCTGCACTTTATGTAATTTTTAGACTCCACAGTAAATCAGTGACTTCAGTAAAAATCCAATCAGCTGATCAGGCTCAAATCTCCTCCCTATAATCTAACTTCACAGCCCATCTCATATCACACAATCATCATGTTTGTCTCTGCAGAGAGTGAATTCATCATGGATCTGAGCAGCTGCTGCGTGGACTGCCTGAGATCAGACCTGCAGATTCATTAAGTCCATCCACAGGTCCATATCCTCCTCATCACATATTTATTATCTCTGCAGAGATGGAGATGCAAATGGACACTTATGAGGTCGCAGCTGCTCCGCGGAAATAATTTATGCAACTGGGAAAAAATACATGTGGCATCATGTGTGTTCGTATGAATGCAAAGTGTAAGAATGCATTTGGTGTTAGTATTCATGCAAGTAAACCAGCTTTAATCTCAGCGCTTGGCTTTTGAGTTCGATCAGTCACAATCTGTTTGACAGAAGATAAATCATTTTGAAATGTGATGCATATTTTTTTCAGAGTAATGATATGATTACTGTAGTCATGAAAAAGCTATAAATCAAATATATTTTCTGCTTTATTATTTGACCCCAGTTGCCAAAATACTCTAAATGAAGAGATCAGAACGGGACTAAAAAAGCCTTACTGTCTTTATTTAATACATTGTGTATTGTGTTGCAGAACTACATATTTAAAAGACAGTGTGTATGTGTGGCAAGTTTCAAGTTTATATAACCTTTAGTGCAAAGGTTCCCCACCA
The DNA here is from genome assembly GCA_037902135.1 of Cetoscarus ocellatus. Taxonomy (NCBI): domain Eukaryota; kingdom Metazoa; phylum Chordata; class Actinopteri; order Labriformes; family Labridae; genus Cetoscarus; species Cetoscarus ocellatus. The sequence goes on from JBAMNC010001849.1 coordinate 163,806, forward strand.
CTGGGCTGCAAACCCAAACTGGGCCATAGAGAGTTTGGTACAGGGTCACGAAGAAACAAAAATAATAATTTCAACAATTTGTTAAATAACAGTGAATGACAGAGGCTCTTATACTCAGTATAAGAAAATAGAATAAGTTTATTTTCAATAAATATTAATGTCTATGCCTATTTACAGATTTAGTAAACAGTAGTAGCCTGAAGTAACACTTGGCTATTTGTTGAAAGCCCTTTAATGCACAACACACAAGAGTACAAGAGATAGATGAAGGAAAAACAAAGTAAAATAAACAAAATGATAAAGAAATGAGAGCTCATGCATGACTTCATGTTACAACAAATTTGCATTTTTAAGTCATTTATCCCTTAGCGGTGACAAAGGAATGAGAAATGCATTGTTTTTTGTGCTGCACATCATTTTCAAATAATTCATTTCTATGATCATGAACCAAGATGGATACTTGTCTGTAAATCACATACAATTTCCGATTCCTTGTCTGGTGATGTATGCTTTGCAAGATGCTAAAAGCAAAATTTAGCTTTAATAATAGGCTCATTATAGTATAAAGTTTTTTTAAAAAAAAGCATCGTTATCTTGAGCATATTCTGTTAATACATCCATAGATTTTTAGTGTGCTAGAGGCGATTTTTAGCAATTGGGTTTGAGCACAACAAGTGATTTGTTGAGTATTTCAGAAAAGACATAATCCCAACTTTCACTCATTAGCATTTTAGCACTTCTGGTTCCCATGTCGCACAGTCTTTGGTATTTTAGAGAAGTTTGTTTGGATAAATGCTGGATAAATGCATCTGACACGGCTGATTTTGACTTTTAGAGCATTATTGTGTTTTAATTGGACCGTTTCTAATGAACTATTAACGAGAACAACAAAAAAGTCCTGGGCCCCAGTTGCAAACATTTCAGATTATTATTGAATAAACAATAACTCGTACGCCACTGCCACAACCATGGGCACCGATTTGACCGGATTAAGAGGAAATTCCCAGACAAGAAGATACAACATGACACGATACGTATGTATGTGCTGAAAGCTCAAACCTGTCGTCCTTTAAGAGCTTCATAATAGCATTTTACTCCTGCCGATTACATTTAGCTCTAAACAAACGTGAAAGATGAGTTCATTTATGAAAATGAAGGGAACAAGCACCAAAATAACTTCCTGCTTGACCTACAAAAATACGTCATTCCTGCACCTCTCTGTAGACCTATAGTGTGACATCCACCCCCAATTTGTGTTCACTGTAAGCCCATTGGCTCAGGCCAGAGCTGGCCCTTCCCAATCTGGCACCTTAGACAAAATGTTATATTGCACACCTCTCAATTGGCGATTTACATACGTTTACCAAAGAAATTGAATAGCACTGTTTTAAATTTATGAGATAATACGTCACCCAATTTACATTCTTAACAAATATATATTTAGAAATAAATCTGAAAGACAATATAAATACCCTAACCACAAAAAAAACCTGTATATAAATGAATAAATAATAATAATAATAACAATAATAATAATAATTTATTAATACAAAGGTCAACATCAAATGGTTTAAATAAACACAGAGACTTATTTGGTATTATATCAATCAATCAATCAAACTTTATTTGTACAGCACTTTTCATACAGGAGTTTGTAATACAAAGTGCTTTACATGGGAAATCAAATAAAATAAAACAACAATAAATGAAATAAAAGAAGAAAATTGAATAAAATAAAAATATAATAACCCCCCAATCCACATTTGAAACACACACTCATTTACTCAAACACACCAAGACATAAGATGGAAATTCTGACAGAAAACAGAATTAGAATTGGAATAAAAGGACTGAGGAAACGCTATCTTACTCTATCTTCACTCTAAGTAAAAATGAGGAAACACAGGAGCTACAACTAAAATGATAATTAAGAATCATAAGACATTAGATAGACACACTATAGGGTAAAATAAGAAAAAATGTAAATAAATTGATAAAACAAAATGTAAATACATAATATGGTAAAATGAGAAAGCCTAAAACCAGGTGCATAACAAAATCAGCTAAAATAGGATAATAAAAAGAAAAGCATTTAACAAAGATAATTATAATTTTCAGAAATATTATTTGGGCATTGCTTTACACCTGAATCAATGTGAGCTTTTCCATTTTAAGAGTTAAAAGTAATAAGTAGTTTTAATATAAGTATAATAAAGGGATTTTTTTTCCCGATTTTGTGGCGCCCCCTGGAGGCCACAGCGCCATTAGCATTTGCCTATATTCCTAATGGGCCAGCTGGCTCTGGCTCAGGCTGGTAAGTCTGATACAAAGCATGGATCGATGAATAATATTTTTGTTTTTATTTTACATACCCTACAAGTCTGACAACATGGCGCTGCAGTACTGGACTGACCAATCAGTCAACCAATCAGAGCAGACTGGGGACGGGGGCCTTAAAGAGACAGGAGCATCTCTGACTGAATGAGAATAGAGGTGGATCAGGGGTGTGAAAACTAGAATGATTATTGTGTATAACTGATTGTTCACTTTGCTCCTGTTGTACATATTCATTGTTTTTATCCTGACTCACTTTATCTGATGTTTCACACCGACGGTTCACAGGGGCTGCCACCTCCTGCCAGACACCACTGAGGGAAAAGCAACATTTCTCAAACCCCACTCATCCTCCTCTTCGTCTGCCCCCTCCATCATCGCTTCGAGCCAGCAGGGTGGAAAATTGCATCTTGTCATTTAATTTAAAAAAAGGAGAAATCTTTGTTTTCACAGTATTAATCTCTCTGCTTTGCTCCACTTAAGTTGAAAGCTCAGCAAAACGAAGCAGGCTGTATCTGTATCAGCAATCTGTGGAAGAGAAGGAACACAAAGATGAATAATGATCAGCTGCCTCTGTCGCCCTCATCAGGCCATTCACTCCTCTGTGGAAACCATAAATTACCTCCACCCAAAGCCTCCAGGTCCTTCTCTGAGACGTGTTTAAAGAGAGGGGACATCATTTGATACAACAGGTGGACGCAATGTTCACATCCACACTCGAACAAGCCGTGTCAGAAGAACAGACAAAGAATCCTGTTCAGATGACATAAAGAGATGCAAACAGTAAAACTGAAGTTGTATTGTCAAGTTATCAGGGCTTACAGGAGATAAGAACACACTCGGCAGTTTAAGGGATCACCACACAAATTAATGAAGGCGCAGGACCATCGTTTGACTCGAGATTCTTCAGGAGCAACATCACGACGCCGTGCTGCCACTGTGTACACGCAAACATTGAAACTGCCTCTAAAATAAGCAGAAAATATCAACTGTCTGATATATTTTCTAAATTAAATCACCAGGAACTCAAGCCCACCAAGTCAATCAGGACAGAGTGCTGCTCTCTTTTCTTTTTTAGTATTACCTGCAGATAAGCGCACCCGTTTACAGCACACTGAAGTATCTGGTGATGGCCTGTTTCCATTCAGCAAAGGGTCTTCAGAAACATACATGGTCACATAGGATTCGTCTCTGGTTCATGTCTTTCAGGCAGACTGGGGTTGTTGGTGTGGACAGCCTGCTGCTGTGGACCTACAAAGCTTCAGCAACTGCAGTTAGAATTATGTGGTCCTTCCTTTAGCCCCATTCCACTATTATTACAGTGCCTGATATTAACTTAAGAGAGATCAACATGGTAGTTTAAAACATTTTAGTTCCTGCAAACAGCACATATACTGTATATTAGAAAGACCTTGATGAAGAGTCATAGATGGATCTGCTCAACTCATGGAATCACACATCTTCCCCACATTATCCAAGTCTCACATTTTATTAATTTCCACCTGTTGGTCCAGAAGTTTGGCATTGGCAATAATCAGTTCTTCCAATACCTTCAATTAAAATCCACAATTAGGAAATCATTTAATATCATTACCAACCAAACTCATTCTGCCACAATAAAAAATATCCTTGAAATAACTGGAATTAAAAAAAAATGCTGTAAAGAATTTACATTCTCCACTATAGATACCTCAGTTTCACTCACAACACTCAAATTGGGATCAGGACCAATCAATCAAGACCAATGCCGACTTCTGGACCCAAATCTGTAAAAACAATTTTGTCTTCCATAAAACCACAAATTTACAACTGATCCAGTATAAAATCCTCCACAGATCACACTACACTGGTGATAAACTATATAAAATGGGCTTCAGCAACTCTGATAAATGCACTCACTGTTCACTCAACACAGCAGACACACTCATGCATGCTTTCTGGCACTGCACTTCAGTCAAGCACTTTTGGGTCCAAGTCACAGATCACTTATCCTCCATACTGGGCTGCCTCATCTCTTAATCCCCCAGCCTTTGCATTTTAGGAGATTTCTCAACATTACAACTCAATAACCACACCTCCATTTCACTCTCTACAGTCCTCCTAAACTGGAAATCAAAAGCCCACCTCAGTGTTACACAATGGAAAAATCTTCTAACAGAACACATATCTACAGAAAAAATGATTGCCTCCTCACTCGCAGATCAACTGACTTCAATGAAACCTGGTCCACTTTCATAATCAATTTAACCCATAGGGCTCTAATTTCATAGACCAGGCGCAGGCGGGGCGCACCTGCCCTGCGCCGCGCCAACAGGGTGTGTCCAGGGCATTTTGCAAGTTTCGTGCACAGTGCAGTCTGGCGCAGGCAGGCGCACCCACGCCTCCGTCTCTCCTACCGGCGCACGTAGCAGAGAGGAAGGAGATAAGACTAAAGTGGGTTTAACACAGCCGAGTGTGATCTTCACCAATCAAATGAACGCCTCTCCTCGCCTTTAAATGCGCCGTGGGCGAGGTGCAGTGACAATTTCACCTCGGTGGAGAAGAAGGTCAGAGCCGCTGTCACTTTTGCAGCAGCTGGGAGAGCGCAGGGGCCACCGGGCCGCGCATCGGAGCCACGATGCACATCACCGTGTGGACCACCTCACAGGACAGTTCCTGTGTCATAATAGGAGTACAAAATTAAGTGATAATTACATTTAAACACAGCAGCAGGCTAATCCATTTATCATGCTTGTGATCCACCTGCATTACTGGTCTGTCTTCGCCAAATAGCAGAACCTTTGGTGAAAATATATCTCCTCCTCATCCTCCTTGCAATAATGTACTCCATCTTTTTAGATCACGTTAAGAATAAAGATTAAAACAGAGAAATATGGGCAATCACAGGTAAATCCTTAAGACATTGAGTGACTTACATTTATTCAGCGAGCGTCTCTCTCTTTTTTCTTTTCTTTTGAATTTCATGAGATGAGAGAAGCCGGATACTCCGTATCTGATGATGTGGCTGTTCGTGGTTGGCTGAGAGATGTGAACTCGTTAGTTGTGACAAATGTCTCTATCTGACATCAGATGTGACGGGACAATTAATATAGATACAAATGTATATGCTGGTTCAGACGGTTACATTAAATAGTGGTTGTTGTGATTGTTTATTGCATTGAAATGTGCCTGACACTCTGGACACCTGCCTGTGAGGTTTTGGTGACATGTGCGCACTGTGCACCTGTCAGCCAAATTACCACTGCCCGGGGTGCGCCTCGTCTGCGCCGAGAATAGACCAGGTTGGAGCTGGTGGGCTTTCAGCGCACCTTCTGCGCGTTTTTTTGGCACCAAATTGTCACTGCGGCAAGCTGAATCTTTCGACACCTCCCCCTGGTGCGCAGTCACACCCATATCGGCGCAGCCGGTCTACCAAATTGCCAAATTGACTGCGCACGGCAGCGCGCCAGACGAAATTACTACTGCGCGGGGTGCGCCACCATGAGTTGCGCCAGGAAATTAGAGCCCATACTGCCACTTGATTTCCAATACCATCCCATAACTTGTGATTATTCTGCCATTATAATGGAATAATGATGATAATTAATATTATCATTATTGTTATTATACCTTTTGGTCTTCCGTCTTGTTATTGTTATTATTTTCTCCCTTACCACTACTCACAGAGTTATAGTTTTACTAGCCTGACAACACACTCCCTCCATTCCACACATCAAAGATACTGCTAAGGACCTCAGCTGTCATTATTAAATATATCTACCTAAAATCTACATACAAATTATTATTATTCTTTATTATTGTGGTATTTTGGCTGTGTTATTTTTATTAATACAAATGAACTATTAGGTTATATCTGTATATACACCTGTTTACCTAGATATGAAACGTATATATATATATATATATATATATATATATATATATATATATATATATATATATATATATATTTATATATATATATATGATTTTTTATTATTTAAATAATGTAGTACCTATTTGCTGTCTTTACTGTTTATTTTCTTTTTTTTTTTTTTTTAACTAATCATTATGATCAAGCTGTTTTTTTTTCTTTGTTCTTCTTTTCATTTGCTTGCTTGTTTTGTTTTGTTTTATTTCCTCCACTACCTTGGCTATGGTATGGTCACTACGATACGTTTATCATTTTATCAATATTATATCAATTATCATTGTACAACTTATGTCGTATAATTATTATATTGTCACTTCACTATCTTATTTAGAGCATTTCACACCATGTTTATTATATTTATATTACATTATAATATAACTGAGATAACTTAGATCACTTTTATACCATGTATATAGTGTTTATTTTACACTGTTATTATATCATTAAGACTATTATACAATTTATACAATGTTTGAAGAACAGCGTAGTGATTACACGTTGAAGGTGTTGGAATAGCAGTAAAAAACTACAGTGATTTATTTCAAATCAATTACCACCCTACAAAATATTATTATTAGAGTTACTTATAATCTAATTTATTATTATTACTTGAACCAAAAATGAAGAAAGGGGAAAAGGGGAAAAAAAATAAAGGAGGAAAAGAAAAAAAAATATTGACATAAAATTACTGTACTTAATTATGAATTCTGGAATTCAGGAGGGTAACTGTGACTATGGGAAATTAATGAATCATAAAGTACTTTCAATAAAGAATTATTATTTGTATTTATTTTTATTTCTTTGTTTCTTTAATTTTATCTGTTATCTATTATTAATTTAATTAATTTATTAGCTAAGATACATATAATTTTATTTTTATTGTATTTATTTTTTATTTTATTTATATTTCATTTTATTTTATTTTATATTATTATTTTTATTTATTTTATTATTTATTATTATTATTATTATTATTAATTTATTTATTTATTTTTTATTATTATTATTTATTTATTTATTTATTATTTTCGTCTCTAGAATGACCTTGACAAACAGTCATAGATGGATCTGCTCAACTCCATGTGTTCTATCCTTTATCAGCCATCAACAGAAATGACATAATTTACCATAAATTCATACTTTTAGACCAGTTAAACCTATTTTAATAACATTTCAGCTAGATGCTGCTATATTAATCAATATCATTAATCTTCAATTTATAATCATTATAGATATTTATGTTAATGTAAGAATGAGCTCCCTATCCATGGTTGTTATTGATAATACATCTATAATAAATACCTTTACAACCTTATAGACATGAAGAGCCTCTTGAAAACGAGATGCCATATCTCAAGGGGCTTACCTCAAATAGACACCCAATATATTAACATACTAACATATAAAAGATAAATTTGATGTATTTATAAATGCATATTTGTGTATCTATAAAATGAACAGTATGACTTTGATTGATTGATTGATTGATTGATTGATTGATAGGTTTGAACTCTTGACTTAGCCTCCTGCACCACCTGGCTTGGGTGAAAAGCCAACAAGAGAGCTGGAGGCTTTGTTGTCAGTGAGTGTAAGCCAGCTGCAATGGATATAATCAGCACACATCCTGGTGTTTGTTCCTCATTTTGCCATCAACGCTGAAGAACCAGAAATACTTCCACACAGATCCTCAGGTGCTTTGTGTTGTGGCTGTTGGATCAAACTGCTCCAGGTGCCCTGATGTGCTGCTGCACTCTATTCTCAATTTGAATTACTCCCTACAAAACAGCATGGTGGTTCAATGGGTAGTGCACACGTCTCACAGCAAGAAGGTTGCATGTTCTCCCACTGCATGCGTGGGTTCTCTCTAGGCTCTCTGGCTTCCTCCCACAGACCAAAAACAAGTATGAAGTGACGGCTCCAGCTTATATGTAGTTCGGCTTCAACAATTTATTGCCTGTGTGCTCGCTCGACTCATCGTCTTTATTGTCAAACACATTACCAAGAAAATAGAGCATGAGGATGCAAAAAGAAGTAGAAAAGCACTCGGAGAGTATCGTGGTGAGAGAGCACCACGCGCTCTGATATGACGGCTGAGTCTTCGCTCATGTCTGTCCATGTGGAGAAGTCCTCCGCTGGTATTGCAAGAGAAGCTGGGTAATGTAGTGACACAGGCTTGAACAACGTTGACTTGAGTTTGCAAATAAACTACAATTCTCATAATGATGTAAAGGGGGTGGAACCCTCACAGCAACTGAGGACAAATGAATGGGATTTGCCAATATAAACTTCAATGTTTTTTTTGTAACGTCAATCTGGATCAGATCCAGATGAAATTTGCCGTGATAATAGAGTTATATCATATACTATATTATCCTGTAAATTTTGAAGCGAATCCATCAAGTGATGTCAGAGATATGATTGTTTTAAAATACAGCCCAATGTTAAGTTTTGGGATTTTTTGCATCCAGACAAATGCGGATCAGCACCAAAATGTAATGGCTTCTTCCTTGGACCAAACCACACCTCTGGTAAAATTTTCATGAAAATCCATCCTGTAGTTTTTGCGTTATCTTGCTTAAAGACCAACAAACACACAAACAAACACAACAACAGACCCTGGCAAAAACATAACCTCCTTGGCGGAGGTAAAGATCTGTTGTCCCGGGGAGGGAAGTGGGACTTATTTAGCATCATGTCTTCATGATGAGCTCATTCAGGTCTAATCTGAATAGCCTTCTGCTTTAAAGAGCTGGGATTATGCTCAAAAGACTTCAACACTGAGGCGAAATCTTTAAAGAAATGTCAAGTTGAATCAGGCTCAGACCTGAAAAATATAATCCAGGCCAAAGGCGTGGCTGAGAATAGGGAGAGCATCCATGGGCTTGGAAAGTCATGGGCTGGTTCCAATCTAAACTCTAATGCAGCCCACCAGTCAAGAAAAACAATAAAAGATGAATATTGAGGAAGAAGAAGTGAGGAAAACTGCAGGTGAAGTGATGCACCCATCATGCCTAGTGCCTACTGTCCAAGCCTGTGGGGGCAGTGCTATGATCTGGGGCTGCTGCAGTTGGTCAGGTCTAGGTTCAGCAACATTATGGCCCAAAGAATGAGGTCAGCTGACTACCTGAATATACTGAATGACCAGGTTATTCCATCAATGGATTTTTTCTTCCCAAATGGCACGGGCATATTCCAAGATGACAATGCCAGGATTCATGGGGCTCAAATTGTGAAAGAGTGGTTCAGGGAGCATGAGACATCATTTTCACACATGGATTGGCCACCACAGAGTCCAGGGACCTCATTTATAAAACTGTGCGTAGGAAAGATCACTATAAGTGGCGTACGCAGGAAACATAGAAAATGTGTACAGACAAAAACGTTCAGATTTATAAGAGTGCGCACTCACATCCTACGCTGGTTTCAATTTATAAATCAAAATCGACTCTAAAGCTGTCGCATGTGAGGGAACGCTCTGCCCCACCCGTATGGTGCCTATAAAAGGTCAGGTGAATGCCCTTGATGAATATTCAATGATACCAATTTCACGATGGACCAAGAGGGAAAATGAGTGAAAAAAAGAAATTCTACTCAATGTGAGGTCGACATATTAATAGGTGGGCTTAGTTCAGGCATCACTAATGCCAGAAAGGCAGCAGAGCGAAGCCTGTGTCTGATGCTGTAAATAAGGCTGCCTCAGAGGGTTGGACTGTGGCTGAAATATAAAAGTAATGGTCTGACATAAAAATGGAGGTGAAAAGGTGAATCGCTCTCCATAGAAAGAGTGTCTGAGTGACAGGTGGGGGAAAGGGCACACCGGAGCCCCCCCACATACAAAACGCTGTCTGGGATTATCGGGGAATCCGTCCAGAGCAGTGTGGTGACGGGGGCGGAGGGGACACGGATGCACCTAATGCGCCTGAGTCTCTCGTGCGTCACATCCTCCAGCAGTCCAGATAAGCCACTGTGCGTCTTTGTGCATTGTGAGTGCGTGCCTTTTTATATCCAACCATCACTTCATTTCCTGAACAGCTACAGGTGTTATAGCCTAACTGATCAGCAGTTTTGTGCAACGATCATGACATTTTAATACGTGACTGATTCAACAATGTAGGTTACATGTGTGGGCGCGCAAATATATCCTTCATATATGATGTGTTGTGAAATGTGTAATATTCGATTATTTCACATAAATGCATCAGTTTCACAGAGCTGTCTTTAATTTCATCCTTCTACTGTTGGGATCGCAGTTTCCCCTTTGTCCAGATTTTGTGCGTACGGCAGGGTCAGAGCTGCCATGGAGGTGCGCACATTCTCCCGTGAAGTTTGTTATTTATAAATCCCAAACATTGCTTACAAGTGGCGTGTGCTTTCTTTTGTGTGTACCGTAAAACACCAAATAAACGCTGAGTTCCAATTAATCGCCGGGTCCCATATAAACACCGGGTGTAGCAGCACATTTTGACAAATAAACGCCCATTCCAAATAAACGCTGAGTGTAATATATTAGGCACAGCCTACGAGCTACGGTCAGAGTTACAGAACACACAGGCAAACGCTGAGCTACCAACTGACAGCTGACGCTTGAAAAGTGATTTATTCAAAAAGAAACATGATCAGACTGTACCTTATCAGTCCGCATGGTTTATTTGTCTCTCAGGACGTCCTGTTGGCTCGCTTCTCCTCCCTCTGTATGTCAACAAATGCACGTTGGTGTGAGGCGCTCTGTTTTACAACAGTGCAGTTACACTCAACACCCACAGAGGCACTAGAGCGCAGAAAGCCGGAATCTTACATAGTGGGACTTGAAAATTCAAAGAAGAAGACGTTGCCACAGCTGCTGCATGTTGTTTGCCCTTAACTAACGTCAGGAGGCCAGTCACATCAGTTACCGGTACATTACTGATGATCGCCATGGCCCCGAGACAGCGGAAAAAACAGTAAGACCTTCACTTAACTAGTTCCTTACCAGTATTAAGAGTGTTTAGAGAGTGCTGAGTTGAAAGAAGAAGACAAAAGTATAACTATGGTACTGTAATCTTGCCTTGAAAATGTAAAGGTGATATTCATACTGGTGTAAATAAATAGTTTGATTACATTTACCATATTTTTTCATTTTTTGCTAAGCAAGATTTTTGTGAGAAAGGAATTAAACACCTCTTCCATATCGCCGCCGGGTCTCAAATAAACGCCTGATCTGCTTGGTGATTGAAACAAATAAATGCCCCAGCTATTATTTGGTATTTTACAGTACGCAAGCTTTATAAATGAGGCCCCTGGACTTAACCTCATTGAGAATTTTTAGGATGTGCTGGAGAAGGCTTTGTGGTCAGACTCTCCCATCATCAGTGCAAGACCTTGGTGAAAAATTAATGCAACACTGGATGGAAATAAATCTTGTGACATTACCGAAGCTTATCGAAACAATGCTACAGTGAAGGCGTGCTGTAATCAAAGCTTGTGGCAGTCCAATGAAATATTAAAGTGTGTGACCTTGTTTTTGGCTAGACAGTGTATGTCTTCCTGCTTGAACTTCATTAGTAATAAAAATAAATGTGAGTATGATAATCTTTAATAACCAGTAAATGTTGCACTAACTGTAAAAGTAGCTATTCTTTTTATTGTGTAGTGCTCTATCTGAGCTAAACGTATAAATATTAATTTGAAACCATCTTGTGGTTTACTCCCTGTGAGTAATCAGGACTTCATGAGCCTCCCGGTCTAAAGCTTCATAGGTGCTGTGACGTGTCGTCAGAGGAGGTAATTGGTGAAAATGTGAGAACACGCAGAGACCAGAGGACATGAGCGTTTGTCAGTCATCATCTTTACTCCCCTGAAGCCTCATTAAAGAGAAGATATTTGATCCAGTCGTTCCCTCGCTGCATGGCGTCTGAGCAGATTGATCAATTTGTACGAGCGGTGGCGGGATCATCACAGACGTGTTAAATAAAAACATAAATAGATGGAAATGGAGGAATGTTCCAGTGAAGGGCGGAGCAGCCGTGATGATTTCTGCAGAGAGAAGAGGGTTACGCTTATTAACCTTTGAGAAGCGGCTCATGAGCCGAGTCTTTATTGATGACCCAGGTTAGAGAGTCACAATGATTTCTCCTGGAAGCAGAAATGAAAGGTTAAACTGTTCACATTAATTGCTTTATGTGTTGGCTTATCGACGGCCCTCTAAGCCTGGAGAGGAGGAGGACGAGGAGGAGGAGATGGAGGTGCTCTGATGTTTCTGCACATCATGAACAAACTGTTTTTTGATAGTGCCTGCCTCTCTAAAGGGCCTATGAATAACTCAGAGGGTCGGCGCTGACGAGCGCTGCCACAAACCTCCCAGGATTCACTTTTCAATGAATAAAATCACGGGGGGAATGTTCGCCTGATGCATTTGCACATAAATGTGGGGCTCAGGCTGCAGGCTCCACAGAGGGGCTGCTGCTCTCAGTGATTCTAAACATTAAACAGCACAATGCAGTCTTAACGCACCAACACATCGAGTTAGACAAACAAAACAAAAGAACATTAACACAGAGTCTTTACGCTGAGGGCTGACAGAGGTGCTCAGGAAAGAAGCTATGGCTGTCCTGAAAGTCCCCAAATAACGCCATCACATGATTTGCATAATTGTCCCTGTGCATGTAATTGTAATGGACGCTGTAGGAGAGAAGAATAACATCCTGGGTGAGACAAAAGTGGGTCAAAGACACCCACAATATAATGAAAACTACAAATGAACATTATTGTTTCACTGCCAGCCCTCCTCTACCCTCCTCTACTCTCTCAAGTCTTCAAGAGCAATTTCTTTTAGTACTGTTGCAACCTAACTTTGTGCAGCAGCCGGATTCAGTGTCTGTAATCAGTCAGATCGGTCTTGCCAAGCTCCAATCTACAATGTGTGTGCTTAGCTCAAAGCAGCACGACCCAGTCAGGGTCCTTCAGAGCAGGAAGAGGTGGAGCTACAAGCAAGATCACAGCAGGGCTTGACAGCTCAAACAGAGATTAGCATGGATGCTAACAGCCTCAGTTTTATCAGATTTTGACTGCATTTCTGAATTAAATGAAAAACAAATATCAACACTTCAGACTTCTCTAAAGTAAGGATATTTTTGCTCCATTTCTGACATGTTTTGATGAGAGTTTGTTTTACAAAGTGTCTCACGTTCTATAACACAGAATGGCCCGCCTACTACATTATCTGATTGGCCCGTAATAAATGTTGATTGATGAAGCATCGTCCAATCATCTGCCCAAATGCGTCTGAAAGCTTCTGCTGTCCGCTTTCTATGGGCTCTCCCAGATGGACTGGTGAAATATGTTGAATAGTCCAGGAATAAGACAGGTTAGTCACAGCCAAAACACTAACAAATCATAAAAAGCCATTAAAAACTTTAAATTGATTGGTTCCATGGAAACACATTTTGAGCATTGCATCATTTTGGCACCACTGACCACCGCTGTTTTTGCAGCCGGGCTTTAGGTTGGTATAAAGCAGCATGTATGAAAGTTCTTTGGAGACAAAAACGGCTGTAACAAGGAACCAAACACAGGAAACACACCTAAAGACACAACTCCTCAGTCAGGAAGGTACAGCTGCTGCAAAGATCCAGAAAGTGCAGATGCAGTCACTCAGCTGTTTGAGACACTCTGCAGAAACACAAACCAACCAAAGCTTTGAAGACAAACCAAGATCTGGACATCCAAGGGTTTCTTCAGAAAGAAATGACAGCACCCTGTTCCTCATGTGCAGGGAAAACCGCCAAATGACTGAATGAGCCACGTGAGCTTCAGCAGCAGGTCAAACCAATCTGGTGTCCAGAGGTCAACTCCTAGATCATGGCTGAAGGTCCTGCAAGGCCGTGAAGAAGCCCCTGATCATTGAGGGACAGAGGTTAGCCCAACATCATTGAATCCAAGCACACAAAAACTGAAAGAAGACTCTGTGGTGGGATGAGTCCAGTTTTCAGCTTAATCCACGTCCTGCTGATGTTAGGAAAGAGAAGGCCAGGCCAAGCATCATCTCCAGCATGAACAGGAGCTACACTCAAGCATATAGGGCTTGAAAGGGTGGCATAGCGGAAGTGCCAAAACCGCAATGCATTGTGGGTTAAGCAGGCAATTGGACAATCTGTTTACATTGCACGACACTGCAAGTTATTCACAATGGTGCAGATTTGCTGTGTGATCCTTTGCCACAAACGGTCACAAACAGCGCGGAAACAAGATTGAGATTAGAACAGAATAAAACAGAAAAGAACAGAATCCATATAACAGTGATTTGGTAACCAAAACAACATAGCACCACTGTCAAATTTGTCTTATGTAAAAGACCTCTGTAATTATAAATGCATACAGTGTTAATTTAGGATTATTGCTGGTTTAAAACAGATAAATTGGCTTTAAGACATCCTGACGTACTTTAAGAGTTAACGTTACTGCTGTGTGTTGCAGCTCAACATCTTGCTAACGTTAGCATCATCACAAAGTTTACATAACTCTAAAAAGATGATGGTCATATCTTTCAGGCTGAAACTTTGGAGGTCCATCACCCACCCAAAATTAGTCAGTCCATGACCCCTTAAAAACTAAGCATTCCTAAATTTGTTGCTGGTGTACTAGCTTGTTCTGTTAATGAGATAGAGGACTAGCTCCACTTTGGACAATTGCAGCAGGTGATTTAAATCCTGATTCCACTCTCGGTGCTCATATGGATCAATTCTATCTATTTTCTTTATGTTTTCTAAGAGCGAGCCTTTTGACCAGGGTTAGCTTGTCCCAGTACAGTCAGTCATTTGTTTTGAACGATCCATTTTTCTTGTTTTATTTTTCCCTGGCTGTCTCACCACCTCGCGGTCTCTCCAACGAATGTAAACACAGAAATGACCTCTTTTGTTTTAGCAAGTAATGAATTCAAGTAAATTAAGTAAAGGCCAATTATAATTCAAGTCATTAAAGGTCGGGTCTGCAGGATTTTTCATTACTGTTTATAAACACAACATTCAAACGAAGCCCCTCCCCCTGAACTCCTCGCGACCTGATGCGGGTGCCCACCCTCTCCGGCAGCAGATGGAGAACACGTCTCCCCAGCCCGATAGCCCTGCAGCCGGCTCCGAGCAAGAAAATGACCTACTTGTCCAACAGCATGACCGCTAACTCCACGTCGCTTTTCATCTCGAGATGGTCCCTCAGAGCTCGGAAGCGGGTGAAAGCCAACCCTAGGTTCACTCTGGTTTTAGACCGAGCTTTGTCCGCTTGGCGTTTTGCTTATGTCTGATTGTATCTTCTTTGCTTCGATGTAGTGTCTGCCATCTTTGTGTCTGCGTGACGTTCTGTTAGTGCATTGTATAACACTCAAAGTCACTTGCACACTGGGCACGCTGTGATTGGCTGGGGTATCCCAGCCTGCCCTCTGCCCAAAAACGTCCAGAGACAACCAGAACATCAAAATACAAAAACAGGCTGAGGGGGGGTGAGGTAAACGAAGACACCATCACACATCAATAGAGACCCACAGGAGACGATTGAGCAGGATTTTTCCTGAAAAAGTTGACTTTTTTTTTTTTAAGGAAAATCCTGCAGACCCTACCTTTAAATTTGATTAAGCTGCAGAAAGAATTTAATCAAGTTACTAGGTTAAGTTAAACATATTTAAATACAAATTTGGAAATCAATTAATTTAACCTAGGTCAACTTTGGTTTGTCTCTTGAAGCTCAAATGAATGTGTGAAATTATCAAACACAAACATAAATGAGTTCAAATTAAGTAATATTATAAAAATGTATATTTTCAAACAAAAAGTACATATATTTCAAGGGATTTGGGAAAGGGTCATCCTGCCCGTTTGGATGAGGGGAGGAAGGGAAATCAAAACGGGGTCCGTGGTCAACTCGCCAGCTTCTCTTATTTCTTCTTTGAATCAACAGGGTATAAAAAAACCTGACCAAAAATCATCAGATCAGTTCTCTTACAAGGTGTAAACAAACAATTTGCCATGATCGCATGCCACGTATACCGAGAGCATAGCAAATCGAACATAAAAGGATCAAAACAAGACATAAACTTAAAAAGAACTTTCGCAATAAACCAAAAAGAACTAAAAGCACTCGGAGAAAGCGCCACAGTTCCCACTATTTGTCATTTGCACCATAAATATTAGTCCCACATCTATTTTGACTACATTTTTAGATTCCTTGACCATGAAAACTTACCATAGGCAACTGAATTCATAATGAAATTAACATTAGTTCAGCAGTTATTCACGGAAATCGCATTTTCCATAATGGCGGTTTTCTTCTGGATCTAGCACCACAGCTTTTGAAGATACATCAAATCTGTTGGCATATTCCAGATTCCACAGTTTCTATGTAATGGTGTTTGTTGTGTGTTTATAGCTTCATTTGTTCTCTTCCTATGATGAAAATCCCAAAGGTCCCCTATTTTTTCATATTGTGGGTCATAGTATCCGGAATTATTCCTTTATCCGGATCAGTCTTTGATATACTGTAGAGCATGTTAGAAACTTGTCCTGTATTTTTTTCCCAAGTGCCCTGACCATTATTTGTGGAGTTATATGCAGAAATGTCAAAAATGGCCCTATCTCCCAATTTTAAAGAATCCTTTAAAACATTCCTGGATCCAGACGGAGATCCGGATCGTTTCCAAAATCTAATCATTTGTTCCTTATCCCAATCCGGACATTCCCTGAAAATTTCATTAATATCCGTCCATAACTCTTTGAGTAATGTTGCAAACTAACAGGCAGACAGACAGACAGACAGACAAACAAACCCTCTCAAAAACATAACCTCCTTGGCGGAGGTAACAATTCAACAGACCACTGAGTTGAATCAAATGATAGTGTAGGGTAAATGTGGCTCCTGGCTTGGCTCTAAACCAAAAGCCAAAAACAAATGAAGTTAAAAAAGCTTAAATCAATTCTGGGGCTGTGGAGGTTTGCGAGGGCCACTTGGACACAGCGGGATCACAAATGAATAACATGGGTCATAATTGGACCTAAGTACACCTCCTCTCTCTCTCTCTGTGAACATCGGGGTGAACAAAGGCAGACGAGTTCCTCTTCGTCCTCGCTCCTCTTCACCGCAGCAGGGTCACTTCTTCAGATGTAGTCATTGTGTTTCTTCTCACAGGGACAAGGACGTCTCTTCGATTTACATCCCCCAATCCCCTCGCTGTAGGGCTTCACAAAGTCAGTGTGTTGTTCAGAGACACTGTTATGTTGATGTGAGACGGTGTGTGTCGTGACCCCTCATTGTTTTGATCGTTAACAAGGTCGGATTGCAAATTAAAGCATGTCGTCTGTTTGTGTCCAACCTGAAGAAAGAACCCTGTGGTCCTATTAGTTAAAGGGTAATATACAGCATTTTAGGCCGAAGGGCATCGCAAATCCCCCTCCTCGTGTCCACAATGTTCTCTTGTCTTGATCCAGTTATAGACTTTAAATTACATATAAATTTTAATTGTACTGCATAAATCACTTCTGTTGAAAACCTTACTTTCTGTAGTCACTGTAAAAATATACAAACCAGATCTGAAATGTTGCTGTTGTTTAAAAAAATGCACTTTATTCATGGGATGGACAGGATTGTAATGTCGATCTCACACCTTCCACATTCAGCCCAGACCAAACAAACACTCTTTGCCTTTTTTTGTTGATTAGGGGCTGTTGTAAAGCTTAAACCAAAAAACAAAACTCTCGTCTGCCCAAGGTCTCGATTTGCTTCCTAGCAGACCAGAGTTCAGTTTGCTGTGGCCATCCAAACTGAACGAAGACCAAACGAGGGGAGGGAACTAAAACGCAGTGAATTATGGATTGAATTTGACCGACTATCACAACAGTTAGCAAGCTAACATAGCATTCGCTGACAATAATAAGCAGGGGGTGGCTAAAGTTAGCATTTCTAGCACCACCAGCCTTCAGTTCTAAGTTATATAATTCTTTTTTTATTCGTATCACTTTTTTACCTCACTTTATTATTATTTTTAAGTTTTAAATTTTATTGTCTATTGTTCTCTTAAATTTTAAGTATTTGCTTAAACATCTTATGTTGATATGGTTTTTTTTACAGTAAACCATTGTAGATTTTCATTTAATCTTTTAACATGTCTAATTTTTAATGTATTTTTAGCCTTTTATTTATTTCTGTCTATTGATTCTTGTTTTTTATTGCATTGCATTTTCTCTTGTTTCTTTTCTTTTATATTTTATCAGTCATCTTGATTTTATCATTTCTTTTACTTTAGCCCTCTGGTGTGCATTAGTCTTCAAATCCTCTTGACATCATACTACTATCATTACAATTACAGTCTCAGTGTAAAGCACTTTGAACTGCAACTGAATTTGTATGAAAGGTGCTTTATATACAATATTTGATTAATTGATTAATTGATTTCTCAGAACAGGTATTCGTCTGCAAGTGTGTTAGAAAATACAGATCACTCTGGTAAACATGACATTTTATCTGAGCTGCTTTAGTACATCTTGATCTTTGTTCTATTACTCAAAATACTGCCGAGCTGCTCCAAGCTAAGTGTTGTTGTTTGCTGGTTGTGTATTTCTGGATCACAGTGCAACAATAGGCTAGATGGCAGGAACAAACACCACAGTAACAGCCCTAACTAGTGGTGGTGACAGTATTCCACAAACATTTGACAGACTTTGGTCCATTTGACAGAGTGCAGTGTGAAACAAAACCAAACCAAGGGAAAAAGAAACAATGGTGCAATTTCACATCCAAATCAAAGCAGGTCGAACTTTAGGTGTGAAAGTGACCTAAGTCTCATCAACCACATGTTCCAGTTATCGGTCTGAGTGGACATTTGTGCAGAGTGTGATGGAAGTTCCTCATAGTGTTCTTGAAATATTGTGATCCCTAGCAATTAGACCCCATGACCACTGACCCCCAAAACCTAATCACCCCATCCCTGGGTCACAGTTGACATTTGTCACAAGTTTTAAGATAATCCAGTCATTAATTGTCGGCCCCCTGTCCAAATCCAGCCTGCAAGGGACCTGGGGTACAGGAATCCAATAAAGAGTTGGAGATGACCCTTTTTTGTACCATGGTGACAAACACATATTGGGCGTAGTATAACTCAAAGTAACACAGGATCAGAAAGGGCCATGGGCTTGTTTCTAAACCCCAACAAAAAGATGTTCACGAGGACTCACTGTGTTTTTATCAACTGCCTAATGACAACATTTGGGAACACTTTTGGCTGATGGTCCCCTGTTGACACTGTCCTCCAGTTTCACGCCATGCAGTCAGATATATTTGCAGCTACGTCCAGAGCACAGGTGGCAGAGAGCATGAGCACAAGCTTGAACAGAGAGTTTATCTCAGGCTTTACTTTTTCCTTCATCACAGCGGTGACATAGACAGAGAGTCTGAGTGTGAAGTTTGCACAGTCAAGATACACACACAGATATGTGAGGGTCCGGTCATCCTTTCAAAATAAAACACCCTTCAGTCTCAGTTACATTACAGTTTCAGAAAGGGTGTCTAATTCCTGTTTATTTTTTTTGTCGTTGTTTCTCGGGGAGCTACCAAATGGTCTGCGGCCCAGTGGAGGTCCACGGTCTGCTGGGCGGGACCTCTGCTGAAGAGGACTCAGAGTCTGCAGGCTTTTCTTCACAAATGTTCTGTCTCCCTTCATTTTTCATGATTATTTTAACTCACTGTCTGTAACTCTGTTTAATACCATTTATTATAATTATTTACTTCCATTAATACTGTGTGTATATTTTATTCATAAATTTAGTGTGCCCGGTTTTTCTCTTTTGCATTTTTGCTCATTTTGATGTAATATTTATCTATGTGCTTGTTTACTTATTCCTGCTGCCAGACATTTATTATATTTTTTTTCTAACTTTATGCATCCATCCATCATAAAATGAATTCCTCCCCTGCACATTGTTGTGTTTTTATTCTTCATAAAAGAAGCAGATCATTAAAAACACCTTTTAGATTCTGTAACATAAGTCTCAGGATAAATCCCGACTGCCTAACAGAAAAAAAGCCTTTCTGCTTTTATAATCTGCTCCGGTGGGGTTCACTGATGGGGGAGGAGGGGGGAGCCATGTCAGCGCTCCTTGAGGGTGATGTCGGCAGTCCACGGTGGAGATGGCAGAGTGGGAGGTGGGCGGGTGATTAAGGCCAAGGCGAGAGACGTCAAATCAAATCAGAAGTGAAACGTGGCATTATGCAGCGCTGAGGGGGATTAAAAGCTCTCAGCGTACCTGCGCTCACCTCCACCCAGCACACAAACACTAAAAGCCTCGGACCGCCGCTCACATCGAGGCTGCGCTCTGATGGACGCTCATATTCCAACATGAGGGACAAACATGCTTTTAGAGCACAGCTGCCAGTGTGTGTTTACATGGTTTGGATGGCTTGTTGCCATTTGACCATTTTTTAAAAAAGACAAATCAATCAATCAATCCTATCTTAACTGTAATGTGCACCATAGAAACCATTGAAAGATTCAGCACTCCTGAACAAAATCTTGAGACCAGTTGAAAAATTGCAACAATTTTCATTTTGCACTGTTGGATCTTAAGAAGGTTCTACGTAGAGCTTCAAAATGCAAAAAGAAGAAATGGGAGTGAGAGATATTGAAAGAACAATTAAACTGAAATAGGCTGTTGATCAGGGAATCAAAGTTTAAGACCACGGCTCAAAAAAACTAAAAAAAGCCCCTCAAAAACGAAATAAAATTGTCAAAAAAGGACTCAGTAATGAGCAGCTCCACCTTCATGTTAATCACTTCATAAGTTCCTCTAGGCTGCTTGATGAGAGTGTTTCTAGGAGGCTAGTGGGAATGTTGCTCCAAGTGGTTAAGATGGCTTCACAAAGGACATCCACGACCTGATGTCCACTTTCGTAAACTTCTCTTGCCATCCATCCCTAAATGTTCTCAGTTGGATTTAGATCAGGGAAACATGCAGGACAGTCCAAAAGAGAGACGATGGTCTCCTGAGGAAGTCCTTTGTCAGGCGGGCATTGTGAACTGCAGCTTTGTCCTGTTGAAATACTCAGTCATAGTTTGTTGCTTTGGGCTGCAGTCAGCACTAGTAATGGCCTTAATTTGGGTCAAGGATCCTCCTGTGTCTTGAAGGACAGCCAATCGGATCCTCCGGCTCAATGTTTTTAGGCCTACCACTTGACTCTTTTGTTCCATAACCCTCAGGATCTTTGAAGAAATTCAAAATGACTGTCTTACTGTGTCCAACCTCAGCAGTGATGGCATGTTGTGAGAGGCCTTGTTTATGCAGCTCAACAGTCCGACCGAAGACAGAAAGCTTTTGTACCTTTGCCATCAGGAGGTCATGACAGATTCAAAATAAAACACCCTCAGTTATTCAAGAAAGGTTGGGGGGTGTCTAAAAGTTTTTTGTTTGCTTTTTTTTTTCTCTACTGTTCGCTATCAAAAGCTCTACAGCCTGATGCAGGTCCATGGCCTGCTGTTTGGGACCTCTTCACTCATCCCAGTTAAGACAGAACTCAGCAAGACATATTCAGTCTGCAGACTCTGCAAACTGAAATGTCAGTACTCATCTTACACGCTATTATCTTCAGTCCTAATCTAGCACTAAATTAATCATCTGTTTTATCTCTAAAGATTTACCCCCCTACAGCATTGTAGACGAAGACTTTAGATTCAGGAAACAGCTTACTAAACCATTTTCCCACCTTGTAACAACTTAGCTCTACAGAAGCCCATGCAGACAAACTTCTGGGCACTTAAACAGGACAATAAATGTCTTTTTGATATCACCTCTAATTTTCTCTGCAGACTTTGGTTCCCTAAGTAGCCCCACAGTCGACCTGAGTCTGTTTGCTGACCATGTCCATCCCTTTATGGTCTCAGTGGACCATCTTCTGATGGAGACTTCCAGCAGCTCCATGTCTCAAAGCTCAGATCATCTCACACTGTTTTTTTTAACATGACAATGAGTTCACTGTACTCCAGTGACCTCAACAGTCACCAGATCTCACTCCAATAGAGCAGCTATAGGATGTGGTGGAACAGGAGATTCTCATCATCCATCATGGATGTGCAGCTTCTGTGTGATGCTGTCATGGGGATGTGGACTAACATCTCTGAGGGATGTTTCAGCTCCTCTATGACACATAGAATTGAGTTTTGAAGGCGGGGGGGTCCAACATGACATGAGTAAAGCGGGGTCCACACATAAGGATTTTCTAAATCTGAAGAGGTTTTTTATTTGTTAGAGAGCCCACACATGAAGATAAAAAATCAGGCATTGAACAGTTTAGATTGTACTGTGTGTGGTGTGCTCTGATAATCTCAACACAGCACACCACACACATAACATTCTGTCCCACCACCGATCTGGAATCTAGTCCTCCAAGACAGAAATCTGATCAAACGTGATCGAACAAAGGCAAAGAAGAAGTAGCATAGCAACAACCATAAACATTGTCTATGGCAACAACCGGAAAACAGAACATGCAACATGAGAGAGGACACACGAGAAAGGGGAATGATGGTGGTCTTGGGACTATTTTCGATGGAAAATCAGGAACTAAATAAAAGACTGTGGAAAAATCCTTGAGACAGCGTGAACACGTGAGCTGGTCTTCCGTTTCTGAGGTCCACTGAACTTTATGTTTATGTTTTAGGTCGGTCTTGCTTGTTTTTATTTACGCCTGCTTCTTTTTTCCTCAGTCAGCTCGCTTCTTGATTGGCTTCATTCCTTTCCACATCACGATTTACGGAGTCATGATATGGTCGTACATATTGAACAAGTTTGATATTTATGATTGTCGGCGCTGACCCGTTTCGGAGACGATTATCAGGACAAATTCTCTCTAAACACACCTCAAACCACAGGATAATCTTATAAGATAATCTAATAAGACAGAAAATAATCAGGCATTTACAAAAACAGCCCGATAATCTTTTTGTGTGTACCCCTCTTAAGGTGTTTCTTATAAAGTGGTCATTTCTTCAAGTGGTGCTTTTGTTTTAGTTTATAATGTTGTTTGTTTTTTTTTTATCTTTAATTTAATGAGAGACTTAATGTTAAAGTAAGAACACGCAACAATAATGTTGTGAACATTGGTCATGGTCATTCTCAGGAGATCTTGGAGACCTGTTGGAAAAGTTCGACACATCTACAGGAATGTGGACATTAACCTAAAGCTGATGTTTGTTACCTTTCCTGTGCCTGTAACAAATCTGTAGGAAACATCCATGGATTATTGTTAGAAAAATTGCTCACCTCCCTTTTAAAGGTAAAATGGCCACAGAGGAGCACGTCGTACCTCCTGCAGGATGAGCTTTTGGCTTTATTCCCATCTGGAAATCATTAAAATGTCCTGATAAACAGCACAAAACCCCAGCTCTGCTCTAACACCCTGAACCCCTGCTCCTCTGTATCTGGTCTCCCTCATCAGAGGGATTTAACGATTGGCCCGTTTGGATCATTTCCCAAACGGAGCATCGACACAGGTATTATTCAGAGTAAACTGTGAGGCGAGATGTCAATCAGGAACCTGTGTATCAGCCTGTGATGATTAGAGCTCCTCTCTGCAGGATGCATTCACAGACTAATCAGAATAATCACTTTAATGAGGCCTCTTCTGAAGCCACGCCGCGCAGCGCAGGGAGCAACGCGACTTCCTGTGTGCAGCTTTAGTATTCAGACTAATGAGACCAGAGCAGGAGGAATCCAAACATACAGATAGTTTAAAAACAGAAATATGCAGCAAAACAGTTCGGTGAACTTCGGTGCCCAGGGCATAACTGCACTGTCACAAAACCAAGAAGCAGCCACTGGTGTTAAAGGGACAGTTCAGGTTTTTTAAAGTGAGGTTGCTCGAGGCTTGCAGCACTGATAAAAAATAACTGCTAATGAAGCAAACCATCAGACAGTATTTCACTTTTCCTCAACAAAGCCCCAACTCTTGTAAATATTAGGACAAAGGGTCACTCCTGCACTTATCCCATATGTAAGTGTGGTTACCCTGCCGCTGGGTGAGGATAACCCTGTTGACATAAACCTATCAGGGTATAAATAAGGGGTCACTTTATGTCGGGCCAGAACATAATCAAAGGTTAATATTTACAGATTATTAAAAAAAAAATTGCTTCCCTTATTCCCCTAAAATAAAGAGTTTTAGTTGATTTTGCCTCTCGAAGCAGTACATGATATAATAGGATAAAGGAGAGAGAGAGAGTGCACTGCGGTGATCAAGACAAATAAAACTACAAAAGCACTCGTGTCTGTCCATGTGGAGAACTCCGCTGGCATTGCAAGGGAAGCTGGGTTATGTAGTGACATAGGCTGGAAAAAAGTTGACGTGAGTTTGCAAATAAACGACAATTCCCTTAATGACGCAAAGGGGGTGGAACCCTCACGGCAGCTGAGGAGAAATTAATGGGATTTGCCATTTTACACGTGAATGTTTTTCTGTGACGTCAGTCTGGATCAGATCCAGATGAAATTGACTGTGATGATAGAGTTATATTATATCTATTATTCTGTAAATTTTGAAGCGAATCCATTAAGTGATGTCAGAGATATGATTTTTTTTTTTTTATATACGGCCCAATGTTAAGTTTTGGGATCTTTCGCTGATCAACTTTGAGACGACTGCTGCTCTAAACTTTAAACATCTTTACAGTGGTATTACTGTTTTTCAGTTTACAGCATATCTACGGCATTTCCAACAACAGCGTACAGATGCAGCTGGTTGGATTTTCCAAGCCAACTATCAGCCATCTTCCAGTCATAAAGAGTCTAAATAAGTTTCTTTTTTTGTTTTTGTTCTCAATTTATGTTCATAGTGGCATTTCCATGCTAATCAAAATTTCTATAAATTATAAATGATAAGGATTCCATGTTAATCAGGTCATCATGGGGGATCTCATTAGTCACAAAGGAGGGCAGGTCTGAGCACTTTCCTGTCATGGACCAGCCAAGACTCTGCCGAGGAAAGTGGGGAAATCCACCAGGCTCTTATTCACTGTATCGTAGAATATTTGCATTTACAGCATATTTACTGTTTCCTTGAACAGCGTACTGTATTTTCAGTCAGATTATCTTTATGATTGTCTTCATAGTTTATTACTGTATAGATTTTTCACAGTAAGTAGCTGTAAATTGTAGGGTTAAAGGCAGTTAGCTTTACATTTTAGTTACAGCGTAAAGACACTGTAATCACTAGTTAAATATAGTTCATGTTTTAATGGCCACAAAGTAAAAATCATTGTTGTTGGCCACTAACAAAATAAAAATATACATTTTTATCTGTGTGTTTATTCTGTTTTGGTGGGATGTTGAGCACAATGATCTTTATGTCAGCTAAGGTGCGAGGGAAAATGGGTAATTAGTAAATGGTTTGGTGTTTTTTAATATGGATTTTATTATTATTTTAGTCACTTATTCTGACACCCTGTGTATTTATTTTTGTAATCATTCCCTCTCATGGAAAGGAGAGGAGGGAAAGCAATGTACCAGGAGGAGAGAACCAGACGCACACAATGGTGGAGAGTGCTGTTCACGGACACAACCAGCCCATGGTGGATTTTACCCCTACCAGGAATGGAATAACCTTTTCAAAGATGGTCCAGGAGGATCCAGGCGTGACCAACACACCGGAGGAGGTTTACAGAGCAGGTGAGAATACCTCAAGCTGCTGTGGCCAGATGGTGGGATCTGTCTCGTCCACTTTGGTTCTTCCCTTCTTTTTCTTTTGGTTGGATTCAAACTGCAAATGAACTGAGGTAGGACTCGTTTCTCATGGGGATTACCATGGACTCGAGGACGCTTCCTTTTCATTTCTGGGACTGAGTAATTTTTGCTTATTTATTTTAAAGAGTATCTGTTACTGCACAGCTGGGTGGATGCATTTTGTGTTTTTTTTCTTGGAAATATATTTGAGTTAAACAGTCAAAGGTGTTTTTTTGTTTTGCTAAAAGATCATTGTTCATTGACCAACTCAGTATAATACGTATTTCAGACTTAGAAGGTCTCATTTTTTTCATTGTTTACTTGGTCGGCACCAGCTTATTGTTGTAAGCAAGCATAAATTCGCCCACCCTGGTGTTGTAGCAGTTCTCCTGTTAGTTCTGATAAGGCCAAACTGTTAGAACATGTTGCAAACAAACTGTAAAAATATGATTGCTATGCGTGCAGTGCTGCTTCATGCTGTAGGTGACTATTCTCTCTGGGACTCTGTATCATTCACTGTAAACTCATCCCATGGATATTCTGAGTGTACAGTCTTTTTTCTGAATCTTGTAATTTAAATGCCATATCGTTGGTTTCAGTAACGCCGGTTTGTTTGTTTGGTGCCTGAGCCGAGTCACCTCACATGTTCCCCCGATAAACGGAGCTGTCCCAGTGGCACCCGGGCCTCTTTAATTATCCTAACGTGGCACACATCAATCAGGTGTCCACGGGACCTCGACCCACAGAAAAGCAGACCAGACAAAAATCCGTTTGACCTGTCCGGGACTAAATTAATTATCCAATTACTCCTTTCCGAGTGACTGTGCCGCC
This sequence comes from Cetoscarus ocellatus, assembly GCA_037902135.1. Taxonomy (NCBI): domain Eukaryota; kingdom Metazoa; phylum Chordata; class Actinopteri; order Labriformes; family Labridae; genus Cetoscarus; species Cetoscarus ocellatus. The sequence goes on from JBAMNC010001849.1 coordinate 190,605, forward strand.
CAGATAACTTCACAGCTATTTACAACAGACTGCCTGGCCGAGATAACAGAAGGGCCGCTCGCTGTATAATGACTTCACGTGGTAAACGATCGCCACCAAACTCCTGAGAGCGCCTAAAACTCCCCAACCTCTGAGAAGTCATCAGCGTATTTTACTTTTTTCTCTCAGTGAGACTGATGATAAGGTAATGAGCAAAAATAAAACCCTGAGGGGGTGAAAATAAGACAATCCCGCAGTGATTTAACTCAGCAGGAGTCACTTATTCTGTTGTTGGTTTGCGCCCACGTCCATCTTGTGCCCGTCCTCAGCCTCTGCAGACGCCTGTTTCATTACCATTGCAGCCATTTATTTTGTTTTTATCTGTCCTGTAGCCATGAAGAAGAGGCGGGAGGGAACTGTGTAGCTGAAGTAGAATCTGCTGCAAGGTTTCTAAAGCCCAATTACATCCTCCATCCACTCATCACCTCACAGAGAGGAGGATGTTTTAATCCAGAGTCTTCAGCACGGCCAAGGACGAGATTTATCAGAACACCGCTACAATCTCCATGGATCAAAAACACTCGGGCAGATTGTCACTGCGCTACACGGGACGATGCGTCTCCCCCTGTCCTGCAGGTCTGTGAGAATATTCCAGGTCGTTCCTGTGCAGATTGAAGTGGACCTCACTTGATAGGAAGTGCAGTCGTTTGCTGGAAGCTTCAGATATCTTACATAGTTATCACGACTGCCTCTCTGCCACGCCTTGCTTCTTGTAAACTTTGTGTCACAAACAAGATCAGAGAATTACATCTAAAAATACTATATCCATCAAACACATATATATCAAGATTTCACAACATCGACAACAAATGGACCTTTTGTAAAACTGAACCTGAAAGCGTAACTCATTCATTTTGTGATTGCTCATATAGTAATACATTTTGGAAACCTTGAGAACTATATAAACATCTCATAAAATCAATAATGAAAGGAAATATATAAATATATTGTTTCTATTTTGAATTGAAGGAAAATAAGTAATGTACTATTGCTCACTTCTGTATTTTATTGGGGAAGTTTTACATTCATAAATGTAAATTTCAAAATGCATGTCCATTATTCAAGTTGTTCCTGATTGAGACTGATCATCATTTTAAGTCTCTTAAGTTAATTACTAACAAGAAATCTATATAAATGATTGATATCCATGCAAAAGTATTTAATAAATAAGCTGTCACAAATATTAATAATAATTCTCATTTTACACAGAATATCACTATGAAGTCTGCCACACCAGAACTTTTTCTTTTTTTCTCGTTTGTATTTGTTGTCACTGACAGTGATATTTCTATATTATTATATAACTAAATCTTGTTGAAGCTGTTGCAATTAAGATTTGAACTGGAATGACAGATTTTTCATGTTTGTATATCACAAACTTTAAATAAAGTTTATTTATAAAAAAGAGTGCTCTCTGCCACGCTGTAACCAAAACAGTTAATAAAATATATGAATTTATATAAGTATGTATGAACTGGGGCAGCATGGTGGCACAGCAGGTAGCGCATCTGCCTGAAGGTCGCCAGTTCAATCCTTGGGTCAGTCAGAGTTTTTCTGTGTGGAGTTTGCATGTTCTCCCCATGCATACGTGGGTTCTCTCTGGGCACTCCAGCTTCCTCCCACAGACCACAAACATGCTCATTAAGTTAATCGGTGACTCCAAATTGGTATGAGTGTGTCTCTCAGCTTCAGGGTGTCCACTAACCTGACACGCCAGATGGACAGTTTCATATTGGAAATATTTCACTAATCCATCTGGGAAGGAGCCGTTCGAAAATGTTTTCAGGGGCAGAACCTTCAAAAACAACAGCAGCTTGTGATTGGACGTTCGGCTCGTGACAGTCATCACAGACCAATCCACATCAAGCAACGCTGCTACATATGATGTAGCATACGTTGTGGCTAAATGTAGCGGCAAACGACTAACAACAGTTAACAGCCATTAGCCGCTACGCCTAACGGCTACTTCCTTTTCTTTCCTTTCCCGAGGATCGAACTCACGATTCCAGGGGCAAGAGGCAGTGACAGTGCCGCTGAGCCACAATGAGCACGGCTAACAATGGCTAACAACAGTTACCGGCCGTTAGCCCTAGCGGCTAACTGTTAGCTGCTAGGGCTAACAGATATTGAGATCGCTTCAGAAGCCGCCATTGTTTTCAAACACGGAGTCACTTCCTGTTGTCGTCACGTCCCCTGCTCCCGCAGGTCCCGCCTCTCTTCCCTGATTGGGCCGATAAGAGTCCAGCCGGAGTGAAGTCGTTGGACAATGGAGGCTTGCAAGACGGATATGCATGATTTCAGAATCAGGCAGGTCCGTCTGCTCTACAAGGCTCGGTGTCCCCTGCCTCTTGCCCAATGTCAGCTAGGATAGGCTCCAGCCCCCTCCCCCCGCGGATGGTTGTAAAGGAAGTTATTATGGTGATATTATCAATAACAACCATGGAGAGAAAGATTGTTCCAATATTACAGCTGTAATTATTCTGAATGTAGAGGACTGATATTTGCTATCATAGCAGCTTTTAGTTCAGCTGATATTAAATTAGGTTCGATAGGAATAACTAGACTTACTCTAACAGCACAACCTCCTGCCATGTCATTGGTGAACTGAGTTATTAGCAAAAACTATCTCCTTAACAAAAATAAAATAATTACTAGATCCAGACCTGTGTTCAGATCACAAGCAAAATCCAGTCACTTCTTACGTGTGCCATGGTGACTCCAGATTGCCCTTAGGTGTCAGTGTGAGAGTGAATGGTCATCTGTCTCTCTATATGGCCCTGCAATTGTCTGTATCCCAAAAAGGGATATAAGCGGTATAGCTAATGTATGGATGGATATATGCAGTGTTTTCAGACAGACTGCTGGGTCACGTTTGTATGTTTTTGTTTGATCTTTAGTCTCCATTTGATCATTCAGATCTTCTTTATTCTTCGTGGTAAACTTTCATGGCCAAAAACCCCAAAGACATCCTGCTGTCATTCTTCCACCTCCATAACTCCATGCTGGAAACTAACTTTGATCATTTCTTTGACGAGTTTACACAGAGACAGTCAAAGGAGAGTAAAGATGTTCTGTTCACTCTCCGGCCACTTTATTAGGTACACCTTGCCAGTACCAGGTTGGACCACCTTTTAGCTAGTGACATAGGCCTCTATCAACCCCACCTCAAAAAACCTGAACTAACCCTTTAATAACAGGTCAACCAGGGGCTTGCAGACTCCTCTTGCTTTCAGAACAACTAAACCAGACTCAAAGCTTCAACCTCTGTGTCTCTCTGGCCAGGAACCATCGCTCCTGCTTGAAGCTTTGCAGGATGGATCGCCTGCTGACAGATGTGGTGAATCCAGCTGCACTGCAGGCATGATGATGAAAGAATGATGATTCAACAACAACAATAATGATAAAGGAGTAATCAGTTAAAATAATAATGGCAGAAAAATGACAGTCAAGTTTTATGAATAAATGTGCTCCTCTAGAGATGGGATTTATGGCTCATTGAAGGGAGCCAGATGTTGAGGAGCTGTTCAGAAGACTGGCTCATAGTTATATGTATTCATATTTTATAAGTCAACCAGGGGAAACTCTTTTTTATCAATGAAACAATCACTGGTTGCAAGTAAAAGATAAGATTTGGATCAGAATAATTCAAACTTTTACATCTCACCAAAATATACACTATTGGTGGGAATTATTCTGAAATATTGATTATAATTTAATTTGGGTTGTGTTTTCATTGCAAACATTCCAAAAGGTGGTGCCATGCTCAGACAATGAAATCACTACTTTAAATTTTCCCTCACCTAAAACCCTTTGTGGCACAATAAAAAATAACCAGGCTCAATAACTTCTATGTAAAACAATTTCACTGTAAAATTTTCCACACAAGAACATTTTAATAATACAGAAAAAATAAATAAAAATAATGAATAAGAATAACTATGCATATATGTAGATAAATATATTTATATGTATATATGTGTATCACACACACTCACACACACAGATGTATATATATCTATCTAGATATATATATACATATATAGCAAATTTTCCACGCAAGAAAATTTTAACAAGCAAAAATATAATTTTAATAAGCAACAAGGCACGACCCATATACATACTTCCGGGTCCCAAAAAAAATATATATATAGACATACATATATATATATATATATATATATATATATATATATATATATATATATATATATATATATGTAAAAGTAGAATAAAAATAGGGCATGCAAAACAACTTCACTGTAAATTTTCCATACAACATTTTAACAGTACAGAAAAACATATAAAAAAATAATAAATAAGAATAAATGAAAATATATTTTGATAAAAAATATAAGTAAAACTAGAATAAAAATAGGGCAACTGTAAAATTTACTGTAAACTTTTCCACACAAGGACATTTTAAGAATACAGCGAAATACAAAAATAATGACAAAAAAATAACGCTCACTTATTTCTCCTCCCTGAAAGTAGATGCACAATGTGTTAGCTGTGTTCACGTGAAGGCATTGGGACATTTTCCCTTTAAGAATGACTCTCAAACGAACAGCTCTTCACTTAAAGAGCCGTTCAAAAGACTCTACGTTCACGAACATCACATCTCTATTCTCAACCAGAAATGATCACATCCTCATTTTCTGAAATCTAAACTCTCTGAAGTTGTATTGCTGTTCAAACCCGACGGCGTGATTTTAAAAGGTCATGATAAGGTACCAGTGTGATGTCACAGAAGACGTCTCACTGCAGCCTCACTCCTGAGGATGGAAACTCTAAATGCTAACTTGTTTCCATCTTTTAGGACTCATTACTGCAGAAGAAGAGGAAGGAGGCAGCCCGATAAATCCTTCCTGGGCTCAGAAACACGTGTCAAAGGTTGCGGGCGGTTATCTTCCTCAGAGTGCCGTGGCTCAGTGATTTTCTTACACATGCTAATGCTAATCCATTCCCCCGCTCCTGCCTCCTGTTTCACTCTCCTTTATCTCCATGAGGGCCAATCTGGAGTCAGATTTAAAGTTTCAGAGAGATTCAGGAGGAAAGTCCTCCTGCTGAAGACGGACTGATGGATCATATTTAAGCTGGACTGGTGCCCCTCACCCGGGGAGGGGGCGTTACCTTCAGAGGTCTTAGAGTGTTAGGAAGAGGTTGGTCAGATCAATACGGCCTGCAGGCTGACACCAACACCTCCAGGCCCAGATCTTCAGATTAAGCCTGTCGGTAAGTGTGGTGGCATGGAGCAGGCGGCGAGCTCAATGCGTGAGAGGCTGCACCATCAGAGCCAATGTCAAACCGAGGCGGAGGGAGTTCAAATATGGAAACATGATTACTGTTTTGAACCGGCGACCTCTGCGAACGCAGCAGCTCTAATGTGTATTCATGACTTCAGAGCGGGGGGGAGAAAGAAGCGAGGACGGGCCGTGGGAGAATCCACGCACACACACGCGATGGAGCAGTTAATCCACGCTTTGATGGGCTGACCCTTCATAACGCTGCAGGCAGAGGAAAAAACAGGCACGGTGACCCTGAGCGTGACCCTGACCTCTCCTCTGAGACCAGAGGAGCTCCAGGAGGAGGGGGAGGATCCATGCATAAAGAAACAACCTCTCTGCCCTCTGATGTTTACTGCACATCCTCCAAACTGCTGCTGCCACCTGGAGACATGGCATCACTCACAGATACATAAATCGAACATCTTTGCCCTGTAAAAAGTGTTTTCCAAACTGAACGCTCATTCTCATTTAAAATAGTATAACACAGGAGTCCAGTTCCCTATCACGGATATAGTGCACTATGTAGTGTGCTCGTCATTTTGTAGCGTTCGAATTTTCAGCGGTTAATTTCATTCACTATATAGTGCATTATAAAATACCCACAATGCACAGCAAATGTGAGTGTACATACGATGCACCCTACATTGTACTCCCGTATATCACAATGCAATGCAGTCGTGTTTTTCCAGAGAAGAAGAAGAAGAAGAAGAGAAAGAAGGCTGCTAAGGCACAAATTGACGCTGCTTTTGTTTCTAAATGTAAGAAACAAAAGTTATCTTTAACACGTTCGTAGCGTGGCTATTTTACATCTTTTAACGGCTGTAAACCACTGCAAAATTGTCTACTGATCCTCCTGAGTGCCCGGTTGTTTATGTGATGCTTGGCGCATCCACTTCCGTCACAGGACTATCCGGCTCATTATCTGGCTCACTATTTCATTTACACTACACAGGGAACAGTGAGTGAGTGAATCAGTGGACGGACACATGGACAGACTGTCAGGACTTATGGATGTTAAAGTTTAAGTTTAAGTTGATTTACTCCTGACGCTCCTCAGAAAAAAGGCTGGATTGATGTTTTTTTGCTTTTATGAAAGTTACACTCACTACTTTTTGGATATTTTTGCCAGACACACTCTTTGTATTTTTGTTTAATTACACGGATACATAAGAAACTACATGTGAACTCACTTCAGTGTCCTGTTAGCATCAGTTTTAAGGCCTGTTTCACCTCTGTTTTTTATCTCTTTGAGAGGTTTATTCCACAGCTGACCTAAACTGACAGCATTGTTAATAAAAATCATCTTTTATGTTTCTGTGATGGCTGATACACCAGTATGTAAAAGCTCAATATAGTAAAGATAATAAAAGCACAGCATTATTTCTTGATTAAGGTATCAAAATATAGTTATTTACATTCCTGAACATAAATTAGTTTCAGTGGTTGAATGTTATGCTTGATTCATATCTGGCCTGTCAGAGATGCCCAGTGAGCTGCTCAGATTTTGGTATAAAAAGACAAAGTCAGCTTAAATTTAAAGTGTTTGTCAAAAAGCTTTTCAGTTGAAACAAGCTTTTGAAAGACTTCTCTTTCTTTTCGTACATATACACTGGCCAAAAAAAAAGTCGCCTCATGGATTTAACTAAGCAAATAGGTACAAGCCTCCTATTGGATAATTACTGCATGGCTGATTATCTTTCAGCTGGCAACAAGTTATTTAACCCCAGCTGATGCCATGAGTAGCTTTTCATTTCTTAAACAACCATGTGGAAAGACACATCCTGTGGTCGTGGAAAAGATGTTAGTCTGTTTAAGAAGGGTCAAATCATTGGCGTGCATCAAGCAGAGAAAACATCTAAGGAGACTGCAGAAACTACTAAAATTGGGTTAAGAACTGTCCAACGCATTATTAAAAACTGAAAGGATAGTGGGGAACCATTGTCTTTGAGGAAAAAATGATCATAATCGGCGATCACTTAAACGTTTGGCTAAATCAGATTGAAGAAAAACAACAGCAGAACTCAGGGATATGTTTAATAGTGAAAGTAAGAGCATTTCCACAATGTGAAGGGAACTCAAGGGACTGGGACTGAACAGCTGTGTAGCCTTAAGAAAACCACTAATCAGTAAGGCTAACTGGAGAAAAAGGCTTCAGTTTGCTAGGGAGCATGAAGATTGGACTCTGGAGGACTGGAAGAAGGTCATGTGGTCTGATGAGTCCAGATTTACCCTGTTCCAGAGTGATGGGAGCATCAGGGTAAGAAGAGAGGCAGGTGAAGTGATGCACCCATCATGCCTAGTGCCTACTGTCCAAGCCTGTGGGGGCAGTGCTATGATCTGGGGCTGCTGCAGTTGGTCAGGTCAAGGTTCAGCAACATTATGGCCCAAAGAATGAGGTCAGCTGACTACCTGAATATACTGAATGACCAGGTTATTCCATCAATGGATTTTTTCTTCCCTATTCCAAGATGACAATGCCAGGATTCATGGGGCTCAAATTGTGAAAGAGTGGTTCAGGGAGCATGAGGCATCATTTTCACACATGGATTGGCCACCACAGAGTCCAGACCTTTACCCCATTGAGAATCTTTGGGATGTGCTGGAGAAGGCTTTGTGCAGTGGTCAGACTCTCCCATCATCAATACAAGATCTTGGAGAAAAATTAATGCAACACTGGGTGGAAATAAATCTTGTGACATTGCAGAAACTTATTGAAACAATGCCACAACGAATGTGTGCTGTAATCAAAGCTAGAGGTGGTCCAATGAAATATTAGAGTATATGACCTTTTTTTTTGGTGGCGACTTTTTTTTTTGGCCAGGCAGTGACATTGCCAGGACAGGTTCATAGAAGGAGGCTGAATTTGCTTCTTTGTGTCTAATGTAGTATTTTGTATCTAGAATGATCTCAGCAGAACCCGTTTTCTGCACCATAATCTTGTTTTTTTACCAGCTCTGCTGAAGAGGATCTTCACGGCTTTAGTCTGACTCACAGTGTTTGGTGAGGCTTTGAGAAGGTTTGGTTTTTCTTATGGGGGAAACTTTGGATGAGCAGAGGAGCAGAGAAGATAAAGAGAGTGGGCACACGCTTTAAATGTTGGTTTGGGTTGTGTTTACCGACAGCAGACAGACTGATGGCTCCATTCAGATTGACTGACGTGTCCTCAGGAGGACTGACGGTGCTGCGTTCAGGTGAAGCAGGTTCCTCCTGGAGTCTCATGGAGCCTGGACTCCTCCACACGCACGCAGACGTATCAGCTCAGCTCAGAGTGAATTAACGGGAGAGAGCGGCTGCAGTAACGAGGATGTCAGAGCGTGTTAGGGTTGCAGGACGGCGGTGCTGAGCAGCAGAGAGCTGCAGTCTGCTTCAATGACCACCAAACAGGAGGAGAGCGAGGAGCTGATACCTGAGACGCGAGAATCAAACCTTAGAGCTGAAGATCTTCACAGGGGGACGTCTGCGGAGCACCAGAGGATGAGTCTACACTCAGTGTGGGGAAAAACATGAATCACACAAAAACAACATGCGGGTGGATCAGTGGTTATGTCTGCATGCCTCATGCACAGAGGGTCCTCTGGCTTCTCTCTTTTCCTGTTTGCCTCAGAGACCCGCCAACATACACTTGAACACAAGTTCTAAAAACACGATTTTTGGATTATTTTGAGTATAAGAAATAATCTAATGACACATGTTAAACTGTCTATTACAGAGTACTTTTGGTCAAAGTTATCAAGGACTTTTGCTTTGAAAGCATTTAATTTTTTTATACAATTACAAAAAGTAACACCTGTTGTGTTCCCGGTCAAAAGTGACCATGAATATTTCAGCTGTGTACAAAAGAAATTATCCCTAACCTGCACTTGACTTTGTCACAATATTCCAAGATTAATGTCTTCATACATAAACATACAACTAATAAGGACAAGGACAAAAAAAAAAACAAGAAAGCCCTCTGAGAGCGCAAATCTCCACCAAAGTAGCTCACATATTGCTGTTACATCTATAAGCAATAGTCCCATGATAAAGTTACCATCATAATTTGATTCCTTGACCCTGAAAACCCACACCTAGCACTCAGAATCATGTTGATATCATTATTAGTTAGACAGTTATTGAGCAAAAATGACTGTTCCCTAATGTTGGTTAACTGGATCACCAAAAAAATCTCATCATTTTTAAGTTGGGCTTTTATCAATATCTCCTGAAAATTTCAGCAAAACCCATCCAGTAGTTTATTGCATAATCTTGCAAACAAACAAACAAACAAACATTTGCTAGTGAAAACATGGTAAAAATCACGCTTCAAAATGTGGTGGAATGTTGACTCAGACTTCAGTAGTGTTTTTTCTCATGCACATGTTGGACAACATGTGCAGGATGCTGCATGTGTGCATTGAATTTATGGCATGTTATGCTTGTTTTGACATCTCTTGGTGCACACAGACTGAACCTCTTCCTCTTATCACCTCTCTTGCTTGTAGCAAGTAATCTTGATACAAGCAAAAGAGACGCTCCACCCACTTGACCCCAAACTTCGTTGATTGCTGCCAGTTTGTCTTGTTGAAGATGGCCTGTCTTGTGTCCTGGTTGTCAAAGTGAATCACCAATGACAACATGTGGAATTTTTGGAGGGGCATGGTGGCCCGAAAAATTGTCTGACCAGACTCTGCATCCCATAAACTGCTGGTGGATTCATTTCTGGATCTGTACACACCAGCCAAAATCAAAAGACCCATGTATGCACTGATGTCTGGGTTAGCAACTTCCAATTGTCTTTGTAAATTTGTTTCCCCTCCAAGGTGTTCATGTTTACCACAGTGGTTACAATGGTCTCTTCCTCCTCAAATCTATCCTCACTGTCATGTTCCTGGCCCTTCCCCTCCTCATCGGTGTGGTGACCAAGTATGTAATCAAGAACCTCACTTACGGTGTATCGACCTGCCATGGAGCTGCCACCCAATGAACTGTGAGCAAAGCCTCAAAAGTTTTATATACCAAACTTACAGGAAAAGTTCAGTGTTATGAAGCAATGTTGCAGTTTTCTGTGAGAACTGTCAATACAGGTGTTGGACCAGGGTGTGTGTGTTTATGTGTGTGTGTGTGTGTGTGTGTGTGTGCTCATGTATGTGTGCCTGTGTGCTTGAGTGCATGCATGTGTGTGTCCATCTGACTAATGAGGACATACTTGAGCTCAGTTTTTACACTAACTGTTGTCTGCTTCATTCATTTCTAATGACCAGTCATTTTTGACCGGGAACATTGAGAGCGTATAAAGGTTGAATAAACCTCAAAAAATGTATTAAAATCAATACAGTTTATTTTGAGTGTTCAAATCCTCTTTTTAGACAAAGTCATGGGATCTCGGATCAATCTGAACAAATAAACTACAATTTTCAGAGAAAAAACTTTGAAATAGGTCAAATTTGACCAGAACACAACATACTGAAATCACCTTTTTATATCCAAATAATGGGTTTCTCTGAGATATCAGTAAGTAAATAATTAACTATAATTTGACATGTTAATCAAGAAACAACTGTTAAATTTAAAACTCACAGGTTCCTTCCTGACAAGTGGGGCCATGGTTAAATCACATAATCTGACCTCAGAATTAGGGGCTCCACTTTTATTAAAGACAGTAATGTTTTGGTCAAGTAAATAAAAAAAGCATGCCAGGACATTTCTCTGAGATGGGACTCTGCATCAGTTAGTGCATCCAATAAATAAATGACTGTCTTCAGTTTTAAAGGTCCCATATTTTGCTCTTTTTCTGCAGTTTAACATGGATCCTTGATGTCTTCATGAAACGTTAGTAACAGGCTTTGGTCCAAAAAGCCTATGAATAAAGCACAGCTGCATTCTTTCCACGCTCACATAAGCCCTCAGTTCAGAACGGCTGGTTTTGAGGGTGGTTGCCTTCATATGCTAATGAGCCAGAGCAGAGCAGCGTACATACTGGACTTCCTGCCGCTTAACTGGAGAAAAGCCACGTGCCGCTTACAGTCCTGAACAAACAAGAACCCTTAATTCATGCCGGTTACCAGATAACAGCAAAGCTCATTCCTCCAAATATCACAGGCTAACGCACAGCATGCTAACCACAGTGGGATAGCCGCAACTTAGCCTACCTTCCGGCTAACATTAGCACAAACGGAGGGGTAATGGGGTGGGAAAAAGACTGATTATATTCAGCCAACTGTTAATCTTCTTTTCCTGAACACACACGAACCGTAAATTCATGCCAGTTACCAGATAACAGTGAAGCTCGTTCCCCCAAACATCACAGGCTAACGCACAACATGCTAATCGCGGCCTAATTACCGCAGTGGGACACAGCCGCGACTTAGCCTACCTTCTGGGCTAACATTAAAAGAAACGGAGGGGTAATGTGGTGGGTAAAGGACTGATTATATTCAGCCAACTGTTAAACTCCTCTTGACTAATGTAAGAGTGCTCATACATTGAAGTTTATCCTTCAGACTTTCAACAAGTAACGTTAACATTGATAAAAATGTGAAGTTATCTCTGGTTCATTCCCCACTGCTGTTAGCATTAGCTCATAGCAATGAGCAAAATAATACTACACAGCATTAAAATACTCACATTTCCATCATCAGGTTTGGCGATGGATTGTTGGTGCTGAGCCTGGATTCAGGAAAAGTCTAGTTCCCAGTCCTGAGTTGAACTGACTGAAGTTGAAGAGGCAGCCGGAAGTGAAGTGACTGACACACACATACAGGTTTTAGTCGACTGTAGCTGCTCATTCTCTTCAAAAATAAAATTACTCCTCTGAGCCCTTTGGTCCTCTGAGGCTGGTAGCCTATATATATGTGGCTGTTTACAGCCAACAACCGAGCAGTGACAGCTTCTGAGCTTAGACATGCTGAACACAGATCTCTCACTAAGAATGTAAACAACATGGCTGCTCTTCACAGAGGAATCTCTCCAGCGGGGAGGGGATACACAGGTAGACCAATCAGGTTAGGGTTATGCAAATGAAAATATACTGTTACTTAACAGTATATCCACAGACGCACCAGTTGCCAAATACCATGAGTTTACATCCATGCAGCCTGCTAAATACAGTTTTTTTGGGCTGTGAGGAAGGCCAAATACCAACAAATGCGTTCAAAAGCCTTAAAAAAGTGTTTTTTTGCATAATATGTCCCCTGTAAAAATAAAGATAAACCTGAAAAAAATCCTATTGTTGGCAACTAAACATCTCCATAGTGTAAGGCAGAGGGAAGCGTTAATTTCCACCAAGGGAGCATCCCCCGAGTGTCCGAGAACGAGCAATACAGACAGTCTAATGTGAAATGCTTGTTTTCTGGGGCTTTCCAGGACCAAAGGCCGCAAAGACGGCCAATAGTGCTGCAAAATAATGACTGATTGCTGTTGACAGACTGTGAGCAGTATGCAGAACATGTTGCGTACTGTTTAAACAGCTGTATGTAGAAGGTGGTCCATCCCCTGTGATGTGACTGGGACTCAGAGCAGCAAATTAAAATGTGTTTGTGTGTTCCTGTAAAACCTGGAGGGCGGCTGGAGGTATGAAGTCCGTGGATATTGGATGAGGACGATGAGGAGGTCATGTAGTTTTGCAGGATGAAGGAGCTTGTCGTCGTTCAGCAGAGCTGCAGCAGAGTGTGTGTTTCTGTAAAACGTGGAGGGCAGCTGGAGGTATAAAGTCCGTGGATATTGGATGAGCACGAGGAGTCGTTCAGCAGAGCAGCAGCAGAGTGTGTGTCCCCGTGTGTGTGAACAGATGTAATCAGTGTGTGTGGATGCAGAGGTAATAACTCCACAGGGGGAAAGCCGCAGAAGTGAATCTGTCTCTGTCATGAAGACACGGAGCAATCAGCAGAGAGCTCGGCCTGCAGATAAAGGAGCCGCAGTTTGAAGTTCAGTTCAGAGCCACCATCACATGAGACCGTTTACAGCCTGAGAGGTGCCACGCGGGGGGACTGCGGTTCACTCGGACAGCCTTTGGGTTCAGTGTTTGTTTCTGATGGTGAAGGGGGATCAACTGAAATGAAGTAAAGGTTATTAAAACATGAAATTCTTAGTTTGCTGGCTGATGAGTTTATGAAGCACCTGATTTCCCTCCCTTGAGTTTAAATAATGACTCTGCACATAATCTTTGACATTTTAAGTTTAGAAAACACATAAACACACCATTTATGGTCTTTACTGTGGTAAAAGTCAAGCACACAGGTCATTTTTCCACAGGGTCATGAACCACATGACAGGTAAGTGACCCAATTAGTCACATTTTAGTTCATAATAAGCACGTCTTTTTTACTTTTTATGTCCTGATGTAAATAAATGATCTGATCTTTGGCTTTTACACCAAATGTTTGTGCCTTGAAACCTACAGAAGGAGGCCGTTTTCGAATTCGCCTACTATACTAGCAGTGCGTACTGATTCGCCCAAAATGTAGTATGCAGTATACAGTATGCGAACAAATGCGAAAGTTGCAGTATGCAAAAAATACCTGGATGATGTACTGATTCGGGAAAATTTCACAGTATGCATCAGACCAGTGTGCTTCGCCTACTGTTACCCATAATGCAAAGCGCCTGGTCACTACGGAGAGCGGAGCAGCAACAACCGGAGCAGCCGAGGAATACAAACGTAAGAGCCATTACTTGTTGTCTTTACGTTTTCAACACGTACTGTTGTGTAATAAGTTGTAAAAAGGTCATTGTTGTTGTTGTTTTTTTCGTTACGGTTCGTAAGGGCCGGAAGGTGGTGTTAAGTCTGTCCTATACCTGCTAAGCTAAAAACAACGAAACAGTTAGCAGGTTATCAGTCGTAGACATTGAACAACACGGTTATCTTTACATTGAAGCACCGTTTCTTTCAGGGACTGAGCAGGACGCGGAGGCCCTGTGGAGGGAGTGTTTGAGATGAGAGAGCAGGAGAATGAAGCGAGGGAGGAGAGGAGACCAAAGGATTTGATGGCCATGACTGAAAAAATTCTGAAGTGATTGTGAATTTTAATAAAAAGCTGTATTGTCAAGATTTGTTTTGTTATTGTTGTGAATTTTTAGATCAGACAACCACCATCTAGTTTGACAATGATTGAAACACCTGATTAAATGAAATAGGGGACACTGGATTGTCGTGGGAGCTTGTGATATTCTAACAGGAAAAGAAGAAGAGGAACAACAGAACGCTTATCAAATAGACCTGGAGAATGTGAAACCTGAAACCAAAACATTATTATACTGTTTACAAGACGTGACATAATGGTTTTATTTACAAGGAAATTAAATACCAATACTTATTAGTTATGAAAATCTATACATATATAAGTGGATAAAGATAAACTGACACAGGGATGAATGTCAATAAACAATATAACCTGATAATATGAATAATATCTATCTATCTATCTAGATAGATAGATAGATGTTGATATGGATAAATATATATCGAAATATGGATTTTTTTTCTTTACAAATTAAAAACATGCTCGATTTGCATGTGGATAAGAAACACAGATGTCCCCTGCAAAAATTACAAATGATCAAAGGTCCCCAGGTGATAGTTTGTAATAATTGCAGAGGACGTTTTTGTTGTTAATCCCGTTGTTCTTAATTGTTAATTTGCGAGTCTATAAAGTAGCAAATCTGAGATTTTACAAACTCTAAAATTCCTACTTTTTTATCGATTTTTTTTTTAAATTTCTTTAAGTGGCCCTAATACGCCGTCACACAAAAAATATACAAAAGAATTTCTTACTGAAATAATAATAACTATTCTCCACCACTGAATGATTTATATAAAATGCTGCTTCTGGCAATATCTTTGCAGATTAATAACTGAATTGTCAAGATGTACTCGTGGTTTGTTTGTTTTGTACATTTAAAATAAAGTTTGGAAGAAAAACAAAAATCAGCTGTAGCCTACTTCTGCATTCCTCAAACTGAAAACCAGCGTAGCATACTACAAAATAAACCTAACATAACAGTCATACTACATACTACATTCCAGTGTAGTATGTAGTATGCAGTGCCTACTGCATACTACATTCACGGGCAGTATGTAGTAGGCAAATTCGAAAACAGCCAGAGTTTGGGGAGGGCATATCACGTAAGTGATTGGACGATTGTTCTGTCAATCAACATTTATTACGGGCCAATCAGATAATATAGTAGGTGGGAGCTACTGAGCTACAGAACATGATTCACTATGTAAAACAAATTCTTGTCGAAAATGGAGTAAAAATATTTTACTTTAGAGAGGTTTGTAGTGTTATTTGCTTTTTCACTTAATAAAGAAATGTGGTCAAAATCTGACGAAACTGCTTCTGAAGGTGTTAGCATCTATGCTAATCTCTGTATGAGCATTCACTTCCTGCTTTCATCTCACGTGTAGCTCCACCTCTTCCTGCACCAAAGGACTCTGATAGGGCCGTCCCTCTTTGGGCCGCTCACAATCATTGTAGACTTGGCAAGATGGATCTGCCAGATTACAGACACTGAAACAGGCTGATAAAGCTGCTGTTCAAGATTACTCAAGCCTTTTTGTGACACAAAATACTTTTGATTGTTTGGTAAAAACAAAAATGTGTTTGACTGGTGTTTTATTTTTCCTTAAGACAACAAAGCTCATGACTCAAATGTTTAAATTTGGACCCTAGAGACAGCGCTGAGATGCAGCCAACATGAAGCACTGATATGTTTGAAAACCATGGTGACCAGAGCCGGAGCTTAGCTTTGTGGCAGTGTTGTTCTTTTCTGTTAACTATCTTTAAGTAGCATTTTTGTTTATTGATTAACCCTTGGAACATTTTGTGCCATTCGGTTTTTACTTATTTTAAGTCATTTTGGCCATGTTGAATGAATATAGCTCAAGTTTACCAAAGGATATTCATATTTGTTTTTGTGAACTGTCTCTGTTCCTTAAATTAGCGTAAAATGGCTCAGCTACATACAAACTGACACATTTGTTCCTAACTACATAAAATGTCCAATTGGAAACCACTGAAAAGCACATTTTTTGTCCGAAATTTATCTTAAGATAAACAAATGCATTCCTTTATGTTAAGAATTCACTTTGGTCTACAAGCTTTCATTATTGTATTTGTCCATCAGATTAAGCTATTTTTTTCCATTCATAGCATGAATCAGAATATCACTTTTTTACTGTTTTCCGCGAGGGTGTGTGATAGTGGTAGAGTCAGACCCGAAAGCGAGATGGACACAAGAGAAGCTTTTATAGAAATTCAGTGAGGAATTATGAAGCAGATGGTGTCATAGATTACATTACACCAGTGCTCACATACCATTTAAACCAACACTACGTAGTTTTTCCACCCTAATATAATATTTCTAGAATCACTGTGATGGGACATCACCTTACAACAGGTTGAATGACACCTCAGTCATGGTCTGAGGGGGTCTGTATCACCTTCACTGGCACTATGTAACTTCGATGTGCATGGTAGGAACATTTCCACACTAAAAAACTACAAACTGAAAAACATGATCAGACTGTACCTTATCAGTCCACATGGTTTATTTGTCTCTCAGGACGTCCTGTCAGCTCGCTTCTCCTCCCTCTGTATGTCAACATATGCACGTTGGTGTGAGGCGCTCTGTTTTTGTAACCGCGCAGTTACACTCAACGACCATAGAGGCCCCTAGAGAGCTAAAAAGGTGGAATCTTACATAGTGCTGCTTTAAAGACATAAAATAAGATATTCAAGAAAACTTGGAGTAATACGTGTATGGTGTTATAAGAGTGTCTGGGTTTGACTGTGAATTAATGAGATCATGATAGTGTTATTATATTTATGCTTTATATTAAAATTGTGATAATAATAATCATAGAAATAATAACAATGATGATAATGGTAATAAAAAAACAATAATAATAATAATGATGTTACTTTGTATTAGCCTTTATTTTGATGTTATATCTATTATGATTATAATAGTTACAGTTTTAGTTGATTGAAGATCAATAGCGTGATCACTGATGATCAGTAAAGTGCACTTCACTGCCTGTAGGAAACGCAGCTCTGCCTGTCCATCAGCAGGAACAGGGAGCTTCATTAAGCCGTCACCGTGGCGATACTGACTCATGTTGTCAGGAATTTGTTGCCATGGCAAACATCCCATTTTTTTTAAAAAGCCCATTATCAGTGAAAGGAGGTGTTTCCATGGCAACCAGGTACTGAGGTGAAGAGGAGGTAAGGTGGGTTCATCAGCAGAGCAGATTTCAGAGCGTCACATCTGAACGAGCACACACGGCTGAAAAGAACGCGCTGAGTGAGGCTGTGTGGGTTTACTGCTACATATATTGATACAGACACACCTGGGGTTATGTGCAGGTGTGTTTGGTTGTTTGTTTGTTTACACTTTCAATAAACAAATTGACTGATTTTATTTATTCTTCTGTTGGTTTGTCTAAATAACCTACTGCCTTGATATTACTGTTTTAAATCTATTTATACATCCATCCATCCATTTATTCATTTATAGAATTTATCTACTAATCATTCTTTTTTTCATTCAATCAGTTATTTATACATTTCTTCTTTCATCCATCCATGTTTTTTTTTTATTATATTTACCAATCCATCATCTATTGTTCGATGTATTCATCCCTCCCTTCTTGGGTTCATCCATCCATCCATCGGTCCATTCATTTATCAGTGTATTCATTATGTTATTAATTCATCAGATAAATCACTCACAACTTCTACTTTTATCTATATTTATGTATTCACTCATCCATCACCTATGCCTCCATTTATTCATTTATCCATCCATCCATCTGTTCGCTCATCCATCCATTCATTTATCAATTTATTCATTTGTTTATTTATTCATCCAATCAATCATTCATGCATCTCTACTTCCATCTATCATCTGTATTTATATATTTACTCATTAATCATCTATCCATCCAACCATCCATTCCATTTCAATGACTTGCCTTTGAAAATGAAGGTCATTTATGATCAGGTGTGTCTAACATGACTGAGAGTCAGTGTGTCTTAGTTGGTCCTTTAGCCCCCCTCAGCTCCACCTCTGAGGGTCTATGCTGGTCTGAAGTTACTTTGAGACCTTCCACTGGACTCAAAGCCCCCTCAGCTCCACCTCTGAGGGTCTATTCTGGTCTGAAGTTACTTTGAGACCTTCCACTGGACTCACCAAACAGCTGGTGTCCCTTTGGCTTCGTCTTATATTTACTGCAGTCTCTCAGTCAAACATCTTTTTAAAATCAGATTAGATCAAATTTGTGGTGAATATTGTGGAGCTGGAGAATCTGATCTGAGCAGCAGTGAGTATCAGACAGAGGTCCAGTGTGTGTGTGGGTGGGTGTGTGTGGGGTGTGTGTGTGATGTGCTGCAGGCTCGGTCCTGCAGCAGCTGCTCAGCTCACTGAGAGACGGTCAGGGAACATTTAACACCAGAAGACCTGCTGCTCTTAACTGGTGACCCAACACAGAGCTCATGCTGACAACACATATGTCTGCACACACACACACACACCCACGCATTCGGCTGCACGTCTGCTGTTCTTACCTTCCTCTTCCATTTTTATCCCTGAACAAACACGGGGAAACATTTGATCATGGTCATCACTGGTGCTCAGCCCGACAGGTTTTTAGTTTACCTCATTGCTCAGATGTTAGCGCTGGGAGAGTGACAGCACAGATGTGGAGGGAGAGAAACAAACAGAGTGAAAGACTTTGGATTCTTGATTACAGCTGATGATAAAGTCTTTGGAGAACTAGTCTTCGTGAGACACACACGTTGTGTTCATCACGAAAATCTTCACGAATGACAATAAGATTTACGTTTTTTGAGCTTGAATGTAAAGATATGACTGAGCTGTTATGAAACTACAACATGGCCATTCAACTTAAAAGCAGTTCCCACATTTCAATTATAAACACGAGCGGGTGTCACATCACTAAGGGATGGCGACAGTGACCAAAATGAGGTATTTATGGTCATGCGACGTGACTTAGGTGGGCGACGCGATCTCGGCCGCCAAGTCGCGTTCAGTGTGAACGCAGCTATGAGTTGCAAAAAGCAAAAACAGCTTCCGACCTTCTATTATGATCACTGATCATACACAAAAAACTGTAATGTCACCAACTGAATTAATTGTAGCAGCTTTGATGGATTAATTGTAGTATATTTTTATTTCATATTATCTCTTTATTTATTTATTAATTGCCTAAGCTCAGTTGTATCCCCTCAACATTTGAGTTCACTTTCAAATGTTTTAAAGAGTATTTTTCTCATATTTTTCCACTGAGAACACAAACAGAGGTCATCAAACTGTCAAAAAGAACTATTATTGAACAAAATCTTAAAACACAAAGTTTATTTCATTGTAAAATTCATCCTCTGATACATAGCACATTTACAGAAGTATGTAAAAAGGTTCGGTCTGAGTTAGAAAAACATCTCAGTCCAAGGATTGACAACAATACTGATGATCGATATTTACACTCCCTTTACACACAATCCCTGTTTGTCTTTGTGGAATTACAGCGTATACTCAGCATGCTTTTGGAGGCAAATATACAAATTTTAACACTTTAAACAACTCCAGCTTTTATATTTGGCACAGCGAGCCATTCAGCCATCATATAGAAACCTTTAAACATTTATTATGATGATTTAAAAACAGACAACAGAACTGAGAGGGAACAATATTCCTCATTAAACACAAAATAAAAATATTCAGTACAAAAACACACATGATTTCATACAATAAACTATATGACACATGCAAAGCTACAGGATTGAATGATTCCTACAGATGAATGAAAAACAGCTCAAACTACATTGAAAGTTTTTCGTGGTCTCCCTTAAAACAGACACATAAAAACATTTATGGAAAAGTTTGGTCAGAGTGAGTTTATTGAAGATTTTGTAATTTGAAAATCAAGTAAATTATAAAGTTAAAGTTTACAATAATGTCCATTTTGGGGCATTTGGATACCAATCAACCATTTATCGCGGACTGGGTTAAGACAAATATGTGCTCTTCAACATCAAAATGTCTCTGAATGACGTATTTTAAGGTGTAGATGCTGCAGGTCTGCACTGGGGGAAAGCTTTGGTGATGCTGTCTCATGGCGCGATGCCATCATAAGAGAGCGCCGAGCTTCTTCTGGGAATCATCAGAGACATTTCAACAAGCTGGGGCGCCACGGTGGTGTAGCAGGTAGTGCACTACCTCACAGCAAGAAGATTGCTGGTTCAATCCCATGACGGTCAGGGCCTTTCTGTGTGGGATCTGCATGTTCTCCCTGTGCGTGCGGGGGTTTATACCCCCAGAGACGATGGATGGATTTCACTGAGCTGGTGGGTTCAAAGCTACACAGTCTGATCGCACTGTACCTGTATTTACAACCACTGAAAACTTCCCCACTTTCCCTGATAGGGTCTTAGCTGGTCCCTGACAGGTCTGTAACAGGGCCTGCCCACCCTGACAGTTACAGACTGTGAACTTTAGGCCATGTTTGGGTAAATTTGTGGTGTCAAGTTTGGTCTCAGTTGATCTGACAGCTGATTTACTAAGGAATCGAGGCTGTGTCATCCTGTGAGGGAAGTACCATCTCTTGGAGACACCCTGCAAAAGCATGGTTGGGTGTGTTTTCAAGAGGTTATAGGCACAACCTCAGAGAAGTTCCGGTAGCTGAAAGTAGGGAGGTAATTGGCTGGCAACTGGCTGGGAGGGGAAAATTGAAGCGGCTGGTTCTTTATACTGCTCTGGCCCTGACTCTCCCTAAAAAACAATATTCCAGATACACTGAAACAACCGTGAACAAATGGATGTTCACATATCGCTATAGCTTTAGAGCTTTTAACTGACCAACTCAGCTAAATGTTGTCTTCTCTTGTGTAGCCTCAATCCTGCATGCAGCCTCGCCTCAGAAGCCAGCGTCCATGTCTAGTGATCTCCACATGAAGCGTGACGCTGCCTTATGACGGCACAAGCAAGTGAGCCAGCACTAACATATACCAACCACCTGCAGTGTCCACACCTAAAGTATGCACCTGGTACAGGAGTCTACTCTTTATCACAGCCCTCTTGTTCAAGTACGATCATCAGTGGCTCGATGAAATGCTAAATTTTACAGCAATTGCCCACAGAACAATGATCAACACCATGGTGGTCTTGGAGTTGCGTATTCATGATAACTCTATGAGAAGAACAGCATAAGAGCAGCAGATGTATGCTGAAGTTTTGTCACTTTTCACATTTTAATTTAATGTAGGCTGTCCACATACTTTTTGGCCACAAACCGTTTTGTCCTATATTTTGAAAAGTTGGATATTTTTGCATGAATCTCAAACCGTGTACTTTAATTTGTGGATTTGGCTGTCCATTGTTTTGGTCCTAAGCTCTTCCTTGCCAGTATAATCAGCACTTTTGTAGTTCCTGCCACATGTAGGCAGGTTTGTCTCATGGCAGCTGTATCAAAGTGCCATGGTGTCTTACACAACAGCAATGGAGGACGAGGTGGTGTCTGTGTCGTCTTGTCAGGAGACAGAATTTTGTGTCAGAGGACTTGAAGCAGAGACAAAATACTTCTGAAAAGAACTGGAGGGTTTAGAAAGTCATACAGCAGCATAAAGACGAATGCCAGAGGGGTTTGAATCCTGTTTTTGGCATGGGATCTCTTAAAATAGCCATTTAGTAGACCTTTGCCTTGTTAATGTCATGGGCAAACTTGAATTTTAGGGATCTTTGATGCCACATTACCCTCATTTTAGAGTAAATACTACTTGTTGGCTATGACTCTACATTGAATTGTCTTTATTTGTCTATTTATTCTTAAATAATGGGCCAGGTATGCCATTTAAGATAAAAAAAAAAATCCTTCATGTTTTTTGAAAGGATCTTATGACCTCCATAATTGATCAGATTTTATGAGCACCACTATCAATTCTGCTTGTGGATCTGAATATGTATAATGATTCCTATATCAGTTCCTGTGGATTTTCTGTGATTTCCAAACACGTTACTCCTGATGTTCAACACCATGCTGCATGGACTAATGCTTCTGCAAGTTTCTGGTGTTTCCATCCACTAAAAATTGTGCAGATCTGAGCAAAAAATAAGCCAAAACATTGAGAGAGTTCTTATCGCTTCTTAATTGGAACTGGTTTTCAATTCAAGAACCACTGCACTATGACAGCTGTCCCCAAACTTTTTGTACTACTGTCTGGTTTTATGTAGTCACAGACTGGTCGCACATATTTCAACTCATGTTTCTAAACCAGAACAAAAAGACATTGACGAGGACTCACTCTGTTTTCATAAATCATCTGATCAACAATGATATCTAGGAATGCAGTCGGCTGCAAGTTGACAGAGTAACTAACTAAATTGTTACACCTGCCTGTAATGGAGGGTGTTCATATGGTGCTGACATCACAGAATCATCACCGTTATGTTTAGACCTGACCAGAGGTGGTATCATCACTGGGTAAAATCCCTGCTGAAGACAATTCTGGCTGATACCAAAGTAAACACGGTTGATTTGGAAGTGAAGCCACTGATCCAACAAAAGACTGTTAAAAAGGGGAGATTACCTTTGCCCACTGAACCAGTTTTATTCATCTGGAATCATCACGTCTAAAAAGAAAACCAATCCCATGTTGTGTAACTCTTACCCAACACACCAGATGGACGATGGCACATTTCCATGGATATGTTTCAAGTCCAACAGGTCACTGATAGGCACGGTCACTCTCTGACTGGGAACCAGGTGTGACTTTATGGGTGTGCTTTAAGGGCCGGGGCCCACCCGCTTGTGCAGTTGGCCCACCCAGAAAGACTAGGATATGGTAGCGCATAATTGGTCTCTGAATGCAATTCAACACCTGAAGTAGATTTCTTTAGTAGAGAATATGTTAAGGACATTATACTGCTATCATGTGTACTTCTGACCAATCAAATGAGTTGTGTCTCTGCTGCACAAGCTAAAAAAGAAACTAGCGAGGGAACAGGCGAGAATGACCCAGCTGATTGCCCACTGACGCTCTCTTTCTTTAAAAGTCTATAATCGCCCATCGACCACCAACACTCTCGCTCTCTTTAAAAGTCTATGTTGATCGCCCATCACACACTCTCTTTCTCTCTTTTAAAGTCTATATTCACCCATAGACACTCTCTCTCTCTTTAACAGTCTATGTTGATCACCCATCAACAGTCCCAAACAAACAGCTGTCATAATTCCTGAAAAGACCTCCACATTATTTATGTGAGCAGTGGTTGTTTTTCCTCTTTTGAGCCTCCCTGCAAACAGCCAATCCACACAGCGTCTGACTGCTGTGCAGCAGCTATTTTAGTCGGGTCTACTCTCGCTTTCTATTTGTGAGTCTTCTTAAGGTGACCAGACTCATCTGACTGTCTCACTCACATTTTAGTTCTGTGTTAATGAGACTTCCTGTTTCTTTAGTGGCTCAGAAATGCATCTCAGGAATAAAGTTGCTTGGCAAGGTTTGGGCTGTGAGATGTTACAAGATCCTCCTACGGTAAATACAGAAGTGGTTCACATAGGATAATTTGTGTGAACTGCTCTGATTTGGTTTTACTTCTAATGATCCTTCCTGTGTTCACGTCCCTGACATGGTCCATCTGGCACACAGTTAAGCTGATGGCTGTTCCTGGTCAGAAAATGGCCAGCTTATTGTGGTGAAATATATCCATAGGATATGAGAAACAGTCCGTCTGGTGTGTTGGGTTATAACCACTCTGCAGAAAAACGCCCTTTTGATTCTTACTCGAGAAACAATGACCCTTTCAGAAATCAGCATAAATGTGATTTGGATATGATGCACTTTGATTGACAATAACTAATAATCAATAGTTACATTCAGAACTCTTGCATGGATATGTTTTCATGTGATCATCTTTACAGGAGGAGGATTTATGGTTTAAATGCTTGTTTTCTTAATTAAATGCATGATAAAAGCTGTATGTTAGATTCTTTTTGCATATTTTACCGGATGCCAGCTTCAGTCACAGGAACAGAAGTTTTGGCACAGGTACAAGGTCAGACTGGGCGCTGTTCAGCTCGTCCTCCCTCTCCATCCAGCAGCTCGTTTACAAGAATCTGGATTTCCTTTCGTCGTCCAGCAGAAGAGGCTCTGAGGCATCAGAAGACATCACCGTGGGATGTTCTCAGCAGCAGCGAGGGGGATGTGGTGATCACGCCATGGTGTATCCGTAGCTCCCACAATGCAGTGCGACCAGCAGCCGGTCTCTGAGGACCTCCTTGCTTGGATACTCGGGGAGTTTGAGCATGTTGATGCTGCAGAGCAGGAGAGGCAGAAGGAGAAGGAAAAAAAGAGAGGAAGAAAAGGAGAGGCGTGACTCATCTCTCACTAAAGAAGGACCTGCACAAACATGAACGACCTGTTGATCACTCCGACATGCAGCCATCGCTCCCTTTCCTCAACTGTGCTAAAACTACGGGACGAAGACACTTGAAGAGGCACACTGCCCTCTAGTGTTCAATCATGTACCTGCAAAATGTCCTTTATGAGGGATTCAGAGTGACTTTAGGGTCTAGTAATGGGCAATAAATAATAATACAGATATTTAGCTGTGTTTTTAAACCAATTCCAGGGTGAGACAACATTGTTTAGTGATCTAATTTATGTTGTGTTAAAATCACGACTCTTCTAAATCCCTCTGGCCGCTGATGAGAGCAACACACCATCCAAATACTACAAACCAGGTCTAATGCTCCGTAAAAAGGCTGTTTTAGTACAACTCCAAACAGAAACATGCTTATCAACCACAAGACGATCTATTCCAGATGTTGGACCAAATCAGGGATGTCAACTGGTGGCCCACGGCCCAAAAGCAGGCCCACACCTCACTCAATGCCACCCCCAAGTCACTCTAAAAGAAGTAAACAAAAAAATAAAGATCTGAGACCAAAGATGTCAATGGTCTCCACAACCACGCCATACTTACAGATCCAGCTGCTTCAATTTTCCCCTCCCTCTCAAATGCCGTCAACCGTGCCAGCCACGGGAAGCCCCTCCCACTTCTCTGAAGTTGTGCCTAGAATCCACTGAAAACATGCCCATTAATGCATTTGCAGTGTCTCCATGTCATGGTGACTCCCTCTCAAGATGACATACAGATGCAGCTGCTTCAGTTTTCCCCTTGCAACCGAGTTCCAGCCAATTACTAGCCAATCCTGAGCAAATGTGAGTCATAAAAAATCCCATTTCACACAACTTCAGGGTGTTCCCATGAGATGACCCTTCTGCCACAAGAATAAATCCAATGGGCTATAACCTTTGCCTATATTGGATTAGCTTTAGCATTAACCAGTCCCTACGTGTTTGTCAGGTCATCACAAGGAATCTCATTATAGTCATGACAGTGGGCAGGTCCCAGGACGTTCCAGTCATGGCCCAGTCAAGGAAAGTTGGTAAAATTTATATGGCTCCATCTGTAGCCTCAACCTTTTCCTTAGTCTGTAAACCAGCTGTCAAAATCAACAGGGAACAAACTTGACTGCACATGGCCAAGAGTTTACAATCTGTGACTGGCAGGGTGGGCAGGCCCTGTCAGGACCTGTCAAGGACCAGCCAAGACCCTGTCAGGTAAATTGGGGAAATTTTAAGTGGCTGCATCGGTGGAGACCCAACCATCAGACCAGCCTTTCTCCTCAACCACAAGTCATGAATGATGTGCAAAACATTAGCATATAATATGCATACTGTCTTGTATTCCCTTTCTCCAAAACTCACAACACTAGTATCAAAATTAGCAAATGATTAGGC
This sequence comes from Cetoscarus ocellatus, assembly GCA_037902135.1. NCBI lineage: Eukaryota > Metazoa > Chordata > Actinopteri > Labriformes > Labridae > Cetoscarus > Cetoscarus ocellatus. The sequence continues at coordinate 216,727 of JBAMNC010001849.1, forward strand.
TTACATCAGTAACACTACAGCAATGTCCTCTTTATGGAAAATGTGTTTATGAAGTGTGAGAGGTAAGTTTCAGAGGGTAAATCTGAACTTGTTCATCCAGTGGGAGCCCACTTTTATTTGTTACGACTACTATTAAGACAATGGACAGAATGATATCAGCTAAAAGCTGTGTTAGTCATGCTTACTTCCATTATACCTTGTGTTTGGAAGAAAATCATCAAATCAAGTCATGGTTGTTAATAAGCAAGAAAGAAACCTCTCAAAAATTCTTCCAACATCAGCCTGAAGATAATAGTTTGAGAAGTCAACACCGCTTACAGGGGAAGTGATGATTAGGTGTTAAAAGGTTTTGGCAAAGGTCTTGAAACCATGAGGCTGAAGTGATGACAGAGCTTTTGATGCATTGCCATTGGCTGAGGAGTGACTTAAGATTTTCTACACTTCCTAAGGGTGAAGAATGTTTAAAAGAATGCTGGATTAGACCAATCAAAGATTTTTTACATTTCTGTCAATACCACTAACATTTCTGTGAATATTAATCTTTAAGTTCCTGAATTCTTAATTTTTTTGGCTATATATTTGTGAAAACAATTGGCTTGAGTTGTTCCTGTAAAGCTATTTTATAATTTGTTTAAAATATGCACTTGAATCGATCAAAACTGTAACTTAACAACGGTCTTTCCACCACAAAAGGAGCGTTAGTCCAGTGTTTAGTGTTGAACATTAAAAATTGATACATGCTGTCCTGACTAAGCTTTATTTTCATCTTTTGGATTGTTAAAATTATAAACAACTTTAGACGTCTTGTTGATGGTTTGAACTATTTATTATTTGTTTTACAGCTCCACAGTATGCGCTGTTGTTTTTGGTTATTTAGCTTATTTCCTATTATTTTTGAGTGCTTCTACTTTTGTCCCCCAACAATCATCCATCATCTATCCCTCCATTTATTCATTGATCCATCCATTAATACATCTGTCATTCATCCATGCATCTATCCATTTACTCATCAACCAGTGTATTTACCCAACCAATCATGCATTCATTTCTACTTTAATTGATCATCTGTATTTATATATTTACACAAATGGATGGATGGATTGCTCATCCATCCATCATTCATTTAACCAACCATTGGTTCATCCATCCATCCATCCATGAAAATGTTTTGGTCTCCGTGCAGGGGGGCCCTTTAACTCCAGTATTTGTGCTCTGTGCTGTATTTCGAAGTTATACTGTGAAGGAGATTTCCTTTGTCCTGGCTGTTCTACTTGAGACTGTTACTCTGGAGCTGGATGTGGAGATCAGATGATGGACCAGAGCAGACTGTGTGACCAAAACTTCACAGTCTATTAGGGGACTGCATTTCATGACCTGAAATTTCAAACAGATTTTCAGTGAACAGCAGAAGCAGAAGCAGTCCTCACCAGGTGCTGGAGGTAGGCAGCAGGTTGGAGGTGTATGGCACTGCAGCAACTGTGAACTTCTGTAAACCGCTGCCCCCCATGAGGAAGGCAAACCCCCCGTGAGGAACCCTGGAACTGGAGCAGGAGAAAAAAAATCCATAATAGAGAATCTTAAATGTGAAGAACCCGCATTAAGACATCCAGTTCACAAACCTTCCAGTGACAAACTGCAGCAGGAGAACCCGTTCCTCCTGAGTCAGACTGTTGACCACGTCCCAGAACCACTGAAGGGATAAAACAGACAATGAGCTGAAGATGAACAGAAATACAGATTTAAGGAACAGTGAAAGGGGAGGTTCTTCACATTTTCACACAAAGATGTAAACTTGGTTTCTTTATCAATTTGTTTTAAAAATTAGAGACCGCTCTCAGTAATCATAAACATTGTTTACTTAACCATAAAATCTCTGCAGGTAATATTATGAAACAGAGTTGATCTCAGATCTAAAATTATTGAAAACAGCATTCAAATTCATTCATGAATACTAATCTTTAAAAAAAAAAAAGAAAAGAAAAATGACTTCTCCAACATTTCATAAAGATAAAAATATGGATGCTTGGTGAAAGACTGCCTCATCATGACGCAGGATCTGCTGCCAAGAGCGGCCATGTTGTTTTTTAGTTATGTTTTGTGCTGCTCTTTGTGACGGACGACCATCCTTCGCTGAAGCTGACTGTGCATTCTTCTGATCAGGCTCCTCTTGCTCACCTGTACCCCGTTTCAGTATGAGTTCATTTTCAGTGGAAAGCTTGAATTCTTTTGCTGATCAAAAGTTTAAGACCACAGCCTTTAAAAGACAAAATCTGTGCAAAAATGTGGATTCATGTAATTTTCTGTCAGGTATTCCCTCTGTCATGATCTCCTAATGGCAAAGGCATCAAAAGGTGTCTGCCTTTGAACATGATCGGATTGTGTTGAGCTGCATAAGCAAGGCCTCTCACAACGTGCCACCGCTGCTGAGGTTGGACGCAGTACGACAGTCATTGTGAATTTCTTAAAAGATGCTGAGGGTGATGGAACAAAAAAGTAAAGTGGTAGACCCAAAAATTTTCACTGGTGCTGAGCCGAAGGGTCCGACTGGATGTCCTTCAAGACAAGGAGAGCAACCCTGAGATGTTGTTTAATGCAGCAGAGTGGAGGGGGCGCCATAATGATCTGGGGTGGATCAACAGAGGCTCAGGTCGTGCAGGGGCGTCAAACAGTGGCTGGCTATGTGGAGATGTTGCAGCAGGAATCCCTCATGACTGAGTACCCTCGTCTGTGTGGTAATGACTGAGGGCCATCATCTGTGTGGTAGTGACTGAGGGCCATCGCCTGTTTGGCAGTGACTGAGGGCCTTTGTCTGTGTGGTAGTGACTGAGGGCCATTGTCTGTGTGGTAATGACTGAGGGCCATTGTCTGTGTGGTAGTGACTGAGGGCCATTGTCTGTGTGGTAATGACTGAGGGCCATTGTCTGTGTGGTAATGACTGAGGGCCTTTGTCTGTGTGGTAGTGACTGAGGGCCCTCGTCTGTGTGGTAATGACTGAGGGCCATCATCTGTGCGGTAGTGACTGAGGGCCATCGCCTGTTTGGTAGTGACTGAGGGCCTTTGTCCGTGTGGTAGTGACTGAGGGCCATTGTCTGTGTGGTAGTGACTGAGGGCCATCATCTGTGTGGTAATGACTGAGGGCCATTGTCTGTGTGGTAGTGACTTAGGGCCGTTGTCTGTGTGGTAATGACTGAGGGCCATTGTCTGTGTGGTAGTGACTTAGGGCCGTTGTCTGTGTTGTAGTGACTGAGGGCCATTGTCTGTGTGGTAGTGACTTAGGGCCGTTGTCTGTGTGGTAGTGACTGAGGGCCATTGTCTGTGTGGTAGTGACTTAGGGCCGTCGTCTGTGTGGTAATGACCGAGGGCCCTCATTTGTGTGGTAGAGACTTAGGGCCATCCTCTGTGTAGTAATGACTGAGGGCCCTCATCTGTTTGGTAATGACTGGGTTTTTCAATAGGCTAAAGCTGCAGTTCACAATGCTCGCCTGACAAAGGACCTCTTTAGAAGAATATTGTCTCTCTTTTGGACCATCCTGCCTGTTCCCCTGATCTAAATCCAACTGAGAACATTTGGAGATGGATGGTGAGGGAAGTTTACGTAAATGGACATCAGTTTCAGACAGTGGACGCCCTTCATGAAGCCATCTTCGCTGCACAGCGAGTTTGACATTGACCAAAAATGATTACAAATACAAAAAAAATCAGGAATACAACAACAGAAACTCATCCCTGCTTACACCCCTTGTGTGCACCAAAATGAGACTAAAGCCAATAATGAAAATTCAGCGAAACATGTCCATATCTGACCTGGATGACGGGCTCCTGTCGGTCGTATCCACTGGTGTACTCAGTGTTCTTGCACCAATCCTGAACGTCGATCTCAGGCATCCCCGACAGCAGGAGCTCCTACAAACACACACATGAACACAAACATGAAGATAAACTCTAGCTTAACATGTTCAACATCCTGAGGGGAAGATTTCTGTCCCGCCTACAAAGAGGCAAAATGGCTTCTCTAGAGGTGCTGGTTTGCTGGAGTGGTTAGGAATCAGACCCGTCCCATATGCACAAGCTTCTGCTGGCCCGAGTTCAAATCCGTGCCCCCTTCACAAGCCTATCCACTGTCTCTCTCTCTCCTGTCAATAAAAAGACAATGCCCGAATACTAATCTTTAAAAAAGAAAAAGAAAAGAAAAACGACTTCTCCAACATTTCATAAAGATAAAAATATGGATGCTTGGTGAAAGACTGCCTCATCATGACGCAGGATCTGCTGCCAAGAGCGGCCATGTTGTTTTTAAGTTATGTTTTGTGCTGCTCTTTGTGACGGACGACCATCCTTCGCTGAAGCTGACTGTTCATTCTTCTGATCAGGCTCCTCCTGCTCACCTGTACCCCGTTTCAGTATAAGTTCATTTTCAGTGGAAAGCTTGAAGAGCTGGCTGCTCAGCTTAAAAGTAGTTAATGTATGACAAGAACGTATTAAATGGGCCCATATTTTTATTTTTTTGGTTTTATATACCCGTCAGTTGGTCTTAAATGTCGCCTTGGTGTGATGGAGTCCCCTCTCTCCCTCTGTACAGTGTCAGTACGCTGCCTGAAATACCTACATGTGCACTTTATTTATCTTTCTGACAGGTGATTGGACAAGTGCCCTCGCCTCAACCGAAGTCTCGGCAGTTTAGTCAGCTTAAATTTCTTATTTTATGTTGGGCTTTCAGGTCAACAACTTAAAGTGTCCACAAACACTATTATATTAATACTTGAGTCTTGATTTGATTTTATTGCGATTCATAATATTTTACAGAATTCTGATCACTGCAATACATTGGAATTTTAACCTTTTTGTCTTTATTTACATCAAAAAGAAAAAAAGATCAGCTTCGGATAAAATGTCAGATAGACATAACTCAGTATATTCATCATGTCACTTTCATGTTATGAGACACAAGAGTAAAGCTCAAACAATGATTCCATCACAAGTTAAAGCAATCACTCTGTGGTGCTCAGCATCGCTTCAGCTTTTAGCTTCTCTGCTCTGTAGAGCTTCATTGCTGCTGTGTTTAGCTTCTCTACTCTGGGCTTGAACCAGGATGCAACCAAAGTCCTGACGGATTACACTATTTTCTCAGCTCGCTCAGAATTGCGAGGCAGCTTTCACAAACTAAGCATGTCAAGTGTTGGCTGGTTTTCAGCAAGGTTAGCTTAGCATTAGCTTTGCTGCTGTCAGCTCTGTGTGGGGCAGTGACGATGAGTTTTATGTCCACAGTGTTTCATTCTCATGTGTCACTTCTTACAAAGCCCACGTCATGTCCATCTGTTATTCCGCTTTAAAACTCCAAAGAAAGTCCACAGAATGGATTCAGAGACCCCAGGTGCATTCCTTAAAGCTCACTCCTGTGCTGTCAGGCTTTTTTACAAACTCTCTCCTAGACAATGGACGTCATCCTCGCTGACCTCAGCTACAAAACGGCTCAACTCCACCATCATGTGGACTTAAAGAGTGGTCGATTTTATTTCTAAAGAACCATGGGCTTTATTAAATGTTGGAAATGAATAAATTAATATACAAACTCTGTAGCCGTGAATCAATAAGCTATCGCCTGCTATATCGTTTTCCCCTCCACCCCGACAAAATTTTTGGTTTTATGATGAGTCCATTTATTTTGGAAGTCAGAGACACCAGTTAGGAGATTGTAAACTCCATGTTAGCGATCCTACAACTTTGATTTCTTGAGTGCTTTTAGGTTAGCATCTTGGCATTTCTGATTTCTGAGATCAAATGGAGCAGACTTTTATGAGCCATTTTAGCTATAATCCACTGCAGTATACCATATGGTCTATCTTCATTCAGTCACTCCTCTGAACACACCAATTTGAATTTGCAGGAAAACTAGTCTTTTGTTTCACAGCTTGGCTCTGATACATCCCCAATTATTTTGGGTTTCTAAGATTTTCAGAATGATAAGTACATAAATGAAAAGTTTCCCCGTGTTTATCCTTGATCATGTCTCCTTGCTGGCAGCAGATCCCGGTCAAACAGCTGCTCTTGTTGCTGTGAATGACAGAATGACCGAGACATGTCCAACAAATCCAGGACGGGATAATCATCATGCTACTGTATCGATCCTCACACAGAGAGGACGCAAATCTGCCGACACACACAGAAAAAAAAAACACCCTAATGGAGTCTGACAAGAGGGAGGGGCTTCAAGGTCAACGCCACCCCGCCCCCAACGGACACAACTAATCAATTCACACGGCAGAGAGGAGGTGGAAGAAGAGAGGGAAAGACAAAAGATACGACGAGGAAGAAGAGAGAGGCCTCAAGGAGGAGCAGGAGGGAGAAGACAAGGTGGAAGACAAAAGGGAGATGAAGGAGGGGATGGTGAGGGAGAAAAAGGAAGCTCCTGAAGAGGAGAGGAAGAAGGAAGAACAGTTGGTGGAGACTGAAGGTCAGGGCAAAGACGATGAAGAGGATCAGGAGTAGAAAAAGAGACTGAGGAAAGGAAGGAGAAAGGAGGAAAGAGGAGAAGCACAAGTTGTGTTGAACCAAACTTTTCCATGACTGGTAGATCTCTGGTCTGACATTTTGACTGTAACGCTAAAGGTGATCCGGTTTGGCAGCAAAGTCTGGGGCTGAAAATGGAGGCTTATGTGGAGGTGCTAAAAGCTGCAGTTCCTTCAGTGTCCACTGGAGGCCAGATGCAGGATGTGTCATGACTCCAGTCTAAATGTTTAATTTATCGACTGTATGCGCTATCACTGCACACGGGGTGATTTTTTAAATAAAACAGCACCATGATTGACATCGCCGCAGGTCCACGTCAAGTCACTATTGGTCAGAATACCCAAGTCCCACCTACAATTGTGAGTAGGTTGAGCTAAAGTTTGGTTGACATGACGTACAGTTCTAACAGGTTAAATGGGTCAGACATGACTAATCCAGTGGTATCATTCTCCTTTACTGCATTCATTCTATTTTTGTATTGCTGATAGAAATGGTTCCCTAATAAGCTTCAGAACTGTAATGAATTTCAATTTGTAAGTTTTGATTAGGAAGAAATGCAGAAATTTCCTTAAGATCCTTGTTTAAATGGTTTGATTATTCTGTGATTTGTTGGTTATGCCTTAGGGCTCCAGTAGAGGGAGTTCAGGCTCTGTTCCTCACTTAATACAGATGTGTGTGTGATTCCCTGTCCTTCTCTTTCTACTATTCTTCTCTTTTTAGGGTAAATTTTGCACATAGATAACTTTAAGGTTTAAGGAGACATGTAGAGATGCTTCTCCATGTAATATATTGTTGTTTTGATGTGCTTCAAACTGTTTTGTGGCTAAAAGAATGTTGGACAAAATAGACAGAGTTAAAGCTAGCAGCAGGGAAACTCTGTAGCCACTCCAGCGACTTCAGCTGTCCAACATGCCATCATTGTCACATAAGCTAGCCACGGTTCATGTACGTGCTCGTATTGCTACATGTGCTTAATTTAAAGAATATTTGGCTTTTGATGAGTTCATGGAGAAGTGATAATAATTTAGTGGGTTAAAGGCATTATTCATAATACTCAAGTAACTGATTTAAAAAGTTAAAAAACAGCATTTAATAAATTCATGTGGTGTTTAAAAATGTGGTTTAAAAGATACATTTACAGTATTTCAAATCTCAGTTGTGCACACACGTCACATGGCTTTGTTTAATTCTTTTAGCTGTCTATGTTACAGATGTACAGATCTGCTCAATTTGGGCTCATAATTTATTTTAAATGTGGGATACAGAAAATTAGAATTTTATCGCAACACCAAACTGAAGGCTGCACTTCCAGTTCCAGGAAGACTGTAAAGATTTGGGTGCTGCTTTGGCGGAGTGGGTAGCAACCATGCAGGTAACATTTATGCGGGCTCTTTCCTCGTGTGGGCGGACCTGGTTTGATTCCCACTCAAGGCCTATTTGCCGCCTGTCTTCTCCTACCCTCTCTCCCTCACTCTGAATCTGATCTGACCGTCTCTCCACTGTCAATAAAGGCCACAAACACCTCCAGAGTACCTTTCTGAGAAATAAATAAGGAAAGGAAAAAGATTTTAATACAACTTCAGATATTTAGAGTTTGTGTGTTTGTGAAATATCAGCATAAAGACAAAACTCTGACTTCGTACATCTGTAGTCTGGATTAATCAAATATTAATCATAAATAAAATTAACTCAGTGGAGCCTATGGTCTGGAACAGCTCTTTTGTACAGAGTATTATGTGTGTTGCTACACAGACAGAGACTGATTGATGCTTTTTTAATTTGTTTTCTGGTTTTATTTTTATTTATTTATTTATTTGTCGGGGGGGGGGGGGGGGGTCCAGTGTTTCATAGAGTGAGTCAAAGTTAACCCTTTCATGCATGCTGTCCACTATACCATACCATTTAGGTTGCAGTAACATGTTCCAACTACAACTTGGTGAATGTCCAAACCATCAGCTCAAGTTTCATAAAAATATGATTGTATATTTTTGTCATGTGTGGATATTGTGTGATAAACCCAAAATGGCAAACAAAGGGGGAAATGCACCCACCCTTCAGGAATAAGTTAAATCCATCTCTTCTCAAAGAATCATACATGTAAAAAAAAATTGTCTCATTTAATAAGACCTTCGGGACACTTTTATGCAGATTTTGAAAATACTTTTGTATTTTTTTATGTGACCAAAAATTCATCCTTTGACCCCAGTGGACTCTAATGGACTGTATTCAGAATTTATCGTACTTTTTATACAAAATGTTGGTGCAATTCACAAGTAAATAGTTTAATTAAATAGTAATATTAAATATACTTCTGATTGTGCATTTTATTTCAATGCTAACACTTTATTTATTTAATGAGACACATAAAGCAGAGGCCCATGTGAGGACAGGAAAGAGTGTGCAGGGGGACGGTGCATGTTTGTGTATTTGATCTAAACTTTGTCTAAAGTTTGAGTTATTACAGTGTCATTACACTCACTGTAATAACTTATTTCTCTAAAATATCATGTTTTCTCTCAGAGGGACTTTGGACCAGCAAGAGCTACAGGATGGCTGAGAAAATTCCAGATGGGAGTGTCAGTGTCACATGACATTTTTCATTTTTGTCATATTCATATAAGTTGCTCTTACTAAATGTAACAGATTTGTGTTTGTGGATCTTTATTAAGATCCATTGAATTACTTTTTATACCGTTGATGCACAGTGTCCACTGTAGTGGGGAGATGCATAAATCCCTCAAAATATAACTTATTAAAATAAAATGGTCATGATTTTTAACTTGTTTAAAAGTAAAACAAACATTTAAAAAAATGATTTCTTGGTGAGTCGATAATTCAAGCATCAATAGGTTGAAAAATAATTGTCTTGTCATGTAGTAGGGCTGTGCCTGAAGAGAGGATACAAAATATTACCAACATTAGAATGAAAAAAAAAGCCACTTTCAAGGTTAAATAAGTCTAGAGCAGCCTGGAAATGTTAACATTTTAGTACAAATTACAATTGTCTGTAATTTTTGATGATTAAAATCCAAAATGTGCCCAATGTTGGATTTTTCAGGACCTTCATTATTGTTTGTGAGGTATAAAACAGTAATCTATATTGTCTGACTTTTGACCAATCAATCATTTTTCATGGTAGAAAAACAATTATTAAGAAATTTAGTGTATTGCCAATTAACTTGAAAATACTGAGTTTTAATCTTCGCTCCAAATCATTCAGCTCTGAGCACAGCAGGAGGAGAAACAAGAGGAGGAGGAGGGAGAAGGAAAGCAGAAAGATCAGGAGGAAAGTGGGAGACAATGATGAAGACTCAGGGAGAGAAGGAGGAAAAAGAGGAGCTGGAGCAGCAGGAAGTCTCACCAGCTCGTACTCGTCGAAGAGCTGGATGAGCGATGGAGGGATGAAGGTGTGGAAGCCGGTCAGGAAGGCGTTGATCTGAGGCTGAATGGCCCGAGTCATCCTCAGCTCCGTCACCAGCTGCACGTACTCTGCCTGAGAGAGAGAGAACAGGAGTCAGAGCTCCCCCATGCTTTATGTCATAGTGCCCTCTGCAGGATGGCAGAGGTACTGCCCTCTCTAATTAGGAGCTTCCAGGCGATGAGCTGCAGGAGAGAAATCAATCGCTCACAGGAGACAAACTGAGGAGGGAAATACTGCAGGGAGCCGCTCATTAACGACACCTTCAGACACAAAAATACTACAAACTTTTTATCTGCAGCTACAACTTTAACTTCTGCCTGACTTTAACAAATACACAAGGAGAGCTCGGCCACATCAAACTTAGAAAACGGATTCATCTGAGGAGGACAGAGGGTCATTATCAAAAAACACAACAATCATCATCAGTGACTCATCTTTATTAAAATCATACTTAACTGCTGAATATCAACATTTACATAACAAGGACTTTAAAGGTTTCAACACACAACCTTTAATCCTCAGCAGGGATGCAGGATATTATCTGAACAATAATGGTATTGGCAGAAAATTGCTCAAAAAGGTGATAATTGGTACGGGAAGGTCAAACTTTTTTTTTTTTAACTGTTTTTATAGACTTTAAACAAACACAGAACAATCCATACAAGCATATGCACAGTCAAAAAGGTAAGAAAATGAATAAATATAAATAAATAAAACAAGGAAAAAGGGAATAAAAAATACTAATACAAAATAAGTCCATAAATAAAAAATAAATAGTAACGTAACAATGGATGACAAAAAAAGAGACATATAATTATACAAAATGTAACTCCAATGCAAGTATCTTCTTTTATAAATTGTTGTTCTTTGAAACAATACCCAGCAGCTCAAACTTTTGCTGATATCTCCAGATGATATTTTAGCTGTATAAATTTGCCGCATACATCCACAACATTGGCTGTAATATTAACAGAATGCCTTGTGTCAATGAAAGCAGCGTCAAATGGTGCCTGCTCCAGGGTTACAGATACGAAGAATTAAATTCAGAAAACGTTTGAGAACAATTAAAAAAAAAACACTAAACAGAAAATAAAAAATTATCGTACAAATAACTTACCCTCAGTATGACTTCCCCTTGTTGTTCTGCATTTTGATGTATGTTTCTGTTTTTTAATTCACTTTCAAGCAGCTTTTTCTTGGATGTGAACATTTCTAGAGGGACACGCTGTGATTTTACTGAAGTCGTGCCTGATTCTTCAGCCAAAATGTCATCACCAGGTAACATCGTGCCTCCTTCTTACCTTGTTGTCCTGGGTAACCAGGATGCTCGTTCCTCCGGGTTTAAGAGGGACTTCCTCCATCGCTCCAAAAACGTCTGTCTCCACGGAGAAGGTGAGCTCCAGGCCAAGGTCACTGATGTCATTGTCGAGGATCCACTGCAGGTTCTTCGCGTACTCGGGATCGATGGACGCCACATCCTGGTAGTTCACCGGGATACCTGGAGGACACACAAAGACACAAATCTACTATAGTCCAGGTTCATGGAGGTACATAATATACTAACATATTTTGATTTCTGTGCCTTTTTCTCATAAGGTATCTTCTTATTTGAAACAGAGGAGATGCTGATCCATCTCTCAAAGTTACTACATGTTTCTCTATTTTTTTAATTTCAAAGTGAGCTAAAAGGTGCCTTCTGCTGCAAAATAGGGCTGTACAAATCAACTGTTTTTTACTTGTCAATGCAATGTGCACTGAACTCATTGGAAAAAAAAGGCTACAAGGAAATCCATAAAATCAAGCAGCAAACTCCAAGACTGAAATATCAAGTCAGAGTGGAAGGGCCAAAAACTGCAGGAAACAGTTTTTGAAATCTGTTTCAACAAACAGCTTTAGTCTAAACATGTTATGTGTCTAAAGGCTCTCGCTGTGCAGTAAAAATCATTTTAATTACATGATTTAATCTCAGTAATGCTACAAGTTCATCTTTACATCTACAAGGTCAAGGTCAAACTCTACCATGCAAAGACAAAGCCAAATATCAACAACACCCAGAAACACCGCCGGCTTCTCTGGGCCGAGCTCATCTGAGATGGACTGAGGCAAAGTGGAAAAGTCTGCTGTGGTCTGAGTCCACATTTCAGACTGTTTTTGGACATCATGGACGTGGTGTCCTCCGGGCTAAAGAGGAAAAGGACCATCCAGACTGTTATCAGAGCAAAGGTCAAAAGACAGCATCTGTGATGGTATGGGGGGGTGTTAGTGCCCATGGCATGGGTAACCTGCACATCTGTGACGGCAACATTAAAGCTGAAAGGTACATACAGGTTTAGGACCATCATGCTGCCATCCAAGAGACGTGTTTTTCAGAGACGTTCCAAGACTCATTCTGCAGGTGTTACAACAGCGTGGCCTCGCAGAGAAGGCACATCTACAGGGAACACTTTCAGCATATTGTAACGCCGTGTCTAGGTATGGTCTCTGCATCTTTTGTCAGAAATGGTGCAAATTCAGTCAGTGGCAACAATATTCTCTGTAAACCAGTTTCCCACTCGCAGCTACGAGGCTCTGGTCTGTAGTCCAGGCCTGTCTCTTACGGAAAATGTGTGGTCCATTATGATTAGGGGTGCCCAAATCCGATATTGATATCGGATATCGGTCCGATATCAGCAGAAAAACTGATATATCGGCAGGATTATATCGGCCTGCATCTAAAATCTCCAATATAAGCACTCTGATACAAGCAGTCCATTCTAAATTATTTTTTATTTATTTAATTCAGCTGTAGAATATGCTTATGTTTAAGTTAAACACAGTGGTTATTTTGCAATTCAAAAAATAACCTTTTGTTTTAATTGGATTTTTTGGATATTGGTTTATCTCATACCTACTATTGCTGACTACTGTTCTCTGTTTGAGTAATCTCACTTGATCAAGCCATTTTTTACAGTCCATACCACAAAATAAGTAATAAAAGTATGTTTGATTCCTGCTGATATCGTATCGGATCTATATCGGTATCGGCTCAAGGCTGCAATATCGGTATCTTATCGGAGGTGAAAAAGTTGTATCGGGACACCCCTAATTATGAAGTACAAAATAAGAAAATGGAGACCCCGGACTTTTGTGCAACTAAAGCTGTACATGCAAGAATGTGAAACACCTACAAAGCTTCAACAATCCTCAGGTCCAACACGCTTGCTTAGTGTTGTGGAAGAAAAGGTGATATAAAACCATAAAAACACAGCGATCCCAAACAAAAAAGAGAGAAAGAGAGGAACAACTCTGACAGCATCAGCTGTAGAAAATTATGAACATGACAACTTATAAGGTTCATATTTGGTCAAATAAATCAGTCAGTAAAATAAATGTAAAGCTTATCAATTTGAACATCAGATATCTTGTCCTTTTAGTGAATTCGATTGAATATAGGTCAAACAGAATTTGCACATCATTGTATTCAGTTTTATTAAGATTTTACAAACGTCCCAACTTCATTAGAATTGATAGTTGTACAATTCAGTTGAAAATGGGACAGTCTGGCATATATTCCTGTGGATCATTTCAAGTTCATGCTGCTGTATTTCAAGGTAAGAAAACCCGTCTGACTGTCATGGACGTAAAAATAAGGTGACGATCACAGACGAGAGAGGTCACATATGACGTTATTTTACGACAACATAAACTGTATCGATATAAGCCTGTTATTTCATTTAAAAATAACTCTGATCTATTGTGTTCTTACCCAGAATGTGTTTGTAGAAGGAGCGGGTGAAGTAGATGTTGACCAGCTGTTTGTGATACAGAGCCAGACCCAGAATCTGACCCGCAAACCTAAAGTAGTTCAGATGATCGGGGTTCACTGAGGAGTTGCTGTTGGGCTGGAAAGTGGTGCCTGCAGATCGAACATATAAAAACACTTAAAGCTTGAAGGACAAACTTGTTAATTTAAGTTTACCGGAGAGATGATAGCGTCTGGTACCGTCAGCTGACTGAGTGAACAGGCCGTAGTCTGGATTGATGATCTCATTGGACAGGATGTCGAACCACTCCCTCACCACACCCTGACCCTGGAGCACAAACGTCACAGCAGAAGGATTTAATATTCAGCAAAGAAGCTCCGACAGCTGAAACAAAGATGGCCGACACTCACCATCCCCTCCTCTCCATGGAAGCGCACAGCGATGCCCTGTTTGAGCTTCTCATTGGTCGACTTTGAGACCATCTCACAGCTGCTCCTGAATATGGAGTCTGCAAGACACAGAAACATCATGACCCCACCAGTTAGACTCAGGCATGGCAGACCCTTTCTGTGTGCGTAAACTGCGTGATGTTGCTGCTGAAGGCCATACCGGATGATAGGAGTGTCTCTGATTATGTTAGGTCAGGACAGGATTAACAGTGTCACCTAAAAACAGGAGCCGACCGCCAGACATTTATTTCTGTAATCTACTCTATCAGCAGCACAGAGGGCTGGAGCTGCAGCACAGCCTTTATACACACATACTGACCACTTGAACAGGTTTACCCATTAAACCACTCTAACACTAGTAACTGATCAGGCAGTCGAGTGGCTTGTAGACGTGGTCAGGGCGACCTGCAGAAGGTTGAACAAAGCATCAGTGTAGAGACAAAAAGTGATTTATTTTGGCATAGTTTCAGAAACTGCTGGTCTGCTGGGAGTCTCACACACAACCATCTCCAGGGTTTACAGAAGAAAAGAGAGAATATCCAGTAAGCTGCAGCTCTCCTGTTGATACCAGAGGTCAGAGGAGAATGGCTGGAGTGGTTAGAGATGATAGAAAGGCAACAGGGACTCAAATAAAAACTCGTTACAACCAAAGTAAGAAGAAGACCATTTCTATCATAGCAGGTGCCACTCCTGTCAGCTGAGAACAGGAAACTGAGGTACAATGTTCACGGGCTCACTGAAATAGGACATGAGAAGACTGTAAAGATGTCTCCTGGTCTGATGAGTCTGGATTTCTGCTGCCACACTGTCAAGAAGCTGAGCTCCTGTCTGTAAAGTAGTTCAGGTGTACAGACACCAGGTAAGGTTGTACAATTTTGCTTTCACATTTTTATCACGTCCTAATTTTTATATTAGTTTTTATGTATTCTTATTTATTTTTTTCTGTATTGTTAAAATGTTCTTGTGTGGAAATTTTAACAGTCAAGAAGTTTTGCATGTCCTAATTTTTGTTCTAGTTTTATTTATATTTTTTATCTACATAAATATATATTTATTTTTATTTATTGTTTTTGTATTTTTTTCTGTATTGCTTAAATGTTCTTGTGTGGAAAATCTGACAGTCAAAATGTTTTGCATGGAAGTTATTTAGCCTGCTTAGGTTTTTATTGTGCCACAAAGTTTTTTAGGGGAGGGAAAATTCAAAATAGTGATATCACTGTCTAAGCATGGGGATATGGCACCGCCTTGTGGGATGTTTACAATGAAAGCACAAGTCAAATGAAATTATTATCAATATTTTAGAATAATTCCCACCAATAGAGTACATATTGGTGGGATGTGTAAGCTTGAATTATTCTGATCCAAACCTTATTTTTTTCAAGTTTCCCCTGGTGGACTTCTAAAAACTAAATAAATATAACAATGGGACAGTCTTTTGAACTGCTCTTCAAGATCCGGCTCCCTTCAAAGAGCCATAAATCCCATCTCCAGAGTGAATGTGTAGATGTGTCCTGCTGCTTTGAGTCAAAGAGACTAGAAAAGCACTACATAAGCTTGAGTTATACCCCCTGTAGTGTTCCCCTTCACGCTGTAGTAAGGCACGTGAGTTTTTTTATGTACACAGATATTTGAGTTATTGTAAACTGTCACGGTTATCGCTCCTGTGTTCCCATCGGTCAGTCAATAAAGCTGCAAACACGATTCAGAATCCAGACATGATGAAGCGATGCATGTTAAAGAGAACTATTCTCCTTTTCCTCTTTTCTGAACTCTAAATGTTGTAACGATGTGGGATACTCGTGTTAAACGATGCCACAACCTCAAATAATGAGGTTCATACATTCGAAGGTTGAGCCCTGCTCTGCCTGCTGTGTTTCACAGTCTTTTTCTAACGGCTCAGTCACAGTGACGTGAATGTGTGCCGGACTCCCCTGCATAGCCATGCCCAGGCATATGCTCTAGGCCTGCCCTTGGGAGTGTGACCAATCACAGTGCAGTGGGCTTGGCGGGAGGCGTACATGGTGGAGGGCTGGGGGGTGGAGTGAATTTACACAGACCGTTTTCACAGGAGGCAGGAAATAAAAGGAAGTGATGCAGTGAGAGGCACAGCGTCCTGACGATCTACATATGAGAGGTGTGTCAGAAAAGTTCCAGGACTAGTGTCACAAAAGACAGATTTTTGTCCACTGTGAGTTCTTGCCACAGGGCCAGACGATCAACCAGCACGTCTACAAAGAGATACTGCGGCGTTTGCTTCGTTCAGTGCAGGAGAAGAGGCGAGAGTTGTGGCGGGACAAGTCGTGGCTTCTTCACCATGACAACGCGCCTGCTCACAATGCCCTGAGCGTCCAACAGTTCCTGGCCGAGAAGAACATCCCCGTGCTGGAGCAACGTCCCTACTCACCCGACCTGGCTCCATCTGATTTTTTTCTCTTCCCCAAGCTCAAGGGGGTCATCAAGGGGACCCGTTTAGAAGACGTGGATGACATCAACAAGGCTGTGACGACAGAGCTGCAGAGGAACCCGGAAGAATCCTTCCACGAGTGCATGAAAGCATGGCAGAGAAGGATGGGAAAGTGCATTCAACTCCAGGGGGATTACTTCAATGGGGAAAACTTGTAGTTTGGATTCTAAAATAAATCTTTTGTGACACCAGTCCTGGAACTTTTCTGACACACCTCGTAGATTTCTGTGTAGACTATCGTGTGTAGCTGCTCTACAGGAATCTGAAAATTAAATACCAAGGCCAAAAAATGAGCATAACAGCTCTCCTTCAATGTTGCTATCAAAGTAAGCTGAAACATCATGACTCAGTCACCTGCTCGGTTGAGCTAAAGGTGAAGGAACGCACACAGAGCTGTCACAGAATACTATCGTATAATTCACTACAGGATAACTATAAAACTGAGCTGCTGTCTCTTCAGTGGAGTTAAAAATAACCTACAACATAACTTCAAACAGTCAAGGCGACGTTAAGCTTTTCTGCACACTCAAGTTAACTGCGTTCCTGCTCTTAAACTAGAGTTTTGGAGTGTGAAGCTCAAATTTAGGGGGCATTACTGGTGACATTTCTAACTTCAACTCAGATTTTCTGATGTCTGCGATCAAACTGAACGCACCAGAGCAACACGTAGTTCCTCATGGGGGAAGGACTTAATATTGCCTGAAAAACACCTTGTTCACTGTCCCTGAGTTCACTTTTATAGAAAGGTAATCACCTTATGGTCAAAACCATCTGTGATTAGACTTTAACATGATGTTCTCTTCACACATGAGCAGGAGGAGTACTTTATGACTTCTTGTACCTCTGTGGATGAGCAGGATGTCGTTCTCGTTGACCGGACGGTGAACCATGTCGGAGTCGGGCTGCCCGGCCAGCAGATGCTCGTAGAACCACTCGCAGCGATCCTTGAAGGGCTGAGGAGAGAAAACAGAAAAAAAACAAGACATCAGCCACACCGTGCAGCACTTCCCTCCACTAATTACCACTTCGCTGTGCCTTCAACTCCTCACTCCGTGATTTTTTCACTTCCAACAGACGGTTTGGAAAGCTTTCAGAGCAGAAAGCTTCGTCTGTAACGCGGAGCCGAGCCGAGGCTGGGGTCTATTTGCATAATATATGCCTTTGTTCAGGGCACGTTGGAGGTAGAGTGGAAGATGTGCATAGAGGGGAGAGAGAACGGCGTCTCCCCTGGGGCTGCGGGCATACAGAGAGACGAATCAGCAGAAGGAATCAAATTCTCAGGTTAAAGTCTGTAATTAAAACAAGGGCCTTCTCCCAGGCGAGCCATAATCCGCGGGTAACGAGGCTCGAACGCCGCAGCTCAAATATGAATACTGAAGAGCGAGAGAACGCGGCACTTAAAATTTATGAAGCTGTGTAAATGGAACTTAAGACAAGTGTTATCGCCACGGTAGTAACACTGTTAAATGATCCTGAAGAGAGGGCCGAAGACTTTCAAAGTCACTTCCACAAAGTCCCAGAAGACACACACAGACGGATCGGGCTTCCTGTCAGAGCAGAGGACAAGGAAGAGGAAGGTGAAAACTCCAGGAGACTTCATGAGGTTAGACAGAGAAAACCAAAGAAAGCTTCACATTCTTTCATTCTGGGGGCTAAAAAAAAACAGAAGAACTGAATCTTGATGAGCTGGAACTAGAAGAAAATGTACCTTTTTATCAGGTTTTGGTAAATGGCTCAAATGAGTTAGAAAATCTTACCATTCATCCATTTCGGGGTCGTGGGGGGCCGGAGCCTATCCCCACTGACATTGGGCGAGAGGCAGGGTATACCCGCATGCATGCCCATGGCAGAAAGGCCCCGCCAAAAGTGGGGATCTAACCGGCGACCTTTTTGCCGTGAGGCACATGCACTACCTGTTGCACCACCATGCCGCCCTGTTACTTTATGTCAGCTTATTAAACTAGAAAAATAACTTTTACTCTGCCGATTTAAACAGATTTTAACATTCTGTTTAAACATTTTAACAAACAGGACTCAGAGTTATCAGTCTGTTATTCATCGAGCTGACAGTCGAAAGGTTTGGCGTGGTGATTTAATTTCATCCTCAATGCTGATGCACTTTGAGCTTGATAATTACGTCAGGTCAGGTCAGACAGAACATTGTCTACACTTATTTATTCACTCAGCTACAAAATCAACTTCAAGTATGTCTCACATATGTCAATATATGGTCCTATGGTCAACAAAAAATAATTCAGTTTTAATGAAAATCACAATCGTAACATGTTCGTGTGCAAGACTCCTCGTCCTTTAGGCCATCAGATAACTCTTCACTATAGGGTAGGAGGAGTAACAGAAAGACTGAAGACGGGAAGGAGAAGTAGCCAAAAAGAAAGAAATGCATACGAAACTACACTGCAGGGCACATGCACCAACCACCGTGGATGTCCTTGTGAGTAGGTCAAAAAAACATGTATTACTTTTGAAAATGACAAAGTGCTATTCTTAGTCTAAAAGTAGATAATGTAACATAACACCATAAAAAAACAATTCACAACAAGCACACTGGACCGAGTTGCTGAGGAGTTTATCTGATAAATGTAGGCAGATGCAGGCTAATGCTTCCCATTGGCTCTCAGGGTTTGAGCTAAGCTAATTAGCAGTGGTTGGGCTTTGCTTGTGTCTTTTTTGTTACTGCACACACAGTCTAAAGAATGGAGTCTACCTGCTTGTCATGGACTCGGGAGTGAGGCAAGACACAAAAAGAAAAAAAACACTGGTGTATCCCTTTAAATAAAACATTTTCAAGCACCCTGCCACAAACAAACACCTATCAAACTTTAAAAATGCAAAAATTACATTCCATCACTTTCAAGGGTTTAAGGCACCCATACAAACCCTCCATAGATACATCTACTGGTGATGCTTTACCTGTCCTTTTATGATGTGCATGAATCGAGACATCAGTTCAGGACACTCCAAGAGGAAGTGGAAATGGTTGAAGATGATCTTTGGGTTCCTGAAGAGAGGAGACGGAGGCATGAAACAAGAGTAAGACGGGTGGCAGAGAGAGCACAAAGAGACAGCTGTGGGAATAAACTTAAGAAGTTTCTGGATCAATACTCTGTCTCTAAGGGCTCTGTGAGGGATGGCGGAGAGCACCGCTGACTCACCTGGTTACAAAACACTTCAACACCTCGTCGTGTTTGCAGACAAACTCGATAAAACGAGGAGACGTCATCCTGAGAGAGAAGGAAAGAGAAAAAGATGAAGTGAAGACAGATAAACTGACAAACTCAGAACTTCCACATTAGTACAGGTCATCATCACGTCACTCTCTAGAGTGTCGGCATAGAGGCTAAAATCAATAAAAACTGTGATTAAAACAGTTCATTTATGCCACAAAGTCAATCAGAGGCCTCTGCTGGGTGTTGATGAACATCTTTAATGATCTAAGTGTGAATAATTACAGACCTGAAAAAGGTTTTGACAAAGAGAAAGAGAGGCAGGAGGTTGATGAGTTGCACAGTTAGACATATGTTTAAGAGAATAAATAAAAATACTCTGTGTGTTGATCATTATGGAGAATTAAGTTTTTTAACTGTCTGTTCTCTAGGGGAAAGTTCTTAGGCAGTATTATGGTTTGGGAGAGTTGTTTTGCTGTGGACTCACAAAGCTTCAGCAACTACAATTACAAATATGTGGCCATTCCTTAGCCTCATCCCATCATCATTACAGTTCCTGATATTAACTTCAGAGAGATCAACAAATTAAATACATGGTAGTTCCTGCAAACAGCACACAGATATTACAGTGTTCCCACTCTTTTCTAGAAATCCTTTTCCAGGACATTGCCTCTGTTTAGGAGTAGAAGTTGGAGTATCTCTGAAATAATGAAACAGATTATTTATCATCAATATTAGATGATGAATACTGTGTTATGTGCTTTTGATCATTTGTTTCCTTACTGTTGTCTATACTATAAACATAGTGAATGTTGCACTGAAGCTTGATTTGAAGAAAATCATGAATCAAATTGAAATCACAATACCTGCCAGAAAAATCACAATTAGATCTTTTCCTGAAAGGTAGACACATGGTCTTCTCGAGTGACGGTTGCAAAAATTTAGCAAAAATATTAGTCACTGTTCATTCTTACAGCCTTCTTTGTCTAATCATGTTAATTAAATAACGAAGCGGTACCCTTGAGGCATCTGACAGGAGCAGCACATGTAGAAGGCCTGGATCACCGCGCTCAGACGATTGGCTGTCATGGAGATCACGTCCTCTCCGTCTGGGTATACCTCAGTTTCCATGACGATCTGTGGGTCCAGCAGTGAGGGCAGCTTGGGCGGCGAGGCGGAGGGGTTGACCTCCCGCTGTTTGAGGAGCAGAGAGGCAATCTCGCTGCTGGAGGAGGAAGAGGATGGGTTCTTCGTGTTCCTGTCCAGCTCTGTGGAGATCAGGACCAGCCATTCATCCAGGGAGTGCCACAGGAGCTCCAACGGCTGCACAGAATACGGGGAGGATGGGAGAAGGGTGGAGAGCTGAATACAAACACAGTGACACTGACTTTATGATGGGCAGGTTTTAATAGAGCTTCAGTCAATTATTTTTTTTTCATGACTGAATCCAAAGCTCGTTTTGGACAATTTTCACTTTGAAAAAAGGGGGTGAAAGGACACAGAAGAGGCCAAATTAAAGGGGACAATCAGACATCGACACAAACATACCTTCAAAACTACTGAAAAACTAAAACACAACTAAACTTAAAAATAGACAACTCATCCACTTTAAAAGGTACGCCTATTCAACTGTTGAGGCAGATCCTTCTTTGCACAGCACCAATCTACAACGACTGTGAGTGGCCCAAAGTGGGACGGCCCAATCAGAGTCCTTCAGAGCAGGAAGAGGTGGAGCTACAAGCATGACGACAGCAGGAAGTGACTGATCATGTATAGATTAGCATAGATGCCAACAGCTTCAAGTAGCAGTTTGATCAGATATGGACCACATTTCTTCACAAAATAAAAACAACATCAAACTACAAACTTGTGGTGTGTCAGGTTATTGAACCACAGGGTGCAACCCAATAAAAACAGGGCTGCTCCACAGAGATGAAATTTCTCATTTTTTAATTCAACTTAAATCAAACCCTAGATTAAATCACATCCAAGTCATGATGTAAATGGGTAAATATAAAGTTTTATGTTCCGTCATAGAAACTGTAATTAAATCCCTGAACCCATTTGTCCACACAAGAGATGAAACGAACACTTTAGTCATAGTCCAGACGTACCTCATTTTTTTTACCTCTGCCAAGGAGGTTATGTTTTTGCTGGTGTTTATCTGTCTGTTTGTGTTCAAAATAACTTGAAAAGTTCTGAACAGATTTGGATGGAATTTTCAGGAATTGTCGGAAATGGGATATGGAAGAACTGATTAAATTCTAGGGGTGATCAGGATCACCCTCTGGATCCAGGAATTTTTTAAAGGATTCTTTAACATTGCCAGATAGGACCATTTTCACCAAAGTGGACCGTAGCTGCTTGGCGGGGGTCTGCGCTATCTGAGTGCTTTTCTAGTTTAGCCATGGTTTTTGTTCTGGTTCTGCCTCCGCTGTGAAGCATTCAGTTCCATTATGAAGCTTTTCAGGGAAATTTTACAGGAGCAGCAAGGACTTGATGAGGAAAAAAAGCTACTTTTTTCAATTCTTGACAAAAAAAAAACTTTCCTGAGCCATTCTTGATGTGATTCATGGTGAAACTAAAACATAAACACATTTTAACAAATAACACTTTCAAGTGCTTTTTACTCCTCCCCCCCCATGTGTTGTATCTGTTTTATCATGCTGGATAAAACCGACCACCAACCAGCTGTAATTATTTAAGATTATTGACAAAATCTGACTGAGACTGTTGCTGTCCATTTAGTAAGGCTTAAAGGAACACTCCAACATTTTTGTTTGTTTTCGTGTCTTGCCTCACTCCTGCGTCCATGACAAGCAGATAGACACCATTCTTTCAACTGTGCGTCCAGTAACAAGGAAGAGACGGCCAGAGCTTGCCCACCGCTAGTTAGCTTAGCTAAAACACTGGGAGTCAATAGGTAGTGTTAGCCTGCCTCTGCTACAGTGATCAGATAAACTCTTCAGCTACTCTAAACGGTCCTGTGTGCTATCTGCTTGTCATGGACTCTGGATTGAGGCAAGACAGGAAAACAACAAAAATGTTGGAGTGTTCCTTTAAAGCTATGGTCTACGATTTGGAAGCTTGATACATCTTAATAACACCGTTTATAAGGCTGTTATGGTCCTATGGTCCGATCTACGCAATATAAAGACCAAAAAGAATGAAAAAAATCCATTCAGTATATCCGCTGCTAGTTGACCAATCCGAACCGCCGTTCCCCGCGGTTCGGATTGGTCCGTGAGTCCATCCAATCCCCTGTCTCCCCTGCTCCGCACCGTCCAGCCCATGGTCCCGCCTCTTCCCCACTACCTCCCTGTACCGGTGAGCAGCTAGCTGCACAGCTACTGAAGCGTCATGGAGCCGGAGAAGACCAGCACCGAAACCGATTTTAGCATAAGTTAGCAACGCATCGTTAGCATTGTAAACTGAGCTGGTGAAGACACGCCGAGAAAGGTAAATCCTGATCGGCTAACAGTGGCGACGCCAGACCCGCTTCGCCGCCGGTCCAATTGAAATGGCTACCGCTGTGTGTTACAAGGGGGATGACTGTCGTGTTTGTTACTTTCAGCTATGAGCAATCTCAACTTGTTGTTGCTGCTGATATTTTCTGCCGGCCGGCTTCGTGCTCTATCGGAGGGGGCGTGTTGTTAGGAGGCAACACGAGCTGGGGGGCGGGATCTTGGAACACGGAGGGGAGGGGTGAGTGAAGGGGGGGCAGGCTGTGTTTTTCAAATCTGTCTTAACAGCCAAACTGGTTTTCAGATCGTAGACCATAGCTTTAAGGTTGCTTTAACGGTCATTTTGAAGACTGAAAGGATTAAAACTGGGTGTAAACTAGGGCTGAACAATATATCGTTATTGTATCGATATCGAGGTATGAACATTCAAGATATTAATATCGAAAAGCAACAATGTAAACGATATAGATTTCCCCCGCGCTAAAACTGCACTTTCCACATTCCTTTTGTATTATGATGTTTTTATTTTTCTGAAAAATGCTTGGTTTTCACCGAACCCGTAGTCATATCGTATCGTATGGATATCTAGATATCTGGCATGAATATCGAGATATGAAATTTTGTCCATATCGTTCAGCCCTAGTGTAAACTCTACAGCAATTTTGAGCAGACTAGAGATTTTTCCTGTTGCAGAAGCCAGATTGAGCTTTTTGTGGAACTGATATAAAATAAAATTCAACAAAATAACGATCGTCACAGGACCACCGTCAGTCAACAGCCATATTAATAAGCTCTAAACCTGGAGGTTTAGACTTAAACC
This sequence comes from Cetoscarus ocellatus, assembly GCA_037902135.1. Taxonomy (NCBI): domain Eukaryota; kingdom Metazoa; phylum Chordata; class Actinopteri; order Labriformes; family Labridae; genus Cetoscarus; species Cetoscarus ocellatus. The sequence goes on from JBAMNC010001849.1 coordinate 240,780, forward strand.
TCCAGCCTCCAACCTCCATGGAGAGTTGGCAGATGACAGATAAATCACCCTGTAGAAGTTCAGAAATAAGGAAATATGATTGGAGTAAGAACTCAACATGTGACTGTGTACACTGGTGACTTGGAGCTGACACTATGGTTGACTTTGATTGTGTATGTTTGTGTAAGCTTGGATTCCTTGACTGTATTTTCTCACATATAAACTAATGATCTTCGATACAATGAGCAGTGAAGCACTGAAGGGGATAAACTCTGCTTTTTCAAGCGCTTTGGCTACGACATCTATCAGCACAGTTGGCAGCAAGTCATCATTTAACACAGTAACTCATTACACCCATACACCGAGACAGTTCTGAAGGTGCATGGAGGGAAATATCATAGAAACAGACCATTCCGATGATGAGGTCTGATAACTGGTCATCAGTTGTCAACAAATATTTGAAGATATTGATTAGCTGTTTTTATTTTGTTACTTTGACCCTCAGAATTACCGCCATGTTTGCATTGTACTCTTGACACAACAGGTAAAGCCTGAGGTCTTTTGCGCCCTCTAGTGGTGCCCTTTAGGAACACAGGTCACCAACAGGCAAGTATATAGACAAAACCTCATGACGCCAATGGACACATCTCCAGCTTTAGAAGAACAAAGGTCCCTCATATTGCGAGAGTGGGTGCACATTGCTGCCTCTCCTCTCCTGGCAAAGCACATTTCCACTGAGGGCAGGAGCTTGCTCCCCACTTAGCAGAGCAAATACAGAGAGGAAACCAAAATTAACAGTGATCCACACTGAACACTGGATCTTGTATCAAACAATTTGATATTATGTTGATAACTGTTGTCCCAGGAAAACATCCCAACATCAAAAAAGGAAATTTAAGATCATTTGAGCAGTTGGAGACAGAATTTAGGCTTTGATTTTAACAGCACAAACTGATTGTAAGATTGCAACAGGTTTCAGAGATTATATTTCCCCAGATCCCAGTGAGTGCATGACCAGACGGGTGACGAATTAAAGGAGAAACCGAGCTGAGTTACAGTGTTATTCAGGGATTAACATTTACAATGACACTCCCTCGTTTTTGTTCACTGTTGGTGGTGGAAGATCGTTGTCTTTCTCTTAGGGAGCTTCTTAAAAGTCTCAACGACCTAAGGTCATGACGGACCCTTAAACACCGTCACTGTAAGGTCTGAGATATAATGTTGTCCTTCACTCTGTCACCCGTCTGTAGTCGATTTAAAGAAGGTTTTGATTCATTGCAAACGATAAAAACATCCGTGAGCTCACATCAAGGGTAGCAGAACATGACCAGGTACGGTCTTCCCTTTGCGCTGTCTTTACCTCCTTCAGTGACGCAAACATCTGAAACCAATGTGGTAAATATGTGTTATTTCCTTTGAGATACTTCTATTTCATAACCCAAAATTAAACATGACTGGATGTGGACCACCTGGAGCTGAGTCATAACTACGGGTGGAAGAATACGACGGTATTGTCCTCAGGTTAAATTAAGGCTACTTAGATATCATTTTACTCAAGTAGAAGTAAAGCAGCACTTTCTGATCTACAAACAGCCAGTAAGAGTATAAAGTAAATCGTTTAAAGACCTGGACACTGTGAGGACATTTTTCTGTGCTGTGGTCTATACACTTACTGGCCACTTTATTAGGTACACCTTGCCAATACCATGTTGAACCCCTTCACCTTCAGAGCTCCTTAATTCTTGCTGTCGTAGAGTCAACAAGGTGCTGAAACATCCCTCAGAGATGTCGGTCCAAATCTCGATACCAGCTTCACACAGCTGCTGCAGATTTGTCAGCTGAACATCCATGAAGAGAATCTCCTGCTGCTCTACTGGAGTGAGATCTGGTGACTGTGGAGGCCAGTGGAGTACAGTGAACTTATTCTCATGTTGAAGAAACCACTGTGAGATGATCTGAGCTTTGAGACATGGAGCTGCTGGAAGTCTCCATCAGAGACGGTTAGATGGTCCACTGTGGTCATAAAGGGATGGACATGTTCAGCAAACAGACTCAGGTAGGCTGTGGAGTCTAAACCATGATCAGGTGGTCCTGAGGGGCCCAAAGTGAGCCAAGAAAATGTCCCCCACACATCAAACCACCAGCAGCAGCCTGAAGCGTTGATCCAAGGCAGGATGGATCCATGCTTTATGATGTTCACACCAAATTCTGGACCGACCATCTGAAGGTGGAGCAGAAATCCAGACTCATCAGACCAGGAGAGGTTTTTACAATCCTCTATGAAACTGTAGCCTCAGTTTCCTGTTCTTAGCTGACAGGAGTGACACCTGTTGTGGTTTTCTGTGTCTGTAGACCATCTGCTTCAAGACTGGACGTATTGCACTTTTGGAAATGGTCTCTGAAACATTGTGAAGTGGATATTTGAGTTCCTGTTGCCTTCTGTCATCTCCAACCACTCTGACCATTTTACTCTGACCTGTGTGCAGAACAGGCACTCACTGGATGTCCTCTCTTTTCAGGCCATTCTCTGTATGCCCTGGAGATGGTTGTATGTGAAAATCCCAGTCAGTCAGCAGTCTCTGAAATACTCAGACCAGTCCGCGTGGCACCAATAACCATGTGACGTTCTCAAGTCCTTCTTCTTCCCCACTCTGATGCTCGGTGTGAACTTCAGCAGGTTGACCACGTCCACATGCCTAAATGCACTGAGTTGCTCCTTTGCGAATTAGATATTTGTGTTACCAAGCAGCTGCATGGGTGTGTCTAATAAAGTGGCTACTGAGTGTATTTGTTGATAAAATGTCCTTTTCTTCATAATTATTGAAATAATTATAATTTCTTCAAAAGCACCGTGATGTTATTTTATTCATTTATTGTTATTTTCTGGTCTACAGACGAAATTCTCTCATGACAGACCGATGGGCTCAAAGCACGCCACTTTTCAAGCATTTGGTCATTTTTGGTTGATTGGTAAACACTCTTCACTGACCTTAAAGACCTGGCTGCGTGGAGTTTTGTTGCCATTGTAGCCCATGTCGTTGCCATTGCTCGGGGACGAGGGTCCGAGACGAAACACATGGCAGAAGATCCGAACAATTCTCAGCAGGCTCTTCATCTGAGCTTCATAACTGCTGGACAGGCTGAGGACAGACATGGGACGTGATAATGAGGTTATATTTATCTACAAAATTCAAAAACCTTTTCTATACAATTTAATATTTTCTGTTGAAACTAAATATCTGTGTCTTATAACTCTGTGTAGTCAAAGATAGGAGCTTATTTTGGTCAACAGATACTAAGCAAAGAAGAGGCCACATTATCTTCAGGGACTTTGGCTTTGGCTCAGGAAACATGGAGAGTATTGATCCAAAATCCTCTGAATCTTGAATCATCAAAAAATAACAAATAAAAAATAAAAAAAAATCAGGAATCAGAAATACTTTATTAATCCCCAAGGGGAAATTTTGTTATTGTAGTTGCTCTTCTACAGAGTACAGCCGTAACAGAATTCAAATAAGCAAAGTTACAATGTACAGAATTTTAAAGACATATCAACTCTCTTTATGATGGAAAAAATAAAAAAACGAGTAATTATAAAATAATTTCAAAATTTAAATAATTACAACAGAGTGAAATAAGCAAAAATAATAAAATAAACTAAAAAATTAGAAAAATAAATAAAAGTAAAATAAATTTAACTAAAAAATAAAGACAATAAAATAAGAAAAATAAAAGAGTAAATAAATACTAAAAACAATGTCTGTTCGTTGCCAAAGAAAACATGTGAAATGCATGAACATGATGATAAACATGCTCCATTCAGCTTAATCTGGAGATGTCTGTGAAAGCTGCAAAGGATACAAATTTGAACCATCAAAACTTTCAACTGGGTAAGTGTATTATCTTTATTTTTTAAAATACCTAACCTGATCTACCTTTAAACAATGGGACAGACATATTCCAGAATTCCAGCCAGGAATTCAGGATCCAGGTCCTAGAGTTACCAGCTCAATCACCGGACATGAACTCCACTGAAAATCTGTCATTCAAGAAAAACGGGACGATGGAATTTGCTGCAGAAAATGGAAAATCAGGGGAAAACCCTTTTTTTTATTTTAATTTAAACAGGAAGGGAAAAATAATGTGGCTCTAATTAGGGCTGAACGATATGGACAATATTTCATATCTCGATATTCATGCCAGATATCTCGATATCGATACGATACGATATGACTACGGGTTCGGTGAAAACCAAGCATTTTTCAGAAAAATAAAAACATCATGATACAAAAGAATGTGGAAAGTGCAGTTTTAGCGTGGGGGAAATCTATATCGTTTATATCGTGGCTTTTGGATATTAATATCTTGAATGTTCATACCTCGATATCGATACGATAACGATATATTGTTCAGCCCTAGCTCTAATGGAAGTCAGTGGTACAAATCTTGCAGCTTATGGTCCCAACGTAACCAAAACATCTCACACAGTCAAATCACAGTGAAAATGGATTAAACGCAGAAAATCTAAAATTCATTTAACAACACATCCTTACTGATGGCCATGGCAAGCGAACAATCAAAGCCAAAATAATCTGAATAAATTCCCCTCACATCTCCACACATTTCCTTTAGTAGGGCATAAGTGTTGAGGTTAAAGGTTAGATGAATATGTTTTTGGTTACCTGAGCAGTTTGTGTCCGTTAGTTGTGGCGACTTCAGCGAGGCTGGTGAGGATCCTCTGGTAGTGACTGTCACTCTGCTGAGAAATATGCTCCAGCACCTGCCTGAGCTGCACACACAAACACAACAAATACACATCCTCCTTATTAAAGGATGCTTCAGCATTTTTAGAGAGGGTCACATGAGGTTCAGTTGTAAGTAACTTAAACACAGTGATTTTGATTCAGCTTTCTGCTCACAGGGGCACAGAAGTAAGACTGAACACTGCTGCAGGGATCTTTAACATCTTCGACTCAGCAATCACAAGTGTCAAACTCTCTCAGTTTACTCTGCATAACTCCAATACTCCTTCTAGTAACAATAACGCTTCACCACGATGATGTCCCCCCTCTAATAAACAGAAGACCGGCCACTTATCGGTAAGAACAGGACCCACTTTGGGTCAGGACTTAAACTTTGGGAAAGGCTGCTGTGAACAAAACACACAGAATGACTCGGATGGCTGTGCCCCATCGCGAACCTGAAGTCGAAGGGCATTGAAGGCCAGTGGTGGCTCAAACTGTAATCTTCCTGCCTTTATAGTAATGTGAATAAGGACACCACTAGGGGTGTAAATCACCAGTTTCATGACAATACGATACGATATCGATTCTTTGGACAAAGATACGATATTTGCCGATATCACAAAGTCTGCCACGATTTGATTTCGATTCGATACGATTCAGGGACCTTCGATCGATTTAAGACGATACTGTGTACTCATTGAACACAGTCAGCTACATTTCACCTAAAGCAAGAAAGAAATACAAAGCAATTTCTAAGTTTTGACAGTTTTATTACTGAAATGTGAAACGATGTGCTGACCTTTGGGTATGATAGGTTATAGAGGATTATAACCATCTGTATGATCTAATCGTGCTTAAAATTAAAATTGGGTTAATTAGTAGTCAGGTGTTTTTAGATTTTGCTTCACTGTTTAATGGTAGGTGTGGAGGAAGAATAAGAATAAGCTCTCACTGTTTTCCTTTCATACAATAAGTAATTTTTATAATCAGTGGGCTACAAAATCAAATGATGAGATAACTTACTGTACTCGTGTGATTACTCCTGTCGTGTGTGTGCAGCATGCATCCTCTGCTGTCAGATCGACCGTATCTTACGCAGAAACAGCAGTGCTATTTTCTGATTGGCTGACATGTCAAGCTCCCGTTTAGCTCTGTGATGCTAAGAGCGTGTTGCTACGCATTAGCATATAGCGGTGTTACTCGGTGGGCGCTCCACAGTACATTTTAATGCAGGAGAAATACCGGGTGTGGTGTGTGAGAGAGCGAAAAGGTGCACGTCTCATACGCGTGAGACTTGAGAGCCCTGTAAAGTTTAAACTTAAGAACGAGGCGTATTGGGCGGAAGCGGTGAAACGAATATCCGGTCAGAATTTCAAAATAAAGGCGTTGAAGATGACGATGTTGATCGATGTTTTGAGTTTCCATCGATTTGATCATTGCTTAACCAATCGATGTATCGATCCAGATCGATGGATCATTACACCCCTAGACACCACTGCTCCTAGTAGGAAACCTCTGCAGCCTCTTTTCTTTCACATCTGTGTCATTCTAGAGGAGAAGTGAAGTGATTGTTAAAGGTAAAGATTTTTAACGTACCATGTTTTCTTTGATATCATCGTTTTGAGTCATCTGGATCAGAGTCTGAAACAGCCTGCTGTGATGCTGGATGAGGATCTCACACGTTTCCCCGTATCCGCCCTAAAGAAAAAACACACAAGCATAACTAAAAACAATACACAGGAAGCACCAACACGGATTAAAACTGGACTTAAAGGTCATAAAACAAACAGACCTGCACGCAGAGTTCCAGCGGAGTGGTTCCATTGTTGTCAGCGAGATATTTGGCTCCTCGAGAGAGAAGAATCTGAGCCGTGTCTCTTTGACCGTGACTGCAGAAATATACATCAGAATAATACAGCTGGACAGAAAGACTGATGAAGGACAATTAAAGGCACATATATATGCAGAACTTTCTCTGGATGTACGTATAGGTACATACACAAATACATATATTTGTATATATGCTGTACCAATCATCACAGAAAGGACATCATTTAACATAAAGTCATACTTTTAGACCATGAAACCCATTTTAATGGCAGTTCAACTAGATGCTGCTATATTAATAAACATCATTCCTCTCCAGTTTATGATCATTATAGATATTAATTTTAATATCAGTTTAATCTCTCTATCCATGGCTGTATTGATTATACATCTTAGTAACTATCTTACCCTCTTGAAAACGAGATGCCACATCTCAAGGGCCAACCATGAATTAATTTATATTCAACATAGAAATCTGGCGCTGTACAAATAAAGATTGATTGATTGGTTGGTTATCAGATCTGAACCACATTTCTTTATTAATATCAAAACATTTACCCACGCTACAAACTTTTCTATAGAAAGGATATTTTGACTCCACTTCTGACATTATTTCACAATAGTTGTTTTTAACAAAGTGGTTCATGTTAAGTACTGCAGTTCTGCCCGCCTACTACATTATCTGATTGGCCTGTAATGAATGTAATTGATTCACCGATTGTCCATTCACCTGCCAGATATGCTCCTGAAAGGTTCTGCCTGCCCCAAACTCTTCCTATGGGCTCTTTCCCAGATGGACTAGAGAAATATACTGAATGGTCAGGTTATGTGTGTCAGGTTAGCTCACAGACAGACAAACACCAGCAAAAAAAAGTACATCCTCTGTGGAGGTAATGAAGAGTTGGAGAGGGTGAACAGCTAGTTTAAATGTCACAGACTACCAGTAAACACAAGTTAAAGCAGTTCAAGGTCAATGCTCTCTCTGATCCACTATTTTGTGACTATAAACTTCTGAAGCTCTCGGAATGCAGCACTCTCCATGACCAGTATGAGGAAATAAAATAATCCTACAGTTGAAGAAACACAAACAACAATGCCCAAGCATCAGTTTGACCTGTAGGGGTCCACAGATCTAGAACTAGAAAAGTAATCAGAGAGCGCAGACCTCCGCCAAGCAGCTCAGTTACAGCAGTGGCTTTTCTACAACCCCTGTGGAAGATATAATTCTGGATCACCACGCGCTCCGATTGGATGGCCGTGTCTCTGCTCAAGTCTCTATATGTGGAGAGCTCCTCCGCCAGCATTGCAGGGGAAGAAGAGAAATGAATGGGTTTGCCATTATAAACTTCAGTGTTTTTTTGTGACGTCAATCTGGATCGGATCCACACAAAATCTACCCTGATGATAGAGACATGGACCCCTAATTATCCAGTAAAAGTGGAAGTGAATCTGTAAAGAGATGGTAGAGATGTGATTTTTTCTAAATTCATCCCAGTGTGAACCTATCGGATTTTTTTACTTTGGGAACAAATATGCGGATCACCACCAAAATATAATGTCTTCTCCCTTTGACCAAACCACAGCTCTGGTAAATTTTTTATGTAAATCCATTCAGTAGTTTTTTTGTAAACTTGCTAACAAACAAACATATGCTGGCAAAAGCACAACCTCCTTGGCAGAAGTGATAGGCTCGAAAGCGCCATAAAAACATCTGCACGTCTGTCCAACTTCAGAAATGACAACAAGAAAAGCTGCTACTAAGATGTGTAACTCTGCTGCTGAATTTATAACTGTCTAAACAGCATTATGAAGGAAACTTGAAGCTTAAATTAAATATTATTGCCATTTTCTCTGTGCCGTTTTCTTCAGTCTGTATTTGTGTTTGTTTGGGGCCCCAAACAAACACACAGACACAGTCTGTCTAGCTTCTAAGGAGTCCTTTTGGCCACATGAGTAATCATGATGGTACATTCCTGTTTTTAATTTACTTTGTGAATAAATAAATGTACTAGAACGGAAAAGTCTGAAGACAACGTTACCTGCAGGCGAAATAAAGGGGTGTGGCTCCGGAGACGTTGGGTCGGTTGATGTCGGCTCCACTGTCCAGCAGACACAACACCGTCTGAGCAGAGAGAACACAGACTTAGGTCACACAGGGGGATATTTCAGTGGCTACCTCATCATCACTACAACATGAGACATTCACACGCATGGTCGGTGGTCATCCAGAATCAGCAGGGAGCACATGCAAGCTGCAGTCTACACGTGACCGATAGGATCAGCGTAGAGGCAGAGGAGGCCTGACAGAGGCAGCAGGAGCAACTACGACAAAAACCTTTAAGACTTTAAAGAATCAAGCCCACAATCATCTACTCAAATGGATGAGGGCGGCACAGACACAGACATGGCTGTAAATCCAGCCAATGGCGAAAAGATTTAGAAACTTGGAAATAACTTTGGTGTATTGGTTCAACAAGTGACCGTGTAAATTGGTGACTCTTTCAGTGTGTCTGATTGTGTTAGCTTAGCTTCTATGGCTGTGTTATCTAACATACCAAATGCTATCACTGTTTTTAAATAATAATAAGCACTTCACCATGAAGGGCCGCATAGTAGAGCAGCAGGTAGTGCGTGTGCCTCACAAGTAGGGCTGAACGATTTTAGAAAAAGATCTAATTGCAATTTTTCTGGCAGATATTGTGATTTCAATCGGATTCACGATTTTCTTCATATCAAGCTTCAGTGCCATATTTGCTGTTTACATTATAGACAACAGTAAGGAAATCAATGATCAAAAGCACATAACACATTATTCATCATCTAATATCGATGATAAATAATCTGTGTTCATTATTTAACAGGTATTCCAACTTCTACTCCTAAACAGAGGCTTTGTGTTGCTGACCTGCTTACAAGCACTTCCATAAATGCAAATTGCCTGCAGACTTGTAAAATAGTATGTGTAAAACAGTTGACACGACAGATCCTGGGTCAGTCAGGAGCTCTGCAAAAAATTGCAGCTTTGGCGATCACATGACTGTGTTGTCTGAAGTTGCAGTTTCAATCTGAAAATAATAAATCTTTCATCCCTACTCACAAGGTTGCCGATTTGATCCCTGTGCAGGTGTAGGTTCTCTCAAAGTACTCCAGTTTCCTCCCACAGACCAAAAACATGCTAATTAGGTTGACTGGTGACTCTAAATTGGCTGGCACAAGGCTGAAGTATCCATGTCAGTTCACACTGTAGTATGGCTTGGATTTAAGAGACATGGCAGAGATGCTCACTCGCAGCGCTCCTGTCTCCCGCTGAGTCCTCGTGCCTCTGTTACTACCTCACCCTCTCAGCCCTTCACCCCTCTCCTCTCCCTCCTTCCTCCCATTCTTCACTCCCTTCTCACCCTCCTCCCTCCTGGTCTTACGGTTTTGTGTCCGTTCTGACAGGCCACATGCAGAGCTGTCTGACCCATGGCGTCCTCCACGTCCACGTTGGACACGTGCTGAACCAGATCATGGAGGAGCTCCGTCCGCCCGTTCACCGCCAGCCAGTGGATCTGGAGCACAGGACAGTCAATGCAGTGAACAATGTCAGGCAGATTCATGTACAGATAGCCCATGACTATAATCTGAAGAGATTAACTCCATCAGGAGGATGACGGTGAGCTCACAGCGGTCAAGCCCTCGTTGTTGCAGATGTTGACGTCAGCATTATATTCCAGCAGTCTGCCCATACACTTCTTCTGTCTGAAGGAACAAAGTATGAAAATAATCAGTCTCAGACATGGCGACCTACAAGGTCTGCATTTATAACTTATCACTGAAAACAAGTCTACAGGCACCACCAATGGCCATCACAGGGGCTTCAAGTCAGCAGAAAGACCCTAAAACATGCATTAACTGTTTAGAGCACTGCACATGTCCGTGCACAGGGGTGCAGCAGTTAGTACAAGAAGGTTGCTGGTTTGATCCCCATGTCAGCCAGGGCCTTTCCAGTTTGTATGTACCCCCCGTGCATGTGTAGGTTCTTGCTGGGCAGTCTGGCTTCCTCCCACAGACCAACAACATGTTTATTAGATTGATCGATGACTCCAAATTGCCCTTAAGTATGAGTGTGAGAGTGAATGGTTGTCTGTCTCTCTATGTGGCCCTGTGATTGGCTGGCGACCGGTTCAGGGTGTACCCAGCCTCTCGCTCAATGTCACCTGGGATAGCCTCCAGTGCCCCACAACTGAAGGGTAGAGATAATGGATGGGTATTGGATTTTTGCTGATATCTGATATTTCTATCACAGATCTGTATTTTTTGGCAGGAGTTCAAGCTTCTCCTTTACTATGACTGATCTGTCCTTTTACTTTTTTATGTGAACCAAGGAAAATAACATTTCATTCTCTAATAGAAGTGACTACTTCTATTAGAGGTATTGTGCTACATTCTGATATTCTGTGTGTATTATAACCAATACACATGATTTTTATGGCTAATATGTAAGTCCAAAAAAAATCGTCTTTGCATATATTACCATACATTTTGATAATTGCAGATACGGATATTGTACCAATAATATTGTGCATCTCTAATCCTTTTCCATAACACCTGAGGTTTCCAAACTTTTTTGACAAAGGCACACCAAATCTCACAGCACCATACGGTCACAACCTTATAAAAAAGTCTCTAACATGAGCTACAGTGTCCCAGTATTCTGAACGTGTTTATTTTCACTTACATACCTCAAAAAATGACAGGTTCTTCTTAATACATTTATTTCAGATATATAAAAGTCTACTAACAGATTTTTCTTTCTTTTGATGTCACATTTATAATCATAAGGACTGATTCATTTCATTCACATGACAGTCACTTTTTCTGAGCTGCCCTTGAACGCATCATACTGTTAGTTTATGTCTCATCCATCCATCACCTATTCTGCTTATCCCTTTCAGGTTGCGAAGGGTGCAAGCCTAGACCAGCTGACACTGGGCTGAGGCAGGGTACACTTCTGAACCAGCTGCCAGCCAATAACAGGGCCACATAGAAAGACAGACAACCATTCATGCTTACACTCATACGGAAGGGCAATTTTTCTGGTCCGTGGGAGGAAGCTGGAGTGCCAAGAGAGAACCCACGCATGCATGTGGAGAATATGCAAACTTCATACAGACAGGCCCCGCCCAACACGGGGATCAAGCCAGCAAACCTTATTGTAGTGAGGTACGTGCGCTACCTGCTGCGCCACCGTGCCGCCCTGTGACTTTTATGTCGGCTTACTAAATTAGAAAAATAACTTTTTCTCTGCCGATTTAAACAGATTTAAATCATCGAGCATCGAGATTTTATTCATCGAGCTGACAGTCAAAAGGTTTGGCATTGTGGTTTAATTTCATCCTCAATGCTGATGCACTTTGAGCTTGATAATTACGTCAGGTCAGGTCAGGTCAGAGAGAACATTGTCTGCACTTATTTATTCACTCAGCTACAAAATCTACTTCAAGTGTGTCTCAATTGGGACTTGAACCCTCTGGTGTCCAGCTCAAGCCCTTACGGACTGAGCTACACTGCCGCTGGTGCAGAAGACCTCAAACATTTTTTCATTTTTCAGTTCTGAAAAATGCAGAATAAGGTCTGTTTCATTCTCTGTTTAAGCAGCTCATTCTGCTAACATTCTGCTAGATCAGGAGTCAAAGGATCTCCCACACAAACTGAACACAAACATCACAGGAGCAGAAACCAGGTGGAGTTTCAGGTTTATACCCATTCCTAGCAGCGAGGTGCAGAGGAGTGCAGCCGGAGATGTCCTGATAGTTTGGATTAGCTCCTCTCTTCAGCAGCAGAACCAAACACTCCACCGATCCACAGCTGAGCGAAGAGAAGGAGGAGAAGACGGATGAACATGGGTGCACAAAATCCAACAATCAAACGTGTGATAATCATTTCACTGTAGATCAGAAAACTACAGCTGGAAAACCACACAAGTTTATAAATTCATTAGATTTCTTTAATCATGAACTTTTAAAAACACTAACAAGGTCGTTTTATTTCTCTTCTTTTGAAGAAATCTGTGAAACTGTGAGTCTTGAAAAACAGTCACTCAAAAAAGCGGGCGCCTCAAAGACACCATATTCTCACAGGCCACCTGATTAGGTACACCCTCTCTATTACTCATTAACACACATATAGCTATGCCGCCACTCACAAGGAAGCAACTCAATGCATTAAAGCATGAAGACAACCTGCTGAAGTTCAAACTGAGCATCAGACTGAAGAAGAGAGGCGGTTTAGGTAGTGTCAGATGGGCTGATCTGTCAGAACATGCTGATCTACTGGGATTTACACACACAAGCATCTCAACAGAGAACGGTGTGAAAAAGAGAAAATACCCAGTGAGGAGCAGCTCTCTGTGTCAGAGGTCAGAGGAGAATGACCAGAGTGGTTGGAGATGAGAAAAAGGCAACAGGAACTTAACAACCAGTCATTAGAAACATTTCCAAACTCACAACACATCCAGTCTTGCAGCAGATGGGCCACAGCAGCAGGAGACCACACCAGGTGCCACTCCTGTCAGCTGAGGACAGGAACCTGAGGCTACAGTTCAACCAGGCTAACCAAAACTGGACAACAGAAGACTGTAAACATGCTTCCTGGTCTCATGAGTCTGGATTTCTGCCCTCACACTCAGATGGTCGACTCAGAGTTTGATGTGAACATCATAAAGCATGGATCCATCTGGCCTTGGACCTTCAGGCTGCTGCTGGTGGTCTGATGATGCAGGGACATTTTCTTGGCACACTTTGGGCCCCTCAGGACCACCTGATCATGGTTTAGACCCCACAGCCTACCTGAGTATGTTTGCTGACCATGTTCATCCCCTTATGACCACAGTGGACCATCTTCTGATGGAGACGTCCAGCAGCTCCATGTCTCAAAGCTCAGACCATCTCACACTGGTTTAACATGACAATGAGTTCACTGAACTCCAGTGACCTCCACAGTCACCAGATCTCAATACAATAGAGCAACAGGAGATTCTCATCATGGATGTGCAGCAGCTGTGTGAAGCTGTCGTGGAGATGTGGACCAACATCTCTGAGGGATGTTTCAGCTCCTTGTTGAATTGAAGAGCTCTGAAGTTGAAGGGAGTCCAGCTTGGTACAAGCAAGGTGTACCTAATGAAGTGGCCAGTGGCTGTATTTTCTTTTTTTAAAAAAAAGTTTGACAGCCTGATTATGACAGTTGGACCTCACTGATGTAAGCACTGGGACAATCTCTCCAGTTCTGCAATCACGGTCACTAAAGGGAAGTTGTGTACTGACCAAAAAACAGATCATTCGTTGTTTCATGTTTATAAATTCCTGACACGAGGCTCGTTGAAAGAGTTTAAAAATGGCTCTCATGGAGTTTCATGGTTAAAGATTTTCTTACTTGGCAGCGATATGTAGCAGACTTCTCTTCACTCGACCGAAGGCGTAGTTCACGTCAAACTTTGAGTTTAACAGCAGCTCTGACACCGACCTGCAGCAGAGACAGGATGGATTAAAGAGTGAGTGAAGTAGTCTGGATCCTGCTCTCTACCTCACAGACTAATCTTAAATTCAGTAAATATTGATACAGCTCTTCTGGTGTTTTACAGTGTAGGGGAGTCTCACCGGTGCTGATCAGCCATGACCATCGGCATCAGAGTGTAAACTGCAGTTTCATTATCTGACGAGAGAGAAACAAAACCCAAAATGTGACAAAACCTCCTTCATCTCTTCATTATAACAATATAATATTTCTGCCTGGTTCTGGATTGTCTGTGCCAGCTTTTTGGGTGTTAGGGTCTCCTTACTGTCTGACTTTAATTTCAGAAAACTGCCTTTTTATCCCAAAGTTCTTACTTTAATATCAGAGGCCTGACTTGTATCTCAGAATTATATATTTTTTTATCCCAGAATTCTGACTTTGATCTCAAAACTCTGACTTAAATCTCAGAATTCTGGTTTACATCAATACCAGATTGCTGATTTGATTTTAAAATTCTCACGTCAATACCAGACTGCTGACTTTATCCAATAATTTTGACTTTAAGATCAAAACTTTGACTTTAATCTCGGGTTCTGATTTGATCTCAAAATTCTTACTTAAATGCTAGATTGCTGACTTAAATCCCAGAATTATGATTTCATATCAGTATTCTGAGGTGAATCCCAAAAATCTGACTTTGATCTCAGTATTCAAAGTTAAAATTCAAAACTTTGACTTTAATCTCAGTTTCTGATTTGATCGTAAAATCCTGACTTAAACCCCAGAATTCTGACTTCAATCTTAGGATTCTGATTTAACTTCAGGATGTCTTACTTTAATCCCACATTGCAGACTTTAATCTCAAAATTCTAACTTGACCTTAGAATTCTTACATTAATACCAGATTGTCGACATTGTTCTCAGAATTCTGATTTGATCTCAAAATTCTGTCTAAAACCCCAAAACTCTGACTTTAATCTCAGAATTCTGACTTGATCTTAGAATTTTGACTTTAAGAACAGATTGCTGACTTTAATCCCAAAACTCTGATTTGATCTCAAAATTTTGTCTGAAATCTCAAAACTCTGACCTTAATCTCAGAATTCTGACTTGAATCTGACTTTAATCTCAGTATTCTGCCCATAACCTCATAAACCTGACTTTAATCCCAGAATTCAGACTTAAATCTCAGACTTTTGACTTAAATCTTGGGTTCTGATTTGATCTCAAAATTCTTACCTAATTACCAGCTTGCTGACTTTACTCTTGGAACTCTGATTTTATCCTAGAATTTTGGTGTGGTCTTAGAATTCTGACTTTATCTCAAAACTTCGACTTTAATCTTGGGTTCTGATGTGATCTAATAATTCATACTTTAATACCAGAATGCTGACTTTAACCTCAGAATTCTGACTTTAATCTCTAAAGTCTTATGTAATCAGAAGCTCTGGTTCTCCTGACTTTCCATGTCATGTTCCTCTTTCATGACCCCGTTGGTCTGAGAGACAGTGGAAGTTCTCCTTGCTCAGGTCCTGAGTGTGTTCGGGTTTATTCTGCCGTTTGTTTTTGTTTGTTGGTTCTCTGATTATTTTGTGCTTTTTTCTGATCAGTTCGCTTTGAGCTTTAACTCTGGAGCTTTTCTGTCTGTATGTTCCTGTTTGTTCGTCAAAGCAATGTACAGATAAAGTTTTCAACATTACAGCATCACAGTTGCTGCAGATTTATCAGCTGCACATCCAACTTAAGCAGGACATGTTGACCATGTCTTCATGGTTAAATGGACTAAGTTGCTGCCATGTGATTGTGTTATTGAGCAGCTGAAAGGGTGTATTTAATGGAGTATATAGTATTTTGGCTCAGTTTGATCATATCTGAGTGTCAGCAAAAGTCACACAGACATATTGATTGTGTTCATATTCAGAGATACCACAGTGTAATAGTACAAAGCCTTTAGCCTGTTGATACTGAACTTTAATTTGACTAAATCAGGCAGCCTGTGCTCTTTCTATCACTGTTTCTGAGACACTAACCCAAATTCAACTGAATCAACATTGACCTTCAATAACTTGCTGTTGTCTTAGAGAGGCTCCTCAAATTTCAGTGTTTTCAATCTGTTGCTGTTTTATTCTAGCCCTCATTTTATGTTATTGTTTTTCATTTTAATCCTCTAATATAGCACATTTGGTCGTATTTGGTTACTACTCCATGGTCACTGATAAAAGTGCATTTTCCATAACATTAGAGGACATGATGTGGGCATGAGTAAGTGGGAAAATCCGGAGAGCAAATCTAAAAATAAAATATTCTGGATACCACAGAAACCACCACAGCTTCAGACTCGGTGTGTTAGTATCAGTGTGTATGAGGGGCTCTGACTCTTTATTCTGACCGTATTTAACCCCAAATATCACCGTCCCCCCGCTGCCTCCCTCCCCGCCCTCGGCTCCTCACCTTCCGGGAGCTCCACGGTCCTGGCCCGGCGCAGGGAGCGGGTCAGCCGGTTCAGCTGGACGTTGAGCTGCTCCATCGCCCGTTCCATCATAGGGTCGATTCACCGAGATGAACCGGGGAGAAAGGCCTCGTCGGGCGGCTCTAGGAGCTCCTGGAGCGGCTGTGAGGGTGTGTGAAGCCGGCCATGGGCGCTGTCTGATGGGGGACCGCTCCTCTGGTCTACAGCCCGGTCATGTTTTCCTGCTCCGCTTCAAACCCTCTGTCACTGTGTGAGCCACTTCCTGTTGTGATGACGCAGGCACGCAATGCACTGTGGGTACTGTAGTTAAAGCAGGTGAGGCGACAATAATAATATAGGAAGGGCAGATACAGTTCACGCTCCACCATTTCGTATAAGTTTAGATTTCCTGGAGCAAGATCAAAGAGAAGACAACATGGCGCACACATCCCATGAAACAATAAAGAGATTTTTTTAAGTCTGCAAATAAGTCAGAATTCTGAAATAAACGTTAAAATCTGTAATTAAAAAAAAAAAATCTGAAATTTTAAATGAACGTAAAAGTACTGTAATTAAAATTAAAATAAAAAGGTCAAAATTCCGAAATCAACATTAAAATTCCTTCATCTAAATTAAAAAAAAAGTCAGACTTCTAAAATAAATTTTAAAATTCTGTAATTTAACCAAAATAGTCAGATTTCTTATATAAATGCTAAAAATCTGTAATTTAACAAAAAAAATCAGAATTCTGAAATAAACGTTAAAAATATGTTATTTAACCAAAAAGTCAGATTTTTTATATAAATGTTAAAATTCTGTAATTTAACAAAAAACATCGGAATTCAGAGGAAAGGGGTCAGAATGTTTGGGGTAACAAGTCTAAAATGCAAAGTTAAAGAATGACACCTTATTTTAGGACTTTGGAGAAGAAAGTCAGATTTTAGATCTTATTATGGATTCACAGGTCAAAGTCTGATTTTTTTTTATTAACAAAGTCAGAATTTAAAGATCTTTGTATGAATTCTTGGGTCAAAGTCAGAATGTTTTTTATTCAAGTCAGAATCAGAAGATGTAAGTATGAATTCTTAAGTCAAAGTCTGAATTATAAGAGCTAAGTAAAAGCTCTAAGGTTGGAGGTTTATGTTTGGATTGCACTCAGAATTCTGGCCTTTTTTCATTTTAGAAGTAAAACAGTTAAATTTTGACCCTTCACTTAAACCTGATGTCTAAAGACATTTATAATTTTGACATACAAGATCACCTATTTAAAAGAATGGCCTCTTATCACTCCGACCACACATACATAATCAGGGATGTCAAAAGTACTTAAACTACATTGATAAAACAAAAAATCAACCATTTGGAAAAACCTGACCTGATTGTAATGCCTAAGTTTAAATGTTACCATTAAACCCCAGAGTAAGTCTGAAAAGCTTCTTGGACAAAGTTAGAAATAATAATTTAATTTCCAGCAAACTAAAAATAGATATCAGTCTCCATGGTAAAATAATAATGAAAGAATAAAACAATTGCAAATAAATAAATACAAGTTATGAAGTCAGCAGAACCTTAAAAATACTGTATAAAAACATTTAATCTAGGAACCAAAAAAAAAAACAGAAACTGCCAAATTAAATCCACACCAATAACCCAAAGCCCTGTCACTTTAAAACATAAAATTTAATACATTTGTAATATGTAACTGTCGTTTTAAAAATCTTTGGATAAAGCTAAATAAATGCCGACACTGACAGACTGTGATCAAGACAAGCTGAAGTTCACACTTTGGCCACAGGATGGCGCTCCACTCCTACATTTCATATTAAAACACACTCACCTAAATCAGAGCACCCAGAGGCAGTGAGGAGACATTAGAGAGCAGACCAGGGGCCTCCCTGACTGAACACACGTTTATTCAAATTAATACACGTGAATTCACAAAAATAAACCTCAAGCTTTACAGCATTAAAGCAAACTGTGAGACGTTCCCTTCTAGATTTAAAAAAAAAAAACACACACACAAATGTGCCCTGGTTTCAAACATTTAAATATTAAAATGTTCCTCAATAAAACCACTTCTCCAGTGGACATGCTCACTAACAGATGCTTTGTGAAAATGGTGGGTTTGTGTCTACAAAAACAAGATGCACCCCTGTATAGCCTACACAAAGTGAAAGATAAAAGAATATAAAAATGATCCAAAACATACACAGAAATCTGTTTTTAACTTACACAAAGAGCTGATATTGCTCTGTCACGACATATATTGTTATTAAAGTGCCCATATTTGGACTTAAGTGGAGTTAATATCAATATTTTAGTGTTTTAGGTACTGGCTTTTAACAATGTCAAGCCATTTCCTCATTAAAGGAAAGTACAGGAAGTCATCCTTCTCCAAGCTCCGCCCTCCTTAGTAACTGTAACTAGGTCAGATAAAACCAGTTGTGGTTGCACATGGGCACTCTTGATTTAATATATTTGATTAATTTCTTTAAAAATGTGCCATAAGTGAAAGAACAAAGACAAAACTACAGTAGTCTCTATTTTTACAATTTTATACTTTTAGACTTTTAACTATTTAATCTTTTGCAATGCAAATACTGTGAGCCATGGTAATGTAATTTCATCCAATATGTGCGCTGACTGTGTGTTTACTGTATGACAATAAGGCAAGTCTAAGTCAAAGTAGGGTGTAAGAAAACACCCACAATCATTATAAATCTGCAAAAATAATTAAAAACACAAATGAATGAGCTCAGTGATGATGACATCTACGGTCAGCTGTTGACATCAACAAAATGCTTTTATCATAACCGCTAAATATTCCTAGAATGTCAAATATTGTCATCTTGAAATGTTTTCTCTTACCTTTGAGTGCAGGTGAGTTTTCTTTGTGATTTTAAATGCTGAAGCAACAAAATTAAGAGAACAACTGCATCAGAATCGAGAGTCTGCAACTGACACCACATCAGTGCAAGTGAGCCGAATCCCAGCCACTGAGCGGCAAAAAGCACGGACTGAAAACAGCTGTCAACAAACTAACTCAGATGAAAAGTGTCAAGAATTTTTTTTTTTTTTCTGAAAATGAACGTCAGTGCAAACTACTATAACAGTGATCATCAACTGGCAGCCCAGGGGCCACATCAAGCCCCCCAGAATATTATCAGATTCTGAAAATGTCATCTAAAACAACATGTTGTGGTTTTGAGGGCATTTCTTTGTTGTTACATCCCTATAACTCCATCAGTCTGTTTTTCAATGACTTTTGCAACTATGACCGCAACCCCTTAAGCAGTTGCAACGGACACAGTTTCATCCAGAAGGACTTGATGTTTGATCTGACAGCCATTGTTAGCCAGTATTAACCAGGTGAAAGTAAATTCAGGGTCAAAACCAGTGATTTAAAACATTACAGCCCAGAAGTAGAAGGCAAATACCTTTACTGCCCCATGTGGCAGGCAGTGCTGTGGGTGATATCGACTGAACTTTTTCAGGCCAAGACGTACATTAAATTGGAAAAAACTAAAAATGGTATGATTATGGTGGAATTTAGGCACCACCCAGAGAGACGGTGGTGGTGGCAGGAAGTTGGCTGGTAATTGGCTGTGTTTTGGCTGGAACTCAGCAGGTACTTGGCTGGAAGGGGAACACCGAATCTTCTGCATCTGTACTTAAATTATTACATTGTTTTCAACTGGCCCCTGCACAGCTGATGATCCCTGCTCTACGGACTCTACCAACATGGAAACTGTCTGATTGGAGTAGCCCTCGAAGAAGGGTTCTCTGATTCTGATTGGTTGGTCAGCTGACCAATCAAAGAAGGAAAAAGGATCAATCTGTCAAAACTTGCAGAGACAGGTTTGTAAGGGAGACTGGACCTTAAGCTGTGCTGCACAGAAGTTCATTCAGTAACTGATGAACTGGTTCTACATGTACATAACTACTCATTTATTCACTGGCATCAGTCCGTACTCATCATCAGCAGATATTCCTACATAATAACATCATGATGGATCAACATCTCTTCTGTTTAAACTTCCTCACTGGACGTGCTCGCCATTTTAGCAGACTTTGCAGGAGCAGCCTCTTCAAAAACATCATCCTCCAGACCTTCTGCTATGGGCTTCATCTTTGCAGAGGTCTTTGTACCAGGAGATTTTTCTACAAAGAAACACAAATGACATCAAATCAACGAACAGCATAAGAGTAAATATAACAATGTTTGTTTGAAAAATGCAGAGTTGTTTCATCTGGCATGAATACAGGGGTATTCATTAAAGCAGGTGTGGGCAACTGGTGGCTTGGGGGCCACATGTAGGCCCTCATCTCACTCAATGCTGCCCACCAATCATATACCCCAGGCACTGAAAAAAACCCACGCGGTGCTCTTGATAATCAAAGACGCCCACTGCTGCTTTAAAGTCAGGGGGCCTACAGACCTGCATCACCCTGAAGAACTCTGTTGATCAAAGTCCATCCTGACCCACACACTGAGAGGGTGAACACAAACAGAGACACACAAAAACTGTATGAATGATCTCCATTAACACAATCAGGAGCTGCATTAACACTGATACCCCTGTCCCACTGGCCAAAACCCCGTTTAAACCCGGTAACAATCGGCTCCTGTCGGCAGTGAGAAAAGCTCTAATCTGCATTTTGACCCGGGTCGACTGACTCTGCAAGTGACATGGGTTTTTATCGGCTCGCCTCCGATCAGGCTCCAGTGGGAACATCACACCTGGGTGAACCCGCTAATTTACGGGATGACGCCGACGTAACGTACCTACAGCATAAAATCGCGCCCGTCTCCTCCGTCTGTAACTTCCCCGACTTTTTGCCATCTCAGCAACAAATTCCATCCACCTTCGTATCATCAGCCCTCGAATGTTGTTCAACCTGCGCTGAGTTTGTACATTTTCAAAGACAGACATAAGTATGAAGTATGGAAAACAGTTGACCACTGTGTCCATGGCTTCCATGCTCCTTTCCATTGTGTACATGGCCGTGTTTCGTCGCGCTGATGATGTCATCAACAGCTTGACGCACCAGAGTAAAAAAAAAAAAAAACAGCCACGCAGCTCGTCTGCTGGCGACTAGACCCGGGTCTGCAGGCAGTGGGAAAGGAGTCACTTGCTTATTGTTAGCGGGTTAACCTGTGTTGAAAAACCCACGTTTACCCGCTTATTTTAGAGGGAAAGTGGTATGAGAGAGCTCCTCTGCAGGTCCAAACACACCTGCTGTCCCTGTTTGAAGCAGCCCGGACAGCCGCACTCCTCTAAAAAAGCTTTTAGTCCAAAAACACATCAATAGTTATTTTCAGCGCCCCTCTGTGTGTGATGCTGTCTCTCTGGAGCAGTGAGAATGGATGGGTGATCGAAGCAGAGGTCAAAGAGTTCTGTGAGTTAATCAGAAAAATGAAGGTACTTTTTCATAAGAGCTTTACAGAGCATAAGGTCTCAAAAACTGTGACTCCATCCATCCATTACCCAAACCACTTTTCCCAGAACTGTGATTAAAAGGTTAAAAAAGAAAAAAAAACTAATTGTGTGAACACAGTAACATTTAAAGCACCTAATCCAGCACGAAACCATTCAGAAGCGTATCCCCTCTTCTTCATCCTCTCTGAAAACAGCCCAAAAGTCTCTGCATCCTTAAGAGTCTTTTCGCCTTTAATAAAGTCAACGGACCAAAGTTCAATCAAACACTTGGTCTCCTCCTCTCCCCAAATGCTCCTGAGGCTCATTTAATTTTGGAAAAGGTTATGGCACATGTCCTTTTCCAGGTTAGCATGTGGCAACTTCCTGTCATTGATACAAAGGTCCGATCCTTACAAAATAATGTTCTCACATTGGGCACAACCCAAACCGTGGCATAGTTTGGTCCGGACCAAGACTCTCTTTAGGTAGATCCAAAGTCCAAAGGCTGTTTGATACAAACCATGGTCCAGGACAGGTTTCACACCTGCCCTTTTGTTGTGGATCAAACTGAAAAGTCCAAAAGTCTGGACCAGAGGATGTAGGTGTGGAATCACTCTTATTCTAAAGGTTCAGGGTAAGGATCAGAGATCATCCCCTCCTTACTGTGATGGGACTTTCAGCTGTTTCTACAGAAGAATTTAGAGCTTCACATTGGTTGATAACTTACGAGATGACCCAGCTGATCCCCCTCGTAGGATTTGGTTGAGGACGTCGTCGGTGTCGCTGGTGCTCGCCATGCTGTTCCTCATCTGCGTCATGGAGAGCTGAGAGCAGAGGCTGGGCTGACGGTCCATCTTCTTCACGGCCTGGAGGGGACACCATCATCATTACTGCCATTATCATCATGGTTCAAAGCATTAAATCATCACTGTGTTTGTTGTAATAACAGGGCAGAATTAACCTTGTCGCTGAGCGTGGGGTCGTTCAGAGAGTAAAGTTTGTTGGTGATGTCTTTTCCAATCAGGTACCTGAACACCTCGTTCAGAAATGTGTCGGACTCCAGGAAGTAGGTGAGTCTTTCTCTAGACCAACACAGGAACTTGCAGTTCTCCTCTGCCATGATAGTCACCTAAAGTTAAAAACAATGATAACCAATCATTCATTTTCTTAACGATGAGGTTAAGGGGATAGTTCCTGAAGTGGGGTTGTATGAGGTACTAAGCATTAGCATGAGCATTAGCCCATATTTCTAGTCAAAGACATGTTGTATTTTTGTTTTTGTTGAACAAAATAAATCAATAAATTTATTGACTAATTTATGTTTATTTCTTGCCATGGAGAGTTCATTAAACAGTTTATTTGAAAAAGATTTCAATAAACCATATTGTCTTCTTTATTTCTCTCTTTTGATTTGACATTTCTCTTTTATTACATATCAAACACATAAACTCACATAAACAGAGAGCCATATTTTAGTGGTTCATTATTTCACCTGGAACTTTTCTCCTCTGTGCATCTCCGTGGATCTAAACTCTGGAGAGTCGATGAATGAGTTGGTGTAGATGTTGTGAAGAAAGTGTCCTCTGTAGGAGACCTTCATCCTGTCACACAGAGGAAACAGAGTTAAGCCTCACATCTCAGCACCACATCTTCACCAGATGCATTTATAACCACCCTGTCGTACTTTCCCTTCAGCAGGATGCTGAGCCGCTCGTCCACAGACGTCTTGTCCTCGGCGGCGTAGGCCTGTCCCTTCTTCAGCGTCTGGATGGTGCAGAACTGTCCGGTGAGCCGCTGGAACAGAGCCTCCTTCACGTGGAGGGGCTCAAACATCCTCCTGTAGACTGAGCGGAGCTCACGGTCGATCTTTATCTGAGGGGTCAAACACTCAGATTTAACTCCAGTCTTTGGGCATTCATCAAATACTATGTTGGAAATGTGGCTGTGATGTCTGCAAAATCTGTAGCTTGACCAGAAACTGATTTTAGTTTGAACAACTCATGCATTTATAATCTCCAAAGTCATCATCAGTGGTAGATTTCTTTTGTCAGAGAAGTGCTGTGTGCCCTGCAGTGTGAGTATAAAAGTGGTTTAGTGTTGAGATCATCAGCTCTCAGTCAATCAAATCAAACTAAATGATTGTGGGCTCACAAAAATCCTGTCAGCATGCTGCAGCTCGATCTGTCATCCTTCACTCCACTTACAGCAGCCATGTAAAATCCCCCAAACTTCATGATGAATATGAATCTGTGATTATTCACTGAGGAAATCTGAGCTCAAAGCAGCTGAACAGAAGTCAGTGAGTTAACTACACAAGGATGAAAGTAAAACTATTTTTTTAAGTAAATACTGTCAAGCTAACAGTTAAAACCTGTGAACCTTTAGTTTTATTTTCCCTGCAGTGATCATAATGTCTTTTCTATAAAAACAGAGCGGGTAAAGCCTTGCTGCTGCTGCTCCTAAACTGGATCTCCCCTCCATATAAGATCTTTTAGGCCCCGTTTACACCACGTTATCACCAGAAATGGAGAGGTTTTCCTTTGCATTTTCAATCGCGTTCCGCGTTCACACAGACATGATGTGAAAACAATGTGTGATCACATGGATCCGCGAGAATGACTGAAAACGCTGTAGCGAGCATGCCAGGCCAGTAATTAGGGATGTAGGTTTGTAGAGAAACAGCGGTGTTACAACACACTTCAATCAATCAATCAATCAAACTTTGTTTAGCACTTTTCATACAAGAATTTGTAGCACAAAGTGCTTCACATAAGAAATAAAATAAAATAACAATAAATGACATAAAAAGTAGAAAATTGTGGACAATGAAAATGAAAGACCCCACCCACCCCCACAATTTACATACAACACACACACTAAATTAATCAAACACACAGAGACATGAAAAGAAAATTCTAAACAGAAAACAGAATTAAAAGACTGAGGAAGACTGAGGAAACGCTATCTTTAATTAAAAATGTTGAAACGCAGGAGCTAGTACTCAAATTATAATTAAAAATCATAAGAAATGAGATAATAATAATATAGGGAAAAAAGGTTAACAAAGAAATGAATTAATATAATAAAATTTAAATAAATAACATGGTAAAATGAGATAACCTAAAACCAGATGTGTAATAAAATCAGCTAAAGTTACGCTTTCTGGTGTAGACAAAGGCACAAAGTCACAGGAGTTTCTCGTCTGGACAACAAATCTGTCTGGACATTTTGGTCTGGATAACAAATCGAGCACAGTAAGCAGTACACATGTTGCTCAGTAGATGGCAAAAGCTGTTGTTGTTCTTCCTAAGTTGACACAACTTAGGAAGCACAACCTTCATCTGAAAGAGTACTGTGCGTGTACCACGTGTCATCGTTTTCCCACTTCAAAAAACCCAAACTAACTCTTTAAATCCCCAAAAGTGAGCAAAAATAATCCAAGTCCAAGCACAGATATAAAAAACATTTATATATAGCAAAATGATATTTGCTTGTTAGGTCATTTTTAATGTTTCTAGCCCTGATTGAGGGCTTTTATCATTTTCAATGAATGCACCCATATTTTCAGACAAACTCACCCTTTAGTACGTGATCATTTCACCAATCAGGTGATATCAGGTGGAAAATGGGAGAGACACCTGTGCTGCATGCCTAAATGCTTTGCTCAGGGCAAACAGTAGGGCCCATGATGTTGGTTTGACTTTCATATTATATAAAATCTGCCTCCAGGGGACGCAACTTCAAAATAATTACAAAAAAGCTGTCATGTAGAGACCTGCTGTCATCTTCACCCACCTCCACTGCTTCCTTGATGAGTTGAATTTTGGGCACATTTCAGTTAAACTGCCTCTCATGAGGTTGGTTTTTGTTTCCAGAGTGAATTCACATACTGAAGGAGAAAAGCTGTTAAAAGTAGGCTTCATGGACCATGTCTCAAGTATCGTGCAAAGCAAGACTCATTATCGCAGCACTCTGCTGGTGCTGGCAGCTATAAAAACAGGATCAGGACATCCCTGGTGAAACCCTTAAAGAGATACAGTGAGGTGGTGTGGGATCAGTGGAACAGGAGGACAACCTCCTGTCTCATTAAGGAGATAGTCGCTGTGACCGTCAGCTCATTTGTGGCCCCTCTCTGTCACAGAATCCCCCTGTGACCCCCCTGGATTGAATCTACATCTCCTTACCTCAAAGCCAGCCCAAATCAGAGGGATGTGCTGCTTCCAGAGAGGCAGTTATGAATAAATCAACACTGGGATAGACTAAATATTCTTCTCTCCATATTTAGGTCTATATCATAATTCAGAAAATCAGTGATGACTCTGAAATCTACAGTCAGGTTGGTACTCACAGGTCTGCGTTTGTACAGCAGGAAGAACAGGTGCATGAAGTTGACGACCAGAAACACCACGTTCCAAACCATCACGTCCAGGTTACAGCGGTACAGAGTCGCCCAGGCAATGAAGAGACCACATCCTATCAGAGGAGACGCACAAAACTGACTTTGATTATTTTGTGCTTGGGCCCTGAATGTTAACAAAGACGTAATATGTCAAAATACTAATGTATGTGAAAAAAGCCACATTTGACCCTTGCTAAGCCACGCCATCCTTGGTTACTGTTGCTATGCCTGTCAAGCTTTCCCCCCTAGAATGAGAAATATGGAGTTTTTAGCCATACTGGTGAGTGATATTCCTAAGAGAATATCTTCAAATTTCTAGACAAATTCTTCAGAGAGATCAGAAAGAATTAGACAGTATGCTTTTGAGATAAATTCACCAAATTAAATGTTGTCAGAGTTCAAATGAAGAGGACATTAAAATAGAGACAGATCTCAGTGTAAGCGTCAATCACTCCATGTGTTGAGACTTCACGTTAAAAAAAAATACCTAACAAGAACAACACTGTTCTTGAACAGCAGGGTAAGTCAATACATATTGTTTAAAGTTAAATTATTGTTAAGTTAGCTTTCATTATCGTTGTGTTTGCCCATTTCTAGATGCTAAAAGATATCAGAACATCAGAACTTGTCTGTTACTAGTATTTTTTTTGCTCAAATATTACCCAGTGGCTCAAAGTTTAACAGAAGTAACCTACTTTTAAGACGTCTTTGTTTGCTAATGTTATCCTACCTAACACACAAAGCTATGGTTAGCTAACATTAGTTAGCACCTTACTTTAGAACAAACATAGGTGTTCTTGTGCTTTATCCACACCTGCTTCTGTCTTCTTGGGCTTGGGGAAGGCAAAAAAATCAACACCACCCTCCAAACTTCTCGGATATCGACAGTCGGACTTGATAGTCCCGTATGCCCACCGTTTAGGCAGATTGTTTTCTGCCGAAAGCTTGACAGGCCTCTTGTGCATAGTTAGGGTTGCTAATGTAGCTTAGTGAAGGGTCATCTGGAAAGTCTTAAAGTACAGAGCTAATGCCTGCCAGAAGGTCTGCTCATCTCCTCTGATCACTTCTTATAGAGACAGATGATGCTGAAGCTGCATTACTGGATGTGAACACTTTTATAGTCAAGTCAAAAACAATGAAGAAAAACTTGATCAGGGGGTTATTTATTTATCTACACACTGTAATGTTGGCATTAAGATTTTTAAAGTATTTAGCCACAAACAGCTGATCAGACATCACGTGGCAGCAAACCAATGCATTTAGGCATGTAGACATGGTCAATGTGACCTTCTGAAGTTCAAAATGAGCATCAGAATGAAGAAGAAAGGTGACTTAAGAGACTTTAAATATTGCCATGGTTGTCTGTGTCTGTCAGAAACTGCTGATCTGTTTCTACACAACCATCTCTACAGCTGAAAAAGAGAAAATATCCAGTGAGCAGCACTGCCCTGCAAAGTGCAGTATCTGCAGTTTTCATTATTATTATTATTTTTTGCACTAAGTGCAGTATCTGCTCTTCAATCTTATAAATTTTCATAGGGCTCCTGCTTAATTTCTCTGCCATTTGTTTCTTTGCAGTAACTGCAAAAATGCACTGTAAAACCAAGACAAACTGCAGTAACTGCACTTATTGCACTTTGCCTTGGTTTCACCATGAAGAATTTCAGATTCTGCAGTTTGCCTTGGTTTTAGGACCAAATTTGGGCCATCTCTACTCAGGCTTGAGTTAAAAGTTAACCTGTTGCTGTAGAACATTTACATTACAGTGTTTTTTTGTTGATTAGCTCTGCATTTTATGTATTAGAGCCCAATGTAGAATGTTGTTATAATGTCTGATGGTCTGATTTTATGGTTTACTTTGTGTTAGTTTAAAGTCATACATGAAATGCTTGAGAAATAAACAATGTTCTGATAACAATAAAAGCAAAAAATACATTCATAGATAACTCTATCGTTCTGTTTTTGCTTTTTATCATCATTAAGGAGGAGATAATTACACATTTAGTGTTGGTAATAGCAGTGTGTGCAGCGAAAAATAATATATCAATATTGAAAATTAATATGCCAAATAGTATTAAAAAAAAAAAAACATGTGAAATGGCCTTACTTGGTGCACATACTGCAGTAAGTCATTGTATGGTCATGTAATTATACTGCAGTAAAACAAAGGCAAAGTGCAGTATAGCCTATAAAACAGATACTGCACTTTGCCTTTGTAGGGCAGAGCAGTTCTTGAAGGTCCGAGGAGAATGTCAGAGTGGTTGGAGATGTTTGAGAAGCAACAAGAACTCAAATAACTAACATTTCTGAACACATGTTGAATCCTGAAGCAGATGGGCCACAGCAGCAGGACACCATAACAGAAAACTGAGGCTACAATTCTCATGGGTTCACCAAAACTGGACAATAGATGTAAACATGTCTTCTGGTCTGATGAGTCTGGATTTCTGCTGCCTCATTCAGATGGTAGCATTTGGTGTGAACATCTCGAAAGCATGGATCCATCCTGCCTTGGATCAACATTTCAGGCTGCTGCTGGTGGTGTGATGGTGTGGGGGACATTTTCTTGGCACACTTTGAACACCTCAGTACCATCACAGACGAAAAGCTGTCAGGGACCTGAGCGGTGTGGTGACAGAGGCGGAGTGGGACACGGATGCACCAATAGCGCCGGAGTCTCCTGTGCGCCGCGTCCTCCAGCAGTGCCAGATAAGCCATTGTGCGTCTTTACGCATTGTGGGTGCGTGTCTTTTTATATCCAACCGTCACTTCATTTCCTGAACAGCTACAGGTGTTGTAGCCTAACTGATCAGCAGCTTTGTGCAACGATCATGTCATTTTAATTACAATTATTATTAATCTAAAACTTTATTGTATGGCACATTTTGGGAACATGGATACTACCTGCCTTATTGTTTATGTGAATGGATTTCATAGAAGCATGTAAAGTTTGTTTCACAATGACATAATTGTTTCAGTAATATAGGTTATGTGTGTGTTGGCGCGTGCATTTGTGCACTCCCTGCGGCATCAATATAAATTTTTCCCCTTTTTTTGTTTTTGAAAATATATCCTTCATATATGATATCTGTCGTGAAATGTGTTATATTGGATTATTTCACATACATGTATTAATTTCCCATAGATGTCTTTAATTTCATCCTTCTACTGTTGATGTTTCTGCAACTTATTTAATCAATGACACCAAAAATTAAGGAACTCTGAAGGTTAAAGAGGTACTAGCCAGTCCATCCTTGAAACAGCAGGGGTGTACTCTAGGGTAAACTTAAGCAAAGACGTAAATATTCTTATTCAAAGTCACCCTGATAAGTTGACTCCTCTGTCCCTCCCTTTTGTTCTTCTGTCTCTGCTTCCTCTCTCCTAAACCCCTCTGAGAGAGATGACATATAAATAAACAGACTGTCAGAATTTCAACCACATTACCCATAATTCCTGCTTCTTCCTGTCTTCACCCTTGGTCCAAGCTAAAGATAAACATGCTGGAGCGCTGTTTCACATCACTGTTTGGTCTCTAAAATGATCTTGGCAGGAAGGTTTTTATTGTCCTATTTTGTGCAAAAATGAAGTCAGCTCTCTGTGAGAGAAAAGATCTGCATGTTATTTAAACCCACAGCTCCAGTATTGTTAGTCACATTATCACTAGAGGAATGCCATCATGGAGGGGGCTTAACTTGGGGGAGTGACGGACCTGTCATGAGCAGCAGGCGCAGCAGGATCATGTGCAGGTTCAGCGTGGTGGGGATGATCAGACCCAGCAGCAGCGACAAGTTCCCCAGATGGAAGAGGAGGTGGTGGGCCTGCTCCCACTCCTGACACGAAGTGACGTTCAGATCTAGGGGGGAGGCCGAGGGGAGGGGGGGCAGCGTGGAGAAGAGGAGGTGGGGCAGCTCCGGGGTAGAGGACATCCTGAAGAGTGGTCACCTTGGAAATAGAGAGGAGGAGGAGGAGGAGGAGAACATGTCAGCAGAGTGATTTTCGGTGAAAATATTTCAACTTTGGTGATGGCACGAAGATCGGAGAAAGTTAAACTCAAATCATTTGTGAGGGCTTACATCAGAGAATGTAAAACATCAGAGAATATGTTTAAAAATAAGCAAAAATACATCACAAAGCACAAAATATATGAAACTAGAAGTACTCAGAGAGCACAACCCTCAGCCAAGACACTTCTGACATTGTTCGATTAGCTGTCCTCAAAAAGGTGGCAAGCTGTCCCATGGTGCGATGATAAGAAATCCACCCATTATCTATACCTTATCCTTTTTGGGTCATGGGGGCTGGAGCCTATCCCAGCTGACATATGGCAATAGGCGGGGCACATCTTGAACCAGTCAGCAGTAGATCACAGGGCTACATAGAGAGACGGACACCCATTCACACTCAAACTAGTGCCTCAGGGCAATTTGGAGTCACCAATCCACCTAAAGAGCATGTTTTTGTTCTGTGGGAGGAAGCCCAGAGAGAACCCACGCATGCACAGGAAGAACAAGCAAGCCTGGGTTCTCCCTGGGCACCCCGGCTTCCTCTCAAACATTTGAGTATGAGTGTGAATGGTTGTCCATCTCTCCATTTGGCCCTGTAATTGGCTGGTGACTGGCTCAGGGTGTACCCCGCCTGTAGCCCAAAGTAGGCTTGGATAGGCTCCGTTTAATTGTTACAGTTTAATTGTTATTTCCTATACATTGCTTACTCAAATTTTGTGTCCCATTTTCTTCTTTCTGCATTTTGGAGCTCTACTTTGAACCTTCTTAAGATCCGGTGCAAAATGCAAATTCTTGCAATATTTCAACTGGCCTTAAGATTTTGATTACAGGTGTATGTATATATAAATACCGTATAAACACATATTCATTCATTTATTTATGTATTTGTTAAAGGCAATAACACTGATTCGAATTGGGGGTAGCCCATAGTTTAGTCAGATAATGGATGGATGGGTGTGGTGTACTCATGTTTTCTCCTTTCACTGTGTTGACTTTAATCTTGTTGGTTCATGCTTTTATTGCTGGGTGTGTTAAAAGTTTCACATATGAAACAAAAACATGTCCATGGTGTTTGTTTGTCTCCACACGTTTGTGGAGACAAACACAAACAAACACACAATATTCTGTTTGTGTTTGATTCATAAATTCCAGACTGAGCAAACATTTAGTCCATTTTTCTCTAACATGGAAAAGAAAACATGCCAACAAAATGTTGTTCATCAGCTGATCAAAGGTTTATCCCTTTAAAGCCTGAAAACACAAATTATAGCCAGAAAATTCTAATTTTTTGGAGCTGAAATGTTTACTTCACTTTCTACTGAAATCCCAAAATATCAAAATTTCCATTCCATATTTTTTGTATCTTATTTCATACATTAAATGATTTTGGCAACTGATAATCCACTTGAGGACATTTGTATTATTTATTATTATTGATTGTATTCAGATGTTTTTTTAGTAATTTGTCGATCATATTGATTAGATAGAGGTATCATAAAGGCATGTATCAAATATGATACAGCAGGCTTTAAGGGTTTAAGACCAAAGGTAAAAGAAACTGAAACCCCCTCAGAACAGAAATGAAAGTGTCAAAAAGGACTCAGTAATGAGCAGCTCCATGTTCTTATTGATCACTTCAAAAATGTCTGTAGGCTGCTTGATAAGAGTTTCCAGGAGCTTAGTGGGAGTGTTGCTCCAGGTGGAGAAGATGGCTACACAAAGGTAGTCCACTGTCTGGAACTGATGTACATTTTTGTAAAACTTCCCTCACCATCCATCCCCAAATGTTCTCAACTGGACTTAGATCAGGTGAAAAGACAGGATGGTCCAAAAGAGAGACAATATTCCTCTGGAAGAAGTCCTTTGTCAGGTGGGCATTGTGAACTGTCCCGTTGAGAAACCCAGCGGTGACCACACAGACATGGGCCCTCAGTCATTACCACACAGACAAGGGCTCTCAGTCATTACCACAAGGAAGAGGGCCCTCACTCATTACCACACAGATTACGGCTCTCATTCATGACCACATGAGCAAGGATCCTCAGTCATTACCACACAGACAAGGGCCCCCAGTCATTACCACACAGGCCAGGGCCCTCAGTCATGAGGGATGCCCCCTGCAGCATCTCCACATAGCCAGCCACTGTTTGAGGCCCCTGCACAGCCTGATGCTCTGTTGTTCCACTGAAGGAAAAAGCAGCCCAGATCATGATGGCGCACCCTCCACTGTGCCGTGTAGAAAACATCTCAGGTGGATCTCAGGTGGACCATCAAGGTGGCATGTTTTATCCTCAGAGAATGAAACTTTCTTCCACCTTTCAGTGTCCCATGTTTGATGCTCCCTTGCCCAGTCCAAACTGCAGTTCTGTGGGCGTTACAGATAAAGTGGACTCTGAAGAGTTTTTTTGTTCGTTTCTTCTAAGGAAGAGGGCCCTTTCTTCTCAGATGCTGTCTGATGGTTATTGGACTGTAGTTAGCAGCAGTAACAGCCTTAATTTGGGTCGAGGATCCTCCCGCATCTTGATGGACAGTCAATCAGATCCTCTGGCTCAATTTTTGTTAAGTCTTCCGGTTGTCCAACCTCAGCAGCGATGGTGTTGTGAGAGGCCTTGCTTATACAGCTGAACAATCACAGGTTCAAAGAGGGAAAGCTTTTTTGCCTTTACCATCAGGAGGTCATGACAGAGTGAATACCTGACAAAAAACGACTTTGAATCCACATGCAGATTTTGGCTTTAAAGGCTGTGGACTTAAACTTTTGATCAGCTGATTAGGAGCCTGTTTCACTTTAAATGTTATTTCCAAATAAATTGCTCACTCAAATTTTGTGTCCCATTTCTTCTTTTTGCATTTTGGAGCTCTAATTTGAACCTTCTTAAGATCCAACGGTGCAAAATGCAAATTCTTGCAATTTTTCAACTGGTCATAAGATTTTGATTTAGGAGTGTATGTATATGTAAATACCGTATATACACATATTCATTCATTTATCTATTCATTTATTTATTTATTTATTTATTAAAGGCAATAACACTGATTCGAATTGGGGGTAGCCCATAGTTTAGTCAGATAATGGATGGATGGGTGTGGTATATTCATGTTTTCTCCTTTCACTGTGTTGACTTTAAACTTGTTAGTTCATGCTTTTATTGCTGGGTGTGTTAAAAGTTTCACATATGAAACAAAAACATTGTCCATGGTGTTTGTTTGTCTCCACAGGTTTGTGGAGACAAACACAAACAAACACACAATATTCTGTTTGTGTTTGATTCATAAATTCCAGACTGAGCAAACATTTAGTCCATTTTTCTCTAACATGGAAAAGAAAACATGCCAACAAAGTGTTGTTCATCAGCTGATCAAAGGTTTAAGACCAGAGACGGCAAGTAACGAAGTACAAATACTTTGTTACTGTACTTAAGTATATTTTTCAGGTACTTTGTACTTTGAGAAGTATTTATTTTTCTGATTGCTTTTTACTTTTACTCAGTTACATTTTCAACATAAATATCTATACTTTCTACTCCTTACATTTCCAAAAAAAAGGCTTGTTACTTTATATGTATAGCTTAAGCTGCGCCGCCCCCCCACTTTATGCAAAACACTGTCTGTCAGTAATGTCATTTTGCAGTACAGCCCATGTTCATGTGAACATTTGATCTAAATCCCTCCAGAATCGCTCAGCGTCTTTGGGCACGCGCTCTTCCGTCTGCCGGTGAGTGTAAAGACGCAAACAGACGCGCATCCCAGGGACAGTGAAGGATCATCAGTCACTTTGTGTGATTTTATAATTCAAATGGTGTCTTGATAGCTCATGTGCTCCTTTTAAGTGAACACAAAGACTTCAAAAAATAACAATCAGCCTTCTGATGAATCAAAACTCAACATTCTTCATCAGTCCAGCTCTGACCCTCTGTTTCACTCACTCACTGTTTTCTAAATGATAAATTCATCCTGAGGTTTCCTGCATCACGTATTGTCCATGATATAAAAACAATCTTTGAAGGATCAAGCTCCAAATACAATCTACTAGTGCAGCGGTTCTCAACCTGAGGGCGAGGCCCATAAGTGGGTCTCAGAGCTGTTTTTAGTGGACGGTGTATATGTCGGTTGGCTGCTTGATAAGAGTTTCCAGGAGCTTAGTGGGAGTGTTGCTCCAAGTGGTAAAGATGGCTACACAAAGGTAGTCCACTGTCTGGAACTGATGTACATTTTTGTAAACTTCCCTCACCATCCATCCCCAAATGTTCTCAACTGGACTTAGATCAGGTGAAAAGGCAGGATGGTCCAAAAGAGAGACAATATTCCTCTGGAAGAAGTCCTTTGTCAGGTGGGCATTGTGAACTGTCCCGTTGAGAAACCCAGCGGTGACCACACAGACGAGGGCCCTCAGTCATTACCACACAGAGGACTGCCCTCAGTCAATACCAAATGGATGAAGGCCCTCATTCACTACAACACAGAAGAGGGCCCTTAGTCATTCCTACACGGGAGAGGGTCCTCTGTCATTACCACACAGATAGGGGCTCTCAGCCATTACTACATGGTAGACAGCCCTCAGTCATGACCACAAAGGCAAGGGCCTTCAGTCATTACCACACGGATAAAGGCCCCCAGTCATGACCACAAAGGCAAGGGCCCTCAGTCATTACCACAAGGAGGAGGGCCCTCAGTCATTACCACACAGTTGAGGGCCCCCAGTCATGACCACATGAACAAGGATCCTCAGTCATTACCACACAGAACAGGGCTCTCAGTCATTACCACAAGGAAGAGGGTCCTCACTCATTACCACACAGATTATGGCTCTCATTCATGACCACATGAGCAAGGATCCTCAGTCATTACCACACAGGCCAGGGCCCTCAGTCATTACCACATAGACCAGGGCCCTCAGTCATTACCACATAGACCAGGGCCCCAGTCATTACCACACAGGCCAGGGCCCTCAGTCATGAGGGATGCCCCCTGTAGCATCTCCACATAGCCAGCCACTGTTTGAGGCCCCTGCACAGCCTGAAGCTCTGTTGTTCCACTGAAGGAAAAAGCAGCCCAGATCATGATGGCGCCCCCTCCACCGTGCTGTGTAGAAAACATCTCAGGTGGATCTGCTTGTCATGACAGGAAAATTGATTCATCAGGACCATCAAGGTGGCATGTTTTATCCTCAGAGAATGAAACTTCCTTCTACCTTTCAGTGTCCTATGTTTGATGCTCCCTTGCCCAGTCCAAACTGCTGTTTTGCTGCAAGAAGGAGACGTGGACTTTGCAGAGTTTTGTTTGTTTGTTTGTTTATTAAGCCCTTCCCTCTCAGATGCCGTCTGATGGTTATTAAGCTGCAGTTGCCAGCAGTAATTAGGCTCCAGCATCCTCTTGTGTCTTGATGGACGGCCAATTGGATCCCACAGCTCAATTTTTTGAGGTCTTGAGGTCGTCCAACCTCAGCAGCGATGGTGTTGTGAGAGGCCTTGCCTATGCAGCTCAACAATCACAGGTTCAAAGAGGGAAAGCTTTTTTGCCTTTACCATCAGGAGGTCATGACAGAGTGAATACCTGACAAAAAAGGACACTGAATCCACGTTTGAGCAGATTTTGTCTTTTAAAGGCCATGGACTTAAACTTTTGATGAGCTGATGAACAGTTTGTTTCAGTTTAATTGTGGCTTCCAATAAATCTCTCAATCACTCACTCAAATTTTGTGTCTCATTTTCTTCTTTTTGCATTTGAAGCTCTTATTTGAAACTTCTTAAGAGCCAATGGTGCAAAATGTAAATTCTTGCAATTTTTCAACTGGTCTTAAGATTTTGATTGGAAGTGTATGTATTTATAAATAAATACACATATCTATTTATTTATTAAAAGGAATAAACTCGATTAGAAATGAGGGTAGCCCATAGTTTAGTCAGAAAATGGATGGATAGGTGTGGTATATTCATGTTTTCTCCTTTCACTGTGTTGACTTTTTAATCTTGTTTGTTCATACTTTTATTGCTGGGTGTGTTAAAAGTTTCACATATGAAACAAAAACATGTCCATAGTGTTTGTTTGTCTCCACAGGTTTGTTCTGGTCCTCAGCTGATGCTAAAATGCCTCCTCAGCCTGCAGAGTTTAGATGATCCAGTTTTTAATCAGGTGACTTCATTATTAAAGAGGGACAGATCACGGACTGTCTTTACATAAAGGACATGGTTTCCTGTGTGAGTGTTTCCTCTGTGCGCCTGATGTGCTGCTCTGGAGACTCTCATGTAAAAATAGCAGAGGGCGCACGCACGCACGCACGCACACACGCGCAGGAGGAAGCTCTCACAGCTGTAACTTTATAAAGTACCAGAGAAAACATGTTTACTCACCGATCAGCAGCAAGAGGATGGCTGGATGAAGCCTGATGATGAAGATGAAGAAGAGGAACAGTCGCAGTGAGGACCTGAGACAGCGGAGCGGCGTCTAAACCGGACCCTCAGAGAGGAGGACTGGAGGGTGGGAGAGGAGGGGTCTGCACAGTTTGTGTCTCACATTCCTCTCAGCTGACAGGGACACGCTGAAGGACTAAAATGGGCA
This sequence comes from Cetoscarus ocellatus, assembly GCA_037902135.1. NCBI lineage: Eukaryota > Metazoa > Chordata > Actinopteri > Labriformes > Labridae > Cetoscarus > Cetoscarus ocellatus. The sequence goes on from JBAMNC010001849.1 coordinate 277,655, forward strand.
ATGAGGCGTGAGCAGACCACCTGCAGTGACACCAAGAGCCTACAGGGGGAGACAGAGCACACAGGACAGCAGGGGGCTCTGGGAGACCTGACCATGTTCAGTGGAGGTGAGTCCTGATAGTGAAGTGGTCCTCAGAGATCTCGAGGACGCCTGCAGGTTCATCCCAGCAGAAGGAGATCGAAACAGTCAGACTGGAGATTAAAATGTCTCCGGGACTGGAAAAGGGAAAATGGCCAATCATAAATCGTTATTTGAAAAGCACCAAATCTTGAGATTTTTTTTTTTTGCAAGACACTTTACAAACGATACAAATTACTATTTTATAAGCCATTATAATAATAATCATAATAATACATTTTAAATAATAATAATTATTATTATTATTAGATATCATTGTTGGAATAATCACCATTATATTCATCAGAATTATTATCATCATCATTTATTTTATTATCATCTTCATCAGAACATTTATTTATCTTTTGATTCTGCCAGATGTTGGATGCATTCATTAAATATGGATCAGACCTGAGACCTCCCTCCATATCTTTTTGGAGGTGAGATATAATCGGATGGGACTTTCTATGTGGGGCCTAAAACAGACTGTTTTATTCCATACCACAGTGGAGGTAGAGCCCAGTGTGTCAGCCATAACAATAATAATCAAACATTTCTGTAAATACCTAAACCACTTTTTGCAATTTCTTAGTATTCATACACTGTCTTTTCCAATCCCATCTGAACTTTTAGAAGAGTCTCTCTAGATTTTTCCATTAAAAACCAGGAACCTCCGATCTTTTTCAATTGGCACATAATTATGACTCTTTATCTCAAGAGTTGACTTTTATCTCATGACTGTGGCTTTTTGTTTCATTATCATGACTTCAGTATCAGAATCTGCTTCAGTGCTCAGCTGGCCTTGATTTTTTTAGTGGCCTACAAAGGCATCAGTAAAAAAAAGCCTAATCTCAGAGGTGAAACATGAAGCTCCCAGCTACAGCATGACAGACATAGTGAGGCTGGACTGCTAAATAAGAAGTTAATATCAGCATCAAAAGTTATAAAAGTTCATGTCTGGTTTGTCTGACAGTCCAACATCTTCCATTAAAAAAATAAATGTACCTAAAAAAGTACTAACAGATTCTGTCATAACTCTGACTTAATTAAAAATAAATAAAATAATTAAACTAAAAATAAAAATAGACTAATAAACAAAGAGAAAAACAAGACAGCGAAGACGTCATTAGTTTATTGTACAATTATGACACTTAAGCTTATTTACATTCACACAATGTTTCATTCACATTAGAGTCACAAACTGGTCTGATCATTCTACAACTTCAAAATAAATGAGAAATCTGCAAACACCTTTTTGTTTTATTATTTTCATTCATTGAAGTGTTGAAATGAAAACTTGATTTTATAAAGCTTGATGTTAAAGCACAAAATTTACTGTAACGGGCCTAAAGTACAAGTTTGTCCAGTTATTCTCATTATTCTGCGGATGACTTTTGTTTGACTTTTCAGGAAAGCAAAACTTCTGACCCAACCATCAGAACGTGGCAGCAGAACTCCAGACTCATCAGCCCAGGAAACATATTTATAACCTTCTATTGTCCAGCTTTAGTGAGCCTGAGGGATTTGTAGCCTCAGGTCTGTCCACATGGAGACAAAGTCATTCTCTGTAAAGACGGCATTGTTTCAGTAAATGGATCGTCCACAGGAAACACTGAAAACTCTGTGGTACATATGCTAGGCCTGTAAGTGGTGCCGTAACATGCTGCAGATATACACCAAAAACAGAGAAGAAGACATGGAGTCACCATCTCTGTATGGACAACCCCTCAGTTTCCTGTTCTCAGCTGACAGGAGTGGCACCTGGTGTGGTCTCCTGCTGCTTTAGCCCAACACCAAAGACTGGACGTATTGTGTGTTCAGAAATGGTCTCCTGCTTTCCTTGTTATCTCCAAACGCTCTGACCTTTCTCCTCTGACCTCAGGCATCAAAAAGGCATTTTCATCCAGAGGACTGCTGCTCACTGGATATTTTCTCTTGATCAGACTATTCTCTGTAAACCCTGGGGATGAAATCTCAATAGATCAGCAATTTCTTACTGACCAGCCCATTCAGTGTTCAAACTTCTGCAGGTCGTCTCAGCATGCCTAACTGCATTGAATTGCTGCCATGTGACTGCTTGGATATTTGTGTTGAATTCTCGAGAAGTTGAACCTAATACAGTGGCTGATGTGTGTATACCAGTGATCATCAGCTTCTCATTTAGCCCAAAGAGTATTACCAAATTCCAAAAATGTGAGGTAAGATGTGTTTTGGTTTTAAACGTGACTTTTTGTCATTTAATACATACAATCAAGGCAGCTTCCAAAACACTGTGACTGAAACAGTTTTAATCTGTTTCAGGTCAGGTGTTAGGGACTGATCTCACTCATAAAACCTATATTTTATGTTTTAATTTTGTTAATCTCTCATATTCTGTGGTGAACTGGGGGGGCAGCATCCAAGAAGGACACATCAAGGCTGGAGAAACTGATCAGGTGGTCTGGTTCTGTAGTTGGCATGAAGCTGGACTCTCTGGTGACGGTGGCAGAGAAGAGGACACTGGACAAACTGCTGGACATTTTGAATGATGCCAGTCACCGTCATCAGCAACCAGAGGAGCCTAGCCCAGACTGCTCCTTCACAAGGTCAGGACCAACAGACTGAGAAACTCTTCTGTCCCTCAGGCCATCAGACTGTACAACTCCTCACTGGGGGAAGGAGTAACAGGAGGACAGAGGACGGGATGGAGCAGTAGCCAGTGGCCATATGATATTTATTTATATTTGTAATATCAAATTGTTTTTACATTTTTACTTTCCTGATATCCATGTATTTTTTTTCCCTGTGTGACTGCTATGTGACTGGAATCTTATTTCCCATGAGAGAGTCTTCCCAAGGGCTTAAAAAAGTTTTATCTAATGTAATCTAATCTAATCTAAATTCTAAGAAACAGTAGATACAAGGTAAAATATTGTGCTCATATATATATTAATTACCAAAATATCTATAATGTTACTGTTTATTTACTTGCCGCCTTTTTTGTTTTGTTTAATTCGGCCCACGCTGCAACATGTCCAAAAAAAAGAGAAAAAAATGGCCCTTGGCCCCAATTGAAGTTGATGATCCTGTGCTTAAACCATTGAACCTCCACAACATCATAGCTTGGCTTCGTCAGGCTGCTGTGACGTCCAGCACAGCAACAATGGAGGACATGGGAGTGACAGTGTAGCTGGCTTCAAGTCTGTGCCTTTTCATCACAGTAAGGAGACAAGTTTTGTTACAGAGATGGCTACAAGCATAAAGACAAAGAGTTAGGTAGGTCATGAGATGATTTTGTCTCAGTCCACACGCTAAGGATCTAAGGGCATCCCTGTCAAAGCTAGAGGGCGACCAAGGATGCCACGGCACCTCTGTAGGTGCTCCTTGTAATTGGATAAATTAAATTATAACTCCTGTAGACTAAACACTACTAACAGACTTTCTTGTGGTCAATCAGCAAATGACTGTCAGTGATTTTCTCTGTAAACAATATTTTTACCAAGCATTAGCCCTGGCAACTACTTTCTAACTCAAAATAAACCAGATCAGTAAAAAAAAAGATGCTCATCTTATTTGAATATACTTATCTATTCTAAAACTGAAAGGACAGCCTAGCTCTCCCATCCACTCCTGCAGGGATCCAGTCCAGGCATTAACTATGGCAGAGTGTGCTCAGGCTGTCCTTTGCTTTGGTACTTGTAATAAATCTGTCTTCTCTGGCTCTGTGGTGGTCGTGTGGCAGTAGCTCGGTAAGCGGAGGTCGTATCGATGTCCAGAGCTGTCAAAGGCCTTGTCGTTCAGAGAGAACAGCTTCTCTGCGATGTCGTTACGAACAACCAGGGCGAAGATCTTGGCAATGTAACGATGCTTAGCAAACAGCAGGTAGAGTTTCTTCCTCCTCCATGACACATACCTGCAGGGGTTATCAGCATGCAGGGTCACCTGGGGATGAGGAAACAAAATAAACAGGGAGGTTATAATGCTGGGAAGCAGTAAGAAATACACCTGAACCCTAGCGATTCACTGTCAGGTGTATGCAGTCCATCCCTTTATGACCACAGTGGACCCACATTCTGATAAAAACTGGTTTCTGTACTCCAGTGGCCTCCACAGTCACTGGACCTCAATACAAAAGAGCACCTTGAGGATCCTTGAGGATTCAAACCTCTGAGAAATGTTTCCTGGACCTTCTTAAATCTAAGCCACGAAGAATTAAGGCAGCTCTAAAGGAGATCAAGGGTGAATCCCAATTCTACTCCTTAGCCCTTCCCCTTTGTCTTACCCCTTCCCCTTCCCCTTCCCCTTGGCCCTCAAAGCAGAGGGCTAAGGGGAAGGGGTGAAAACACACTGCTGAGAAACGAGACACCACTCAATGCCCGCTACGTCATCACCCAGAGCCACTCGCTAGTTGTGACGTAGACAGATGCGACAATAACCGTAGCTACAGCTGCGAAAGCTAGCTCATTATAACGAGAAATTGTGAAATATGACCAACAATTCAAAACGTGATTAATATTTACTTGATGATTTAATAATTATTTATAATTAAGCGCTTCCTTCGGTCTCCGCTCTGCCTTGTGTCGGTGGGCGCGGTGTATTATGGGAAATTCTTGTACCCCTTTGTTTCAAGTGAGGTCCGGGTCTGTCTTTGTTTCGAGGGCTATGTACCCCTTGGTCTTAGCCCTTCCCCTTGGCCCTACGGAGAATTGGGACACCACTTCACTAGACGTGAGCGCGCAAAACCAAGGGGTAAGGGGTAAGACAAGGGCTAAGGGGTAGAATTGGGATTCACCCCAAGAGTCTCTGATGCTGATGCTGCTCTCTGATCTGTCCTGTGGTTGATGCACTGCCAGTGCTGTTTAAAATAAACCCGCTGTGTATATTTAGCACCAGGCCGTGCAATGGCACTGCCGTTCCGTTGCATGGTGTTCCCTGTGGACATTGGGGGTTTCGGGACCCGTCACCCTTAAAAAAAAAACATAGGGCCTGATCTACTGAGATCCATAATAACCAGTGCTAAATTGCGTGTGCTGACTGAAACATTCCAGTCCTATTCTTGGGCGTGTTGCGGGTGATCTACTATCACTGCATGCACAATTGATTACAGGCGTAAAAGTAGTGTGGACCGCCCTCTTTAAAGGAGGATTTTGCAATTGCATTTTCCAATTAAACATAATCTAAATGACAGCATTCACATAGTTACACAGCTTCATCACCAATAACCTCTCATGTGAAGAGCAGTCTTACATTTACGCACACACAGACTGAGCGGGTACTCTTGCCTTTTACGCACTGACAGCGTCACACTCTCCACACATTGACAGCTCCTAAACTCACTGTCAGTGCGTGGAGAGTGTGATGCAGTCAGCTCTTAGTGACAGAGTGATTCTCCTTCATAGCCTTGAAGGAGATCTTTTTTCATAGGTTAAATGACCTCCTCCATGATATAGAGTGCAAAACAGAGAGGGTTTACTTAACGTGTGTGTCTGCATGAGTATGATGGCACACTGGATCGTCCCTCTTATTCCAGTCCATCATAATGACAGACAGCCCATAAATCTTTCTGTCAATGATGGAAAATATTCTCGTTTATGCGACCCCAGTTTCTCACCACAATGACCGCAGCCCTCTGTGTTTAATGCTGTTCCTGCTTTGCACCTGCCTTTCAAACGTGCTAAATTTAGATGCAAAAACATGAGCGCAATTAGCTGCGGGTTTGATAAATCACATTGCAGGTGCTAAATGATTACATTTGCATCTCCTCCTCACAGTATTTTGCGTATTCTGATCATCTGCATGTATTCTGCAAATTCATGAAGGCAAATGGACTGCATGTGCTATTTTGCTCATTTGACAGATGCAATCCACGGTGCACCCTGTTAGTAGTACTATCAAGTCTGCACATGTTTTCATACATGCAAACCTTTGGTAGATCAGGCCCTATGTGTCATGATGGCAGACAACAGAAGACCAGTCTGGAACCCCTCACGACTCCTCTACAGGAGGTCTAGCTGGTTTGATTTTTGGCCAGGCTGCTACGATTTCTCCCCTCATGTCAGGGACCAATGAGAGCACAGTGCGACAATAACAGATGCCTTCAGACTGAAGATGATGCCCTGAGAGCAACCAGAACAAAGATCAAATTAAGGAAAGCTCTGAATGAAACATCTCTGCCCTTATGATGGGTTGTAGAGGAGCTACCACTGACTGAAAAAGGCAAAATGAGAGAAACAGCAGGGAAACCTCAGCACCTTGGTGGGTAACTGCTAACGTTTATCATCAAGATGTTTACATGTCATTCATCATAACATTTGGAAAGACAAACCTAAATTTATCACTCTTGTGCCCGCCCTCCTTTCTCATCCTGTTGGTGGTTAAATGCAGTCAGTTTCAGTCAGTGAACATTGTAACCCACAAAGAAATTGCATAATCTGATCTTAGCATAACCTAGCATTAGCAACCTAATACGCCCAATAAAGTGGTCTGTAAAGAGCATTTACAGACATAAATACCTGTCACTAAAGCCTCACAGCGACTTTGAACCTGCAGACGAATTAAGATCACCTGAAACACGCCCTCCTCAGATGGTCTGAGTGAGTCCCACTCTGGAGAGTCCAGGAACTGAAACGGGTAGATGTAATGAAGAAACTCTCCGTTCACCGTCACACGGATCCTGAAGGACAAAGAGGGAAAAAGATTTAAAGCATTTATCCACTGAATGAAGGTCTGATCTTATGAATAATGGAAAAATGAAGCAATGGAAACAAAAATATTTCTTGTCTCCTTTAATTCGGGATACACATTCTTTTAGACATTACTGCAAGTCTGTGCTGATATTTCATGAGGGTCTTTCAAATGAAAAAAAAGAAAAAACTCACATAAATGATCCACCTATTATTATGAGTGAATAACATAAGACATAAAAACAGAGGTCTCTCTAAGGGCTGTGAAATCTCCATTTTGCTAAAGGAAAGAATGATGGATTTACAAACCTTCTTCACACATGCACATCCATTAATAATTTCTGAATATTTAGGAGCATGTTTGAACACGAACATCAAACTTTCTGACCTGTAGCCTATAGCACCTGCTCTGCATAAATCCAAGCTACACTACACTGAAACTAGTTAAGAGATGTAAGGTGCATCTTAACTGGTTGAGTGCAACATTCAGCAAATATTCATGCATGTATTTTAACTTTACTGGTCGGGTCAGTAAAAAGTCCTGTTAGATTTTAATGCTGTGGGGCCTCAGAATTTCAAGACTATGGAAGAATATGGATAAATGCTGTTAGTCAATATATAAGCAACAAAAAAATATTTGAATTATGTCATAATATTCTGATAAAGAGTTAATTAAAGCGCACAGTCTTAATCCAAGAGTAACAACAGTGGAAAATGCAGTATTTTATTAATTTATCAGTTCTTTTTCAATATATTTCACTAGTCAGTCTGGGCAAAAGCCCTTAGAAAGTGTTTGGGAATGGGCGAAACCTTTCAAAAACATTTCTGGCAGGTGAGTTAGTCACATTCATTACAGTCCAATCAGATGACCTAGCAGGCGGGTGCTACTGTGGTGGTGTAAAGGACAGAACATAAGCCACTTTGTAAAACAAACTCAAATATCTTTACTGTAGAGAAGTTTGTAGTGTTATGTGTTTTACATTTAATAAAGAAATGTGGTCCAGATCTGATAGAAATGCTACTGAAGCTATTAGCATCTATGATAATCTCTGTCTGAGTAGTCACTTCCTGATGTCGTCTCGCTTCAGCCTCTTCCTTCCAGGAGTCTGAAGGGGCTTCCCTGCTTTGGGCAAAATTGGAGGTTGAAGTCGTCATTTCTGAGGGAGGTTTTGAATCATGGAGAATGTGCTGCTGACACCAAACAGCCTCTAAGATGTCGGTGTAAGAGTTAAGTTATAACTTAAGCCTACATTAAAAATGTCTCAGCTGAAATGTTCCTGCTGACCCCTTTATATTGTTCCTTCCCCAGTCCTTAATTAGCTGGTAAATAAACTTGAACTTGTGCTTTCCTTAAAAATAATTTACCCTGAGTTTTCCCAGAAGTGTTTCAAAATTAATAAACATTTGAGATAATTTAAAATTGTTAAAACAGCAATCCCTAAAGGGTTTAAAATTAGTGCTTTTCTCAAGATTTAGAGGCAATTGAGGGCAAGGCCTCAACGACTTTGCATTCACATCAGTAGATATAGAACTGCCCAGAAACAAATTCAGAATAAAGGACTTGTGTAAAAATGCTTTCAGACTCACCACTGAATAAAACAGAGCAGACTTTTACTTTGAAAGGCACAGTGGGAGTCTTATTGTGCCTCATGCAGGCCCGATACTGCCATCCAAAAATTAGTGTCGTGAAGTTGTGCACTCCAGACTTTCAGAGATTTTGACAAACATGTCATGAGACGGTGTTTGAATGAGCTCCTGTTGTGGACTTGTTGATCACTGTCCTGTTTTGATACACCTGTATTAATGAGCAGACAGAGAATCTGCTTCAGCACACAGCTTAAAATTCTCCACATCTAATTTTTTAATTACACAAACACCCATTTTCTGTCTCCTCTGTTATCTCCATCCACATTGAACTATTTCACTCACTGGCCACCAAACTTTAAGTGTGTTCATTCAGCACCCTTTGTCCACATGAAAACACTGAAAACGCTGCAGTACTTATGCCAGGCCTGTAGGTGGCACTGTAACGCTGCTGCGGACCTGCACCAAAACCAGAGAAGAAGACATGGAGTGTGTGCATACATCACTGGTGTCTACTGCTCTCTGTGATTGTTTTACCTCTGCCAAAGAGGTCTTTTTTTTTGCTGGTGTATGTTTGTCACTTTGTTTGTTTGTTTGTTTGTTAGCAACTTTACAGAAAAACTACTGAATGGGTTTACATGAACATTTTACCGGAGCTGTGGTTTGGTCCAAGGAAGAAGTCATTAAATTTTGGTGGGGATACTCGTCTTCGTGTGAATTCAAAATAACATCCATAAGTAACCCATGGGTTAATGTTGGACTGAATTAAAAAAAACATATCTCTGCATTTTTTCAATGGATTCGCTTCCAGTTTTACAGGATGATATGGGGTCCATGTCTCTGTTATCAAGAAAAATTTCATCTGGATCTAATCCAGATGGACATCACAAAAAACATTGACTTCTATAATCGGAAATGGGTGAGATGGGGCTGTGACGTGATCATTTCTGGAGCTATTCATATTCGTTGTCCACACCCAAATGCTTGGCCTGTGTACTCAGATTGATCCACTCTGAACCTGTTTTTAATGATGAGCATTTTCAGGTGGCATTTCCATGTGGACAGAAAACTGATACAACTAAGAGCTTGTGTGGATACACCTGATTTTGTCTCCGTTTCGACGGACCCATAGATGCCATTAAGGGGGGACATGTATGGTGGCCCTGAAGTGCAAACCACAACAGCAAGAAACACAATAGCAAATAACTAAACACAACGGCGAATAACTAAACACAATGGCAAAGAACTAAACACAACGGTGAATAACTAAACACAACGGCGAATAACTAAACACTACGGCAAAGAACTAAACACAATGACAAAAGAACTAAACACATCAACATTAAGCTACCAAAAGAGGTAGGTACTTGTGGGCTGCACTTTGAATGAACACGATCGTCCATTTGGGTTTGATTTTGCGCAGCGTCAGCGCTTTTTTCTCTCATCCATCTCAAAGTGCACCTCAGCTTTGTGGTTCCCTCAGTGAGGTGTCTTGTTTGTTTACAGTCACAGGAGAGCAGAACTTTTCCTCTGTTTTAGAGTTTTTGGCCATTATGTTCCTGATGTTTCTATCCCCCGGCAGAATCACTCCCTGGTCAAAGGTTGAATGGCACCTTTGTCCAACCAAGTCCTCCCTCTCTCTCTCTTCACGCACACACTCGTCCAATCAGCGATGACTGATGTGGCCCACAAGTATCTACCTCTTCTGGTAGCTTGATGTTAATGTGTTATTCGCCGTAGTGTTTAATTCATTTGCTGTAGTATTTAGTTATTCGCCGTTGTGTTTAGTTCTTTGCCGTTGTGTTTTGTTCTTTGCTGTTGTGGTTTGCACTTCAGGGCCACCATAGACATGGGCTGTAAGGGGCCCTTACATATAACATTTGCCAATTTGCATAAATTATAAACTTATTTACATAAACGAAGACATTCCCAACACCATGCTGACTGAAGCACATAGTTCTTTTTCTCTCTTTTGTTTCTATTGCAGAAAAGGCATCATTCAGGACTCCTTAGAATATCTGTAAGAAGCTTAAAATATAGACAAGGAGGCCTCAGGCTGGACCTGTACCCATGCTTCCTGCTTCAAGCACAAAAGTCTCCACACATGGGGCAAACAGACGGAACTGCTGCCTTAAGGTTGTCTTTTTGCAAAATATCATAGTTATGAACTGGATCTGATTTTCTGCCTCATAATGGAAGTGTTGTGTGAGCAGCTGATTGGTTTGGGTTGTGCTGAGGGTCCACATTAGTATCATTAATTAGGTCCACAGTATCTAGAGGCACCACTGCCTTCTGAACATGGAGGAGAATGCTGTAACATCAGTGTGCATACAGTGCTGATCTGATGTCTCTATTGATTATTAATGGGTATATTATGAGTTCTGACCTCTGATTTGTCTCCCTCCACATCAGGAAGTTGAGCACTCTCATGTGTCTCGAGTGACCCTGACTTCCTCGCATCAGGAAAAGTTGAACATATTAACAGGTGGAAGAGAGTGTGAGCACAAGGTTTAACAGTGAGTTTATCTCAGGTCATACTTTGTCATTCATCACAGAGAGTGTGAAATCTGCACAGTCAAACTCAGAGATGGATTTGAGAGGATCTGGGCACCCTTTCAAAATAAAACACTCTTTGGTCTGTTTAATAAGATTTCTGTTTCCTAATGGTTCAGTTTGCAGCCCAGGGATTTGGAAAACCCCTGACCCACTGATCCAATCAGATTAAATGCAGTGTTCAGATACTGAGGAGAATTATGGTACTATGGAGAATTTCTTGATATTTGTTTCAGTTTTTCTCCTTCATCAGTCAAATCCTCAGATGTAACACGGTATCTGATAAAATACAAGCTGTTATTTACCTTCCTGAGAGCAGCACAGACAGTTTATCAATGGCAGTTTTCCCCTCCACAGCGAAGCAGTGATCTTTCTCCAAAGTGTGAACATCTCCATCACAGCAGGAGACAATCTTTGCGAAGTGTGTGAGCGACACTCCGAGCTTCTTAAACATGCAGGTGTAGAGATCCTGGAACTCCTTGTCAAAGGAGACGCTCCTAAGGCGGCAGGACACATATATGAGCTGAACCGAACACACCCCGAAGAGGCCGAAGGTCCACAGGAAGGAGTCTGTGGTGCAGGAGTCGGTCCAGGCCCACAGAGAGGACACGAAGAAGCCCACTGTGAGGAAGGAGAACATGTAGAGGAGCCCATAGAATCCACTGCCCCCCATGAAGCCGAGGAAGAGGAGGATGTGAGAGAGATGGAACACGGACCCCTCGGCGCCCTCCCTCCACTCCTCACACCGAGGGTAGCCCGGGGGGCCTGGGTCCACCGTGTAGTTCAGAGCCTCAAAGTCCGGAGGCTCCATGGTGCTTAAAGAGGAGAAGGATATAAAGACATGTTAGAGGGAGAGAAACACCGAGGAGTAACACTGACTGAGGACATGAGGAGAGAGATAGTGACACCAGAGAGAGAGAGAGAGAGAGAGAGAGAGAGAGAGAGAGAGAGAGAGGGGATCAGGATACACAGGAAGAGACTAAAAATAAACTGAAAATCACACACGACTTTAGAGACAGAAAATCACCTCAAAGGTATTTTTTAAGCAGCCTGATCATCAACTGGCAGCCCTGGGTCCCCATCAGGCCCTCCTCCAGTTTATCATCAGATTCAGAGAACGTGAGGGGGGTCAATCAATCAATCAATCAATCAATCAATCAATCAATCAATCAATCAGTCAGCCAATCTTTATTTGTATAGCGCTAATTCATAACATGTCATCTCAAGACACTTTACAACAGCGCAGGCTGAAGACAAACTTTTCATTTTATGGATACACATATATGCATCGATACATATATACATATATAAAATACACATATACATATATTTACAAATATATACATCCAACACTCAATATGAATCCAATAGCCAATTAGGAATCTCTCATCATGGCGGCAAGAAAAAACCTTCTGTTAAGCAGCAGGAAATCTTGAATGTGGACCCCAGTCTCATGATGAACAGCAAATCCACACGATGCTGTGTTGGGTGTGTGGGCAAAGGGAGGGAGGTAAGTGGAGACAAGTGGACTAAAGTAAGAACTAAAGCTAGTGACAGATCAACGGACCAATCATAGACCTGTCGTCGTCAAATTTGCTTCTGCTGAAAAAAAATTTATTAGAGGTTAGCCTCTTGAGATGCAACATCTTGTTTTCAGGAGGGTCCTCATGTCTGTATGATTGTGGTGATAATTTTATAGAAGTATAATCATTAATAGTCATACTGAAAATAAGAATTTATGGTCGTAACACACTCATGGGTGCCCAGACCACAAATGCGTTCCTACCATATTTGTCTCCGTTAAGTATAAATGTATTAATGGTAGTCCTCTTGAGATGTGACATCTCATTTTCAAGAGATTTTAACAGCTATTATGAATATGAACTGGAATGGAGCTAACGAAATGGCCAAATATATATTATGTCTGTAATTGTAGTTATTGAGGTTTAGTGACTCCACAGCAGCAGGCAGTCTACACCAAGGATCCCAGACCACCTACAAGAAAAGAGCCAAGTCATTTTGTTGTGGTTTTGAGGGCAACATTTTGTTCTTAATTTTTCACAGTTAAAGGTGCAAACCCAAAATAGTTGCCAATGGGACGACACGTCAGTACCTTTTCCTTACCTGACAGTGGAAACAGTTGCACACCGTTCTGAGCCCAACTGAGTGAGAATCGAGGCTGATCAGGGGTACTCAGTTAAGTAAAAACTAGAAACGATGTGATCAATGAATTCATGTTTGATCTGTTTTACAAAAATCCCCTTGTCAGCAATAATAAGCAAATGTTTAACCTTGAGAACAAGTGTGTTGGAGTCAGTGATGGAAAACATGGAAGACCCAGAGAGAGGTAGCCATGATATCACAGTGGATGGATGCCCCGTCCAGTCCAGGGCATCTTTGTTCACAGACCAGTCCAACTTGTTGTCAAGGTGCGCACCTAAGTACTTCTAGTTTTGCACCCATTCAATAACAAACATATGTCCACTGAATGTAATAATTGGTCAGACTTCTTCTGTGGGCTGTCACTTTGTGAACAGTTGGGGGGAACTGCACCAAAATTAGCACCCAGAGTTGGGTAAATAGGTGAAGGGGAATTTAACAAAATAATCTCTTGGTTTTAAAATACTGTGGAAAAAAAAGAGAATTCTGGGATGTTTCTAAGATTCCAACCAGACTCAGAATTCAAGATCCTGACTCTTTTTCTCATCTGTCTTTTATCTGAATTACAACTTTAATCCCAGAACTAAGACTTTCATCTCATAATTGACCTTTTAACAGCTTTCTGACTGGTTCACCAATCAGAGAGCCCCTGCTCATACTAAATGTTGCTTAGCTGCAGCTCAGACAAACACGAGTGGAGCCTTTTCATCAAGTTGCAATAAATTTGTGAGTTTTACTTTTTTACTTTAGCACAGTTCAAAGGAAATACAGGATCTCCTCCACATCAAAATACAGGAGTAATGTTTTTCTGAGTTGCCCTGACTGTGACTTCATGTGTATTCCCTCTATTGTTTTAAATCTGTAGAAACTACACAACAGGACTTTAGCTGTGTTTGAAACCATTCACTCACTCACTCACTCACTCACTATTCCCTCTATAGTGTAAATGAAATAGTGAACTACATAGGAAATGACCTAACGAGATTACAGACACTATACTGAAATTTTCTAAACATCATTGAGTCAGCCGATGCATTGGATTTCCCTGTGGTGGAAGTGGATACACCAGGCATCACGTAAACAAACCGGGCACTCAGGAGGGTAACAATGGTTGTATTGATGTCAAGAAATGGTTGAAATGTCAGTGGTGTGGAAGTTTGATTTTGTCATCTATGGTTTTGTGTCTCGATTGGGGGCTGTAATGGCCCACGATAGTTCATGAGCTAACTACAGCTTAGAGCAAGCTAGCAAAGTAATTGTTGGTTGTAGTTAGCTTACGGGCTTCGAGTTAGCATTCCTATATGTTCACTAAAAGCTTTCCAAACGAAATTGGTTCCTGTTGTTGTTTGGGTACTGCTAGCACAAGTGCTGCTTTTCAGGCACAAGCGGAGACGTTACTTACATTCATGAATGAAAGCAGCACCAATTTGTGCTGTAGCAGCCATCTTCCTCTTCTTCTTCTTCCCCTCTGGAAAACTACAACTGCATTGCATTGTGGTATACAGGAGTACAATAAAGGGTACATCGTATGTACACTCACATTTGCTGCTCATTGTGGGTATTTTATAGTGCACTATATAGTGAATGAAATTAACCTCTGAGGAGTCGAACAACACTACAAAATGGCGAACACACTATATAGTGCACTATATCCGTGATAGGGAACAGTCTCAAACACAGCTTTTGTCCAACCTAGCAACAGTCACCAAGGAGGGAGGGGCTTGATGACAGACCTCTTTGTGGAATCGGCGGTGCTTGACAAAGAGTCAATTCTGACTTTCGAGGCAGCCATTGCCAGGTTACCCAGTAAGTCTGAAAAGTTTGTACTGGCAGAGTCTATTTCAATGCTTTGTGATGAAACTGTAACCACACATTTCTTACTTCAGCATTCTTACCACTCAGAGGTAAGAGAAAATCTTTAAAGACTGATGATATTTGGTGTTCTGGGAATAGTTAACAAAAATAATACAGCTTTTATTGATGTAAACCATTCATGTCAGGTGACATCACTGGGGCAGTTAACTTTTTTTTTTATCATTAATTAATTCAACAGATTTAAAAAGAATTCTAATTTTCTCCATACTCTCTACTGTAGTTCTGTCTTTATTCTCTTCCTTAGGCCAAAATAATCAAATAAATGTAACGTGAATAAAGTTAGTCAAAGGTTATTTTCAGTCCTTTCAAATGGGACAGAAGCCAGAAGCAGCAGAGTTTGTCAAACACATAGACTGTAAAAGAATTAGACCAAGCCATATGACCTCAGCTGCCTGATTATCATAGAAGCCATTGAAACGCTGGTGATGCCCTCTTACAGACTCTGCCATAATGCTCCACATTTCCTAAACCTAAAATCCTCAATAAAAGAAAAAGAGAGTTCTCTCTCTGTTCAGAAAAACTCAGGACAGATGCTAATGCTATACATTGCTGAACATGGTGCCAAACCCACCACTTAATTAAAAAAAATTTCAGAGAAAAGAAGCCACAACTAGAAAGCACTCGGAGAGCGCCAAGGTAGCCCACATATTGTTGTTACATCATTAAGCAATAGCTCCATGATAAAGTTACCATCATAATATGATTCATGACCCTCAGAATCATGTTGATATCATTATTAGTTGGACAGTTACTGAGCAAAAACAATTGTTTGCTGATGGCAGTTATCTGGATCACCACCAAATCATTTCTAAGTTGGGCCATTACCAACATCTCCTGAAAATTTCAACAAAATCCGTCCAGTAGTTTTTGAGTAATCTTGCAAACAAACAAACAACCAGACAAACATGTGCCGGCAAAAACATAACCTCCTTGGTGGAGGTAAAAACAGTGTGAGGTTATCATAGGCTACAGCGTAAGGGTCAAAGTACAGTCAAAGTAACTATTTGGGTAATACTGATTGTTTATTTTGTAAAGACTGATGTCACGGTTTAATAAATAAGTTTACTTCATCATAGCACATGGTGTGTTTGTTGTTGTGGTAATCTGAGCTCTTTGTCAAAATTACTGAGTTTGATCAGCAGGAGAATCCTTAAACATTCATACATTTGGCTAATCTTTATTTGGGATGAAGGAATATTTGTGCATTTGTCAAAATTCAAGTTTGATCCTCAAGCTGCTGGTACACGTCTACTGTGCTGTGTCTCAAAATGGTGCCTAATCAGAGCACCTTAGTAATAGAAAAGTAATTGGATGTAAGCAAACTGTTTGTAGCATGGGATGACCCCATGCTGCTTTTGTGGCTTGTTTTCTCCCACAGTTCTTTTTGTTAGATGGAGAATCTTGCACTATGTACGGCAACGTATAGCATCGGTGTCTGTCCTGAGTTTTTCTGAACAGAGAAAGAACTGAGCTGTGACGCTGTGGCACACACTCAGGCTTATACACCTCAAAGAACCATACCTAAAGAAACCTGAACAACCCCTTTAAGGTCGTGAAAGCTGTATTTTACCCACATATAATCATTAAGGTTTCTGCAGTCAGCCTCAAGTGGATACTTGGGGTACTACTGGTTATGGCACTTCCGCATGGGCCTCCATTTTCAGCTACAAAGCAGCTACAAAGGAGGGCAGAGCTTGTCAAAGGTTCAATTCTGACTTGAATCTCAGAAGTCTGACTTTTACGCGCTCTTTACAAAAACAGGCTGCCTTTTTCTTTTCAATAATTTGTAGCTTTTCCCAGGATGTACAGATTGTTGAGCAGATGATCTAATGTTCAGAGTGGTGCAGGTTTTTGAAGGTGTGAGATCTTTGTGGACCAGAATAAACACAGCTCTCTTTCTGTGTGTGATGAAGGTGACTTTGTCGGGGTCCCGGACACTGAGGAGTGTGTGTTTGATATATCTGGGGCAGCAGAGATTGAAGCAGACCCCCGGATGTACCTCTCATCATTTCAGACACACTGAGCATGTGCAGAAACATTCCCATCCTTTCTGACTGACCCTGTTTGCAGAAGAGGAGGTCATGATAGAAGGGACGGCGTGTTGGTGTGAGCATTCAGGTCTATCAAAGAATTTATCTCCACGCAGACACCCAACACCATCTATTCTTAGAGGCAGTGTGTGTGAGAGTGTGTCCTCCTGCATTCCTTCTTTAAGACTGTAAACGGAGAGCTCACAGCCTCGCATGAAAATGAGCCAATTAACAGTCAGTATGTAGGGAATCAAATCAGCGTGGACGGAGCAGATGTGTCCAATCAGATGCCTCCCTCTCCAAAACCTCGTCCTGAGACTCGCAGCAGTGATTAATCTCCTTCATGAGAGTAGTGGAGTCATCTGGGCGTCACTGGGCTCTTATTTATAGACTGAACGGGGACTCAGACGCTTTTCCAGGACGGCAGTTGCTCTGGATGTGTTCTGGTGTCAGAGGGTTTCAGGTTCACTCTCACCAATATCAGCTGTCAGGATCCAGCTCAACAACAAACTCAACTGGGTCATTCTGAAATACAAACAGGGGCCAGATTCTCTCTTGTTTGAGGGGTTGTGATGGACTAAAGGGGATCAGGGCAACTGAAAAGAAAAATATATACAGTGACCTTTGTTTTTTTAAGTCTGTGAAAAAGTCAGAATTATGACATCAATCTCAGAAATCCCAAACAAAAGACAGAATTATGACATTAAAGTCAGACTTCAATCTCAGATTCGGACTCTTTTGAGATTATACAATTCTAAGAGTCCACTTGAGAATGGCTGCAGGCAGAGCCGGCTGACTCATCAGGCAATAGAGGCAAATGCTACAGGCACCATGGCCTCCAGGGGGCACCACAAATTGGGAAAAAAATTCACCTTTCATATAATTATATTAAAACTAGTTATTACTATTAACTCTTGAAATGGAAAGGTTCACATTGATTCAAATGTAAAGCAATAGCTGATTAATATTACTACAAATGATGATATCAAATAAGATATTCACTTATTCACAGGATTTTTATTTTGTGGTAAAGGTGTTTATATTGTATTTCCGATTTTTTGTATTTAATTGTAATTTGTTAGGAATGTAAATTGGGTGTCATGTTATCTTATAAATCAAAGACAATGGTAAAAACAATGCTGTTTGATTTTCTTTTGAAAGCCTTTGTAAATCGCCAGTGGAGTGGGGCGCCATATAAAAATCTTGCCGAGGGTGCTATATTGAGTAGTGCAGCAATAGTGGATGATTCTCCAGTCTGAATTAACATCCACTGTGTCAACACTGTATCAAATACAGTATATTAACCCCAGTTAGAACCCAAACCCCTCATAACTAATAACAGAAACCCCTACATTTCTGAAAAAGGGAAACTTTGGTTCCCTTATAACTTGCACTTAAAGTATCATATGTAATATTTTATCCATTTTTTTCTTCTTAAACCATTTGATCCACTTCAGTCCTGATCATAACTGTCAATATTTCAATGATTTTTTCTGAAATTATTGGAAACTGCAGTAACAACTCGCGTGTTTTATTTGCAACAGTGAACAGATTAACAAATCCTCCAGCTCAACTGCTTTTGGAACTAATCTCCACATCTAAGTGTCATGAGTTTGCAGTATTCTTTTGTGACAAGGTTCAGACCATTAAAAATGCCATCAATTCCACAACGCCAATAACAACCCTGCATCCACCTAGACACTTAGACCTGACTTATTTTGCACCTGTAACTGACAAAACTGTCCAAGAGATCTTCACCAGTCTGAGTTCATCTACATGCTGCCTCGATGTGTTACCCACTAGATTTCTAAAGTCTGTGCTGAGCAGTTTGTTACCACCACTCGCTCACATAGTTAACATGTCACTACAATCTGGAACATTCCCAAAGGCCTTGAAAACTGCGGTCATAAAGCCTCTCCTAAAGAAGAGCCAGTCTTGATGCCACAGTACTGAACAACTACCGGCCCATCTCAAATCTGCCATTTGTAGGCAAAGTCCTCGAAAAAGTTTACCAACAGCTTACTGACTTTCTCCTAATGAACAACTCCTTTGATATTTTCCAGTCAGATTTGAGACCCCATCACAGCACTGAGACCGCTCTTATCAAGGTGACAAATGACATCTGGCTGAACACTGACGCAGGCAAAGTCTCAGTTTTAGTCCTGCTAGATCTGAGTGCTGCTTTTGACACTGTCGATCATGAGATCCTGTAACAGAGACTAGAGGACTGGGTGGGCATCTCTGGCACTGCCCTAAATTGGTTGAAGTCCTATCTAGAAAACAGGAAGTACTTTGTTGAAATTGGTAACTGTGTCTCAGACCACATGGCCTTGACCTGTGGCGTGCCCCAAGGGTCAATCCTGGGACCCCTTCTGTTCAATCTCTACATACTGCCTTTAGGCCAGTTAATACAAAGTCATAATGTGTCCTACCACAACTATGCAGACGACACTCAGATCTATGTCTCACTGACAGCAGGTGAGTGAGGATTCAGGCGTCGGCAATGCGGCGCAGTCGGCATGCGCGGTCCCTCCCTCCCTGCAGCGGCTCGCCAGCTGCCCGCCTGGTGCTGTTGGATGCTGCGGCAGCTGCACTGCCAGCAGCTCTACTGAACTGAGAAATGAACGAATCACTTGAGGAAGTGATTTGGTTCAGTACGTTCACAAAGATTCGTTCTTTTGAACGAATTGTTCGCGAACGACACAACACTGCACTTGACTTGAGTTAACCAGTGTTGCGTTGTTGTCTTATTCTCTGTGCTGCCATAGAGATGTTACACTACAGTGAACAGAACATAACTAATCTGAACCACACAAACACAGTTTATTGTGTTTTGAACCGGTCTTAAGAGACTTCTGACTGGCTGCTGGTTAGACCCCTGAAAGTGGCCTGATCATCTGTTCCTTTGAACCTCTGGATCATCAAACAGCACACAGAGGAGGTTTAGGGGCTGTCCACACAGAGACTCAAGCTTTTATTCATATCAGCATTTCGTTTCCACACAGAAACAGTATTTTTGAATATGGGTCCCAGAGTGGATAAATCTGAAAACGCCAGCTGAGAGTTTCCATGTGGACCTTCAGAAACTATGACCCATCTTTACCTTACAGTGCCTGCCTGTTAGCAAACATCATGAAAAACAATGGCGGAATACAGTGTCACCATCTTGCTGCAGAGGCAACTGAGCTTGTTTTGGTTTTTACAGCAAAATCTTCTGCTTCTCTACAACTGCCGTGAACAACCAGAACAGCAGGTAATGGATGCTTTTCAATTCAGAGTTCACAAGTTCAAACTTGCGTTCTCTGTTAGTTTAGACTTGGCAAGTTCATTCCAGATTTCAGGCTTCGGGGGTATGGGAGTCTGCAGAAGGATCCTACCACAATTAGCAGGGCAGAGTACGTTGCTAGCGTGCCCTTACCTACATGTCACATCCGGTTGCCTTGCCAGTAACCACCCACATTGTCCATTTAGAATTTATCAAGGATGAGTATTATTCAGGTTTCAAACACAACTCTATCACAAATAAGTATCTTATTCATAATTTAACGCAGCAACAACAATTACTTACAATTGTGCGACTTCTCCCCCGCCAAGTTGGAGTTTCCTGCTGAACGGTGCGGATTGCATTGTGGGATTGTAGCTGCAAAAAGTCCGCTCAAGTCACGTTCGATAGCAGACTTGGAAAAAAGGGGCGGGGCAAGTCCACATCTTGAACCAAACTTGTTTTGATGTGGACTTGAATTGGAACAGAACAGGCTATGATTGATGAGGTATCATGAGTCTGCAAGTCCAGAAGTACGCTGAAGTACACATATTGAGAAACAGTCCTTCTCTTGATGTGTGTGCATGCTCCATGTCTTCTTCTCTGGTTTTTGGTGTTACAGCACAACTTACAGGCCTGGCATATGTATCACAGTGTTTTTAGTGTTTTCATGTGGACGGACACTCCTCTTGAAACTATGCCATCTTTACAGAGAATATTTCGTCTCCGTGTGGACAGGGCCTTTGTTTGACAGAGCTGTTGTATTTCTTTAGTGGACGTGGGACTCACAGGGAGCTGCAGAGTGACACGTAGGAGGGACACAAGTGGGCTCGAGCCGTAGGCAGATGAAACATGAGGGTGAATCAGTGAGTAGGAGGCTGTAAAGTGGAGGTGGACTGACCATTAATCTGCCTCTGAAGCACCTGATAATGGGGGTGGGGGGTGGGGAGGGGGGTGATTGTTCAGTATGAGGAACTCTTCACACGTCTATGAAACAGGAGTTATACATTTACAGTTAGTGAAAGCCTCTGACCTCATAATCTGGGGACAGAGTGTGCCAGTACAGGCCGGTACTGCATACCACCAAAATATTCAGCGCCGTTAGGCAGTCCTGGGAGGAGGAGGAGCAGCTGTCTGCAGAGGGCTGCATTCAGGACCGGTCATGGTCACTCTTTGACATTCTGTCATCTTAAATACTAGTAACTGTGTATTTTTATTTTATTAAACTTTTGAACAGTCAAGAACATTGTCGCATTACATTCTGTTAACCACATAACACATAATAATAATGATAATGAAATATAATTGTAAAAATAAGTAATAATAATGATAAAATGATCTTATACATGACTACTTGAAAAAAATAAACTAAAATAAAAAATATTAGGGATGCAGGATATTATCGGTTTGATATTCGTATTGGCCAATGTCAGCTTAAAAGGTAAGTATCGGTCATGGCCGATATTGAAATTTTTGCAGATATTTACGGAAAGTATATCAGCCATATATCAGCTGGAATATCAGCAAATTATACAAATGTACAATATTGATGGACCTTCTCATCACTGTATGGGTACATTTAAAAATCAAGAGTTTCATTTTTTGCAAGAGTAAAATGTGTTTTTTCTTGTTTTACATCTGTTCCTCACAAAAATATACTGTAACACTGAAAGAAACAAGTCCAGTTTTGCTCATAAAAAAGTGCATAGATGCATATATACAAACATATTCACACAAATATTAAATTTATATATCAACACCACCACAAAGAATGGTCCTGTCATTGCAGCTAAAGGTATTCTGTTGCATGATGTCACGGCAGGGCCTTTCTGTGTGGAGTATGCATGTTCTCCCTGTGCTTGCGTGGGTTCTCTCCTGGCTCTCCAGCTTCCTTCCACAGACCAAAAACATGCTCATTAGATCAACCGGTGACTCTAAATTGAGCCTGAATGGTTGTCTGTCTCTCTATGTGGCCTTGTGATTGGCTGAAAATTGGTTTAGGGTGTACCCTGCCTCTCTCCCAGAGTCAGCTGGGATAGGCTCCAGCCCACCCATGACCCCGAACGGGATAAGCAGCATAGATAATGGATGGATTCATGAATAATAACTAAATCATCAACAAAGGTATGAGCTTAGATGCCATTATCGTCACATACTGTATTTTCTGTGTGGTGAACAGACCAGTGTCATGGTTCAGACAGTCTCTGAGTGATATTTAGTGTTTTTAATGGTAAGCTGGTTATACAATCTGTAGATGTGTGTCACTCTTGCTTTTAAATTTGATCTGATATTCATTTCCTCCAGGGTTATTTTCTGAACCAAATAATAAAATTGAGTCAGCAGTCTCTCGCTGCTGCAGGTGCCGTGCTCCTCTGTAGAAGTCTGGCCAGGTAAAGAGCATTAATCATGATGTGAGGAAGTGACATGCACCACTGCTTTTTATTCATAATGAAATACAAAATAAATCGACATAACCCATTAAAAGTTCTTCCCACACACCACAAACTGATCCACAAACATGCCCGGATATCAAAGTTGTCCTGATTTCCTCATGTGTTATTGCTGAAAACTGCAAATAAATGCCAATAACCCACACCAGGGAAACATCTGCAGTTGTACACATCATTTCGAAAACACCTGGTTAAGTTGCCACGCCATAATCGACCTCTGATGACATGTAAGGGCCATCTTATATTTCAGGAAGGAATTTTGTCACAACCATTTCTAGTTCTATCAAGGAGACTCTCAAAAATGAGGGGAAGGGGTAGCCTTAGAGTCTTAGAGCCAGTTGTCTCTCGACCAGCTTTACTTTGCTTTGTAAATCTTTTCTGTGTTTGACCCTCACACTGATTTTGGATTTGATTTTGCCCAGTGGTTTTTGAAGCTCTGCTTCTTTGTTTGAATTTCCTTTAAGGGAAAAGCTCCTCCAAATTTGATCAGGGAAGTGTGTTTTTGTCCACTGCTGGTATCCAGTTTGATTCCATGAGCCAACAAGTTTACTGAAGAGCTTATCCAGGTCTTATCTCGTACTTTTGATTAAAAAACCAACATATCTATGAAGATGTGTAAAATCTGACCATCTAGGGACAACAGGAACTGATCTGATGTTCATGCTTCACATTAATAAAGTCTCTGCAGCCTTTTCAAACCACTGTCTCTGCTGAACACTGATCATCAGACCTGATGATGTGTGTCTGGGTTTTCTCAGTGAGAGAGAGACGGGCTCAGACGATGGGTTCAGCCTCCACAAAAGAGAAAATGTAGAGAACAGACTCGTCCTCCTTTGTCGCCGTCCGAGAATGAAGGTGATTTCTATCAGGCTCTTTGTGTCCTGGTTTTCCCCTTGAGATGTCTTCTCATTCAGAGCATGGAATCTGTCTTCTCTAAAGGCTAGGAGCGACACTGCGGAGGTGATGAGCTTGGTACAGTGTAAATATGAAAAGAGCTGCATATGGGAGCTGTCAACTGTTAGACAGTAACAGAGAGGCAGAGACAGTAGACTTAGTATTCCCAAGAGACAGCAACATGTGGGAAAAAAAGACACATGAGAAGCTTGAGTTATACCGAGGGCTGGAAGAGGAACGTGGGACATCTTGGGAGGTCAAGTCCACAGTGGTTTCCATGGTAGTAGGAGCACTCAGGGCTGTGCCCCCCAAGCTGGGAGAATGGCTTCAGAAACATCAGAAATCCCTGTCCAGAATAGCACAGACCTCGAGCAGCCAAAATGTTGGCTCTCAGGCTCCCGGGCCTCTAGTAAAGGACCCGAGCTTGAAGGGGCACAAGAATCACCAGCAGGGGTGAGTTGAGGATTTGTATACAGTATGTCATGCAAAGGCAAAAAAGCAGACTCAATGCTAGTTGCAGTTTGTACAGTTTTTTGTTTTTTGTTTTAATATTGACATGAATATAAACCATTGTTTCAACAAGAATCAGAACTTTTCTTTAAAATATGTTGCATGTAAATCCACTCAAAATCAAAATCTTAAGACCAGATAGAAATGGCAAAAAATGTGCATTTTGCACTGTTGGATCTTAAGAAGGTTCCAAGTAGAGCTGCAAAATGCACAAGAGAAGGAATAGGAGTGAGAGACAAAACATTTTGTGTGAGCAATTTTTCAAGAACAACAATTAAACTGAAGTAGGCTGTTCCTCAGCCGATCATGTGTTTAAGAACACGGCCTTTAAAAGTATCCACACTGTCGTGACCTCCTAATGGCAATGACTGCTTTTTCCTTTAACAGAATAATGGAACTTCAGGTTATGCAGGAGCATCAAAAGGCGGCTGGCTATGTGGAGATGTTGCAATGTGACTCATGACTGAGGCCCTCGTCTGTGTGGTAATGACTGAGGATCCTTGTCTGTGCGGTAATGAATAAGGGCCCTCTTCTGTGTGGTAATGACTGAGGATCTTTGTCTGTGCGGTAATGAATGAGGGTCCATGTCTGTGTGGTAACGACTGAGGGCCCTCATCTGTATGGTAATGACTGAGGATCCTTGTCTGTGTGGTAATGAATAAGGGCCCTCTTCTGTGTGGTAATGACTGAGGATCCTTGTCTGTGTGGTAATGACTGAGGGCCCTCGTCTGTATGGTAATGACTGAGGGTCCATGTCTGTGTGGTAAGGACTGAGGGCCCTCGTCTGTGTGGTAATTACTAAGCGCCCTCATCTTTGTGGTAATGACTGAGGGCCCTCGTCTGTGTGGTAATGACTGAGGGACCTCGTCTGTGTGGTAATGACTAAGGGCCCTCATCTTTGTGGTAATGACTGAGGGCCCTCGTCTGTGTGGTAATGACTGAGGGCCCTCGTCTGTGTGGTAATGACTAAGGGCCCTCATCTTTGTGGTAATGACTGAGGGCCCTCGTCTGTGTGGTAATGACTGAGGGCCCTCATCTGTATGGTAATGACTGAGGGCCCTCATCTGTATGGTAATGACTGAGGGCCCTCGTCTGTGTGGTAATGACTGAGGGCCCTCGTCTGTGTGGTAATGACTGAGGGCCGTCGTCTGTGTGGTAATGACTGAGGGCCGTCATCTGTGTGGTAATGACTGAGGGCCCTCGTCTGTGTGGTAATGACTGAGGGCCCTCATCTTTGTGGTAATGACTGAGGGCCCTCGTCTGTGTGGTAATGACTGAGGGCCCTCATCTGTATGGTAATGACTGAGGGCCCTCGTCTGTGTGGTAATGACTGAGGGCCCTCGTCTGTGTGGTAGTGACCGAGGGCCCTCATCTGTGTGGTAATGACTGAGGGCCCTCGTCTGTATGGTAATGACTGAGGGCCCTTGTCTGTGTGGTAATGACTGGGTTTTTCAACAGGACAAAGCTGCAGGTCACAATGCCCGCCTGACAAAGAACTTCTTCAGGAGAATATTGTCTCTCTTTTGGACCATCCTGCGTGTTCCTCTGATCTAAATCCAGGTGAGAACATTGGTGGATGGGGCTGAGGGGAGTTTATAAAAACGGACATCAGATCCAGACTGTGGATGCCCTTTGTGAAGCCATCTTCCCCACTTGGAGCAACACTCCCATTTACCTCCTGGAAACACTAATCAAGGAGCCTAAAGGAATTTTTGAAGTGATCAACAACAACAGTGGGGCTGCTCATTACTGTGTCCTTTTTCACACTTTTGTTTCTGTTTTTAGGGGGTTTTCAGTTTTTTTGAGTGGTGGTCTTAAAATTTTGATTAGCTGATGAACAGCCTATTTCACTTTAATTGTTGTTATCAATAAGTTGCTTATCCAAAATGTTTTGTCTCTCTCCCGTTTCTTCCTTCTGTTTTTTTTTTTTTTTAACTATTTAGAAGATCAAACTGCGCAAAAAACGAATTCTTGCAATTTTTCAACTAGTCTTTAGATTTTGATCAGGAGTGTATTACGTGTTTTTTATCTAGAAAAACCTATCACACTTCCATGTACCTGTATTGGCCTTCAGGGCAGTCTCCCCTCTTCAAATATGGAGCTGAAGTGGACATCCTATCCATCAGGTCGATGCAGCCTGTTTCTAAGTCAAGACTAAACAATGAGTGATGTCACAGTTGCTATGGGCATGCTCAGTGAGCTCACAGATCAAGGCAGGAATTGCGCATCAGATCTTCAGTGACCTTCTTGAGACATTGAGGACTCCTCAGCTCTCCACAATGGGCACAACACAGCTGTTACCATGGTATCCTTGCATGCCACGTCACTCATCAATGTTCAGACATTGGTGTTTTCAGGTTTTCAACTTGTGACTGCTCCAAAGTGCAAACACATACAGCCTTTCAGATTATACTATAGTCATAACCTGCTGTTTATTTGACTGTAGGAGCATTGTGTAGAGCTCCATTTCAGTGTTCAGGAAAACCATTTATTTCAGATTTGATATCAACCCAATAGGCTGAACTGAAGAACTCCTAAGTACTCTTCACTCTCAATTAATCAACACTGACTCTGAATAATAAGAAATCTATCATGCATACATCTATGGAGCTCATAGACTCACACGTACTCCATGTGGTCCTTCACACTGCTTTGTCTCCCCCAGGTGGACAAAATGAGACATTACAAAGGCAGGTTTTCATCATATGTGAGTGTATTAAGCTTAAAGTCAAACAAAAAGATGACAAACACAGACACCTTTTATTAGACAAAATAACTGCATACAAAATTGTGCAACAATGCATTTAATAAGACACAGAGCTACAGCAGTGATCAAAGTAACTCTGATGAGAGATTTGACATGGGAATGTGGGATTTAAGGGGTGTTTTATTGACCTCAGAGCTGGGATGTCTGAGCTGGGCGTCCAATGAGAATCATATGACCTCCCAAGTAAGAAATCTGAGCAACTTCACTGATTCTGTTTGTGATTATCTTGGAGCTCACAGCATCTCAGGGCCCAGCCAGGGGTAGGATGGTGTCCCATTTAGAGATCTCTGAATTTCACCCCTGCTTTTTGCAGACGATGTTGCCCTGATGGCTTCTTCAGTGGAGGACCTTTGGCAGCTAAGAAAAGGGTCAGCACCTCCAAGTCTGAGGCCATGGTTCTTGGCCAGAAATAGTGGATCACACCCTCCAGGTGGGAGGCTGAGACTTTACCTTAAGTGAAGGAGTTGCGAGTATCTCTGAGTCCTGGGTGAAATGGACCGAGAGATGGACAAGTAGATTGGTGCAACATCTGCAGTGCTGCAGGCTTTGCATTGAACTGCTGAAGTAAAGACAGGGCTGAGCTGGAAGGCAGATCTCAATCAGTCTGTCTTCGTTTTAACCCTCAACTATGGTCATGAGCTCTGACTGTAAGAATGAGATCATGGATGTAAGCAGTCAAAGCCAGATTTCTCAGGGGATGGCTGCATTTCAACTAATCACTAAGTTCAGTTTAGCTTGGTATGCCAAGCAATTATGGTTGTTTCCAATGTCAGATATAGAGACAGGTACCCAAATAACTGATCAGTGCTGCCCTATTTATCCAGCACCCCTCTGCTGAGGTGTCAAGTTATCGAGCGGACCCCATAGGGTGGAGTGAAAAAACTAGTCACTAAAATGCAAGCAAAATAGGAAACAGAGTGCTGTGCCACTTTCACCTGAGTGAAAGACTTTTTTACTACGATCGATGTAAAGAACGTCCACATGGAACAATGCTTTATGGAGTACTCTGGAGGTGCTCACATTTCTGTCCATTGCAGGTGGAAGTGCAGAAGGAGCTGGACTTGGACTGCTGTTACCCTCAACAGCTGGCAGTGAAAACACAAGCAAGGCCAGGGGCTAAAAACCGTACCGAACTGCACTGAACCGAACCAGACCAGATCACTAAGTGGAAAAGCAGCTTTAGAGACAGGATGAGGAGAATCCAGAGGGATTTCAAGTAGAGGTGGTTCGAGCATTAGGATGCTGCCTGGTTGGCTGGGGGACGCCGTGGTTTTCCCCAGAGAAGCTGGGAGATGTTGTTGGGTAGTGGGATGTCTGGATTGATAAGCAGTGAGGGATTGATGGATGGATAGTTTGACTTCCTAGATCAAGTTGGACTCTACATGATTCATCCGCAGACTGATCCAAGTATCCACACCAAGTCCTGTAAAGGCTCGCACTGTGCTTTTGTTAATATTTAATATAATTTATGCATAAACTATTTTAAAAATGCAAGAATCTTGGGCCCACACATTGAAGTGTTAAAATCACATCAAAAGTTCGTAAGAGTGAAGGTTGGGACAGGGCAGGGCTGGGCAATGTGTCTAGTTTTAAATGTTTTGCTTTCCTACTGGTTTCCTCCGGCCATTGGTGTAAAAGCTGTGGAATAAATAATAATTGAAAATAACAAACTAAGTAGGATCGAATGTTCAGTCAGACCGAAGACTCACAGTCAGTAACAAGCTTGATCACATGATAATCTCTTTTTAAATGTTTTGGATAAATGGGGATTTTTACCTCTGCTAAGGTGTTTGTTAGTTTATTTGTTTATACGTTTGTTGTCAAGATCACTCAAATGATCATGGACATATTTGATGACATTTTCAGGGCATCACATGTTGGTCATCACACAAGAACAGATTTAATTTCGTGATCTGAATCCAGATGCAGATCCAGGATGAATTTAAGAGAATTTGTTAACACGATGAGATTGAGGAGTTTTCCCTGTTTCTGTAGCAACTCAGCTAAAGATGTCAGAAATAATTGGTAGAGGTTTGTGCTGGAACACAAAGGAGCACTTCTACAATGGTAACTAAAATACACTAACTGGCCACTTCATTAGGTAAACCATGGTAGTCCCAGGTCAGACCCCCTTTTTCCATCAGAGCTCCTTAATTCTTACAGTCACAGATTCAACAAGGTGCTGAAACATCCCTCAGAGCTGTTGGTCCATATCTCCATGATAGCATCACACATCCATGATGAGAATCTCCTGCCCCACCACATCCCAAAGGTGCTCTATTGGAGTGAGTTCTGGTGACTGTGGACACCACAGGAGTATAGGGAAGCCACTGTCCTGTTGAATAAACCAGTTTGAGGTGATCTGAGCTTTGAGACATGGAGCTGCTGGACGTTTCCATCAGAACATGAGCACAGGGATGGACACGGTCAGCAGCTATACTCAGGTAGGCTGGGGGGTTTGAACCATGTTCAGAAAAGAAAATGTCCCCCACACCATCACACCACCATCAGCAGCCTGAAGCGTTGATACAAGGCAGGATGGATCCATGCTTATGACACACCAAAGTCTGAGCCTACACCTGAATGTGGGGCAGAAATCCAGACTCATCAGACCAGGAGACATCTTAACAATCTTCTAAGTCTAAATTTGGTGACCCCATGTGAATTGTAGCCTCAGGTTATTGGAGTTCCTGCTGCCTTTCTATCATCTTCAACCACTCAGTTCATTCTCCTCTGACCTCTGGCATCAAGAGAAATATGACGTGAGCTAACTGTACCCAATAAAGTGGCCGGTGAGTGTATATGCCTTACTGAAGTGACCTTCCAATAAGAACAATGCTGTTTTGGGTCTGTAAAAGCATGTCCCCAGTGATGTGAAAGGGTGCTCTGTCCCCAAATCTGGTAGTTTACATAACTATGTCATCAGTTCTTTTGAGAAGATGAAAAATAAGAAGCTTGTGTCGCAGCTACAACAGAAACAGTTTGTCATGTATCACCATTTAGCTAAAACCATGGAGTAATGATTTTTGGTCTGTATTGCCCAGCCCTGTGATTGGGCCGATGAATAAACAAACTTTCACACACACAAATCCCTCTCCCACACACACACACTCATAGACACACACGCTTGTTGGAAGTCATCTGACAGCTTTGGTGGGCGGGGCTTCTCTTCATTTGATGGCCTGCCAGATGATGATGATGAGGATGAGGAGCATCAGAGACAGAACCATGGACAGTATGCACATCCTCTTGCGAGACTTCCTCTGCACAAGAAACAAACAGAAAAACGTTAACAGACCCTCAACAGGAGTTCGATTTTACACACTTCACAGTGATATTTTCTCTTGTGGACACACCTCATGCTACAGACAGCGATGGTCAAGCTAATCTAAATGTAGTGAACAAAGCTACTAATGGTATCGGCCTGAACATTAGCTACAGTGACAGAGATCAGATCTGCATGTGTACAGAAAGAACTAGCACAGAAGCAAGGCTATACTGCAGATGGGGCAACATATTCCCCTAATTTAAAGAGTTTTAGGTGAAAATGAGAGAAGACTAGATGAAACTGGTAAGACTCTAATCTGAGCTTTCAACAAAAGGTGACGACTTCTAATTAGAAAGCACTTGGAGAGCGCAAACCTCTGCCAAGGTACCTCACATATTGCTGTTACATCTATAAGCAATAGTTCCATGATAAAGTTACCATCATGATATGATTCATGACCCTGAAAACCCACACTCAGAATCATATTGATATCATCATCAGTTAGACGGTTATTGAGCAAAAACAATTGTTCACAAAGGCAGTTATCTGGATCACCACTAAAATCTATTTTTAAGTTGAGCCATTACCAACATCTCCTGGAAATTTCAGCAAAATCCATCGTATAGTTTTTGCGTAATCTTGCTAACAAACAAACAAACAGACAAACAAACATATGCCGGCAAAATCATAACCTCCTTGGTGGAGGTAATGAAGATGTTGTATTTTAACAGAATCACAGACGGCTGAGTGTCGCTTTGCCATGTCTGGACTAAATCACAGCAGTGACGCTCTCCACCCTCAGTCCTTCATGTCATGATCACAAGGCTCACCTGGTAGTATGAAGCTTTCTGCAGCTGAGCAGCTCCTCGGTCCACGTGAACCTCTGCTCCCTCCACGTTGGCCTCGATGCTGTCTGTGATCAAAAACAAACAAAAGCTTCACATCACATTCACGCTCGCTTTCACTTTACAGTCTGGTGAGCTCGGTTTTGTTTGGGGGGATGTTGAAGTGCTGTGTTCTGCACTTGGTTTGCTTTCCTATGGCGCTAAACTTTGTTTCCTTTATTACGCAACATTTGACCCTGACAAATGTTGCGAAGTTAAGACATTAGCAATGTCAATCTGTCTTTGCTCATGATTTGCAATCCTCAATAAAGGCTCTTTTTGTGTCTGAGGGTGCTTATTGCAAGATTTACTGCAATCTGTTGTGTGCTTGACATTCACAAACAACAAAACAACAAAACCGTGAACATCAACTATTGGCCTGTGGGTCACTCTACACCCAACCTGACCGTTCAGTATATTTCACAAGTCCATCTGAGAAAGAGTTTAAGTGTTTAGGGAGGGCAGAACCTTTCAGAAGCATATCCAGCAGGTGATAAGATGATCGTTCCATCAATCACATTCATTACGGGCCTATTAGGAAATGTAGTAGGCAGGCGCTACTGCACTAAATAAAACAAACCCTTGTCAAAACATGTTGGAAGTTGAGCAAAAATATCCTTACTGTAGAGAAGTTTGTAATGTTGATTTATTTTTTCTTTCATCAGTCCCTGAAGGATTTTAGCAGCAGATTTTTATGATTGTTGCAGCAGAAAACCTTGATTTTGAGGCACGTTTTTCAAACAGTTGCAGCAAAAGTTGTCATTTTTTTGGATTATATTAGTCAATAAAATGAGTTTCTAAAAAAGTTTTGAAAAAAATTGCTGTTTCATGCCTTAAATTTTTCTTTTTTAAATCATTATTACATATATCCCTGCTTTGAAATATCATTTAAGACTGATTCTCGGAGAGTAAGAAACCCCGACTGGGACAGGATCATTTTTTCGGACACCTTTAGGAGCCACCCGCTGCGAGCACTATGACCCAGAGATACAGGACGGGGCACTGAGGATTAACATCATTCAGCATGAAGCAGTTGTTCAGTATTTTGAGCCTTTAAAAATAAAGGTAGTTGTATTCAGGCCGCCTCAGATGACACAGGTGTGTAGATGTGATGGTGTTAAAGCTTGTGGTGCAATGCTAGCACTAGCAACACTCTGCTTGATTTTGTCAGTTAATGCCAAGTTTGCTTGCTTACTGCTGTTGTATCTGACTAAATATTATGGCTTTTCAAGTTTACATTAAAATGATGGGGAAAAGCTGTTAAAAAGCAGTGGTGGCCTTTTAGCTTGTGGCTAATACGACCATATTGGTTTATGTTTCCTGTGCCATCACTCCACTAACATGCAGGAGTGTATGAACCAGGTCAGACAGTTATGAATGCCCAAAAATGACTTTAACGTGAGTCCTAAATGACTCCTGGAGAATCAAATCTGTTGCTGGGGGTGTTTTTATATCATACCGATGGTTTCTCCCTGATCGTGGATCATCACAGCCAGGTCCTTAAAGATCTGGTTCACATCCATGATGTCGGCCTGAGGAGAACAGAATTATTTTATAACCTAAAGATAATATTACAGCATATTTTTTACAGTGTGGAGGACGTTATCTGATACCTCCAGCTGCTTGATGTTGGTTTCTCTTTCTCTGATGGCCTCCAGGTCCTCCTCGGTGATCAGAGCCTCCTCATACTGAGTCTGAGTCTGGCCCCACTCACCCTCCCTGTGTGGTCACACAATTAAACAAAATAAACTTTATTTAAACTTCACACATGAGACGATGAACGTTCTAGGGGAGGAGCACTGAAAGAACTCATTCTCTGATCACACAGAATACAGAGTTTCCACAAACTTTTCTCGTCTTACTTTTTATTCTAAATCAACAGGTGAAAGAAACGTACTTCTCAAACGTGACCAGCTGCTCATTTCCTCCGTCTCCCTGCAGACAGACAGACAGACAGATCAAATCAAAGTGAGCTCCATTTACATCTTCATCTCTGATTTTATTTGATTGTTTTTAAGGTCCCCACAGTGACTCTGGATCCAGCTCGAGCTCGGACCACGGACTCCTTCTCTTTCTCGGCCGCTCGCCTCTGAACCAGCTGGAAGTTGTTCAGCGCTGCGGAGAAGTCGTTCATCAGACGCTCCCTCCTCAACTTCTGCTGCCTCTGCAGGAGAAACACAGAGAGACAAAGCTTCAGTTTATTGACACAAATTAAACATGATCTTTGGTTCAACACTGATATATTTGGACACTTTCTTTTAAAGAATTTGATCTATTTGTCAGGTCTGCTAGGACCTCACTGAGCAGATGAAGTTTCATGTGGAATATACTGAGGTGAGCTCAGGAAAGAGGAACCAGTCTGAGATGAAACTTGGTTAAGCTGGTAGCTTCTGTGCTTGAACATGCGGTAGCAGGCTCTTTAATAAATCACAGTATCCAGACATCTCAGCCACAGGCAGCTCTTACATCCGTTTCATACCAATGAAACACACAACTAATGTAGACACCATCAGGATCGTGGAGGTGACTTTTTTTTTCCCTCAGAGAATAAACTTTCTTCCACCTTTCAGTGTCCCATGTTTGGTGCTCCCTTGCAAATGCAAACAGGCACTTTGAAGAGGTTATTTTGTTTTTTAACCCCTTCCCTCTCAGATTCTGTCTGATGGTTGTTGTGCTGCAGCTAATTAGCTTAGCTCAAACGCTGGGAGTCAGTGGGTAGTGTTAGCCTGCCTCTGCCTACAGTCATCAGACAAACTCTTCAGCAACTTTAAACAGTCCTGTGTGCTTGTTGTAACTAATTTTTTAACCATGTTATGTTACATTATCTTCATTGTATCATCTTCTTCTACTTGTAAACAGAGGTTTTGTTTTGTTGACCTACTTCTGCAGTGGTTTGCGCTAGAGATGTGACATTCGCGAACGAGTCGAGTCTCTTGAACAGCTCTTTTAAGTGAATGATGAGAACCAATTCGCAGTTGTGAGTGAGCCATTCGTTTGTGAGTCATTTTTAAATGCAAAATGTCTCTACTTGAGGCGTTTAAGGTGTGGCACCGGTGTTTGGCTCTGATACCCTTGTTTCTCCTCAGACTGATGGAATGTTGTTTGACATCTGCCTTTCTGCCTGGCTACCGTGTGCCAAATAAATCCTCATTAACAGACTTTACATCTGCTTTACAAACTATTTTAGTCAACGCAGCCCAGTCAGGAGTTTAACTCTTTTACCCACATTTACTTCAATATCGTGGTTCAGTTCGTGGATAAAGTGTTTAAAGAGCCGACAAACATCCATCCTGAGACACGAAAAAAGAGATAACCAACAGGCAAAGTAGCGGAGGGACCTGACAAGTCAACCAGAGGCTGAGTAGGGTGGGTGGCCTGAAATGCCTAAACACATGACACATGTAATTGTCAAATACAAGACGATACTGTATTTCAAGGGAGGGGTGGTAGATAACCTGTGGGGGGCTCTTGAATCACTGAGTGAAGAGGCTGAACTGCTGGGACAGCAAGTCTCCTGGGTTAAAATAAAGATCCAGGCATTCAGGGATGCCTTGGATGCTGCCATCGAGTCTGTACCTGTGGGCGGTGAGAAAGTGGAGGTTGTGGAGCAGCTCTCTTACCTTGGCAGAGTAATTCACCATCTGCTAACTGTGAGGCTGACATCAATCATGGACTTGGCCTTGCTTACGGGTCGATGAGTTTACTGGACGAGGCGGTACGGCGCTCACGGTATCTGAGCATGTGGACAAAATTCAGATCTCTGGTCCAACCAGGTTCTGCTATACGCTTGCCTGGACATTAACTATTGGCCAGAGACGCTATGGACTCCCTCATGACTATTTCCTTTTGATGCATTTTGGGATATTGTTGGCAGGAGCATGTGTCCAATGCTGACCTGCTCAGGAGGGCTGGATTAGGAAAGGTCAGCTGCTGTATATGGGAGCGACAACTGCGCTTCTATGGGTGCCTGGCAAGCTTTCCTGAACCAGATCCAGATCACCATATACTGGGTGCCCAGGACCCAGTGGGTTGGACCAGAGCACGGGGGCAGCTGCGTGCATCCTGAAGGGGTCAGCTCAAAGGATAACTGAAGAGTTGGAACATGGGCCTGGCACAGGTCTGGACGAAGGCCATCAGGAGGCCGGAGAAGCACAGGGAACAGGTTAACGGTGTCGAACCAGGCAACCCCACCTGGACAGCCTGGTAATGAGCCCATGTTGTTAATTATAATAATTTGGATTTTGGAGGTGTTTATAAAGAAAGAAAAGGCTGTGTAAGTCACCCAGGGCAGCAGGTACATAAAAAAAACAAATGTTTAAACTCTAAAATCTATTGAATGCTCAAATTGTTAAACACTACTGG
Organism: Cetoscarus ocellatus; assembly: GCA_037902135.1. Classification (NCBI taxonomy): domain Eukaryota; kingdom Metazoa; phylum Chordata; class Actinopteri; order Labriformes; family Labridae; genus Cetoscarus; species Cetoscarus ocellatus. Next base: position 313,033 of record JBAMNC010001849.1, read on the forward strand.
TTTTTCAACAGGAGAGAATACAGACATTTAAAGGAAATTTAATTTCCATGACCTTTAATTTTTAATCAAAGACTTCAACACTTATTGAAGGCCATCATTCTCTGCTCTATCATGAATACTTTAGTGACCCACAGGACTGATGTGATGCTTGTAGTAAAGAAATTAGCTTCAGTCCACAGATAGTATTCTTGGTGTCTTCATTAATGTAAATGAATACAGCAGAGCAATGCTGTTCATGTGAGTCATTAGAAGAACGCAGAGAGAATCAGGATCACTTACTAACATGCCTCTGTCATGTGACGGAGGCGTGTGGCAGCCTGTTATGCCTGCTCATTAATGTCTCTCTTCAAAGTGCCTCACTGTCTGATTCATGTTTTAATTACTGAAAAATGTGAGAAATGTTTGAACGACTATTTTTATTTTACATGACAGAAAGGATGAAACCATGAGATACAGACATACAGAGCTCACTGACCTTTTCACAATGACTGCTTTAAAATATCTATCTATCTATCTATCTACCTATCTACCTATCTTTCACTTACCGCCAACAATTCGTGCAACTAAGGAACCACAAGTCTGGGTGTACGGGTGTTTCACTGGGTGTCCCCCAGGGGTCAGTCTTGGGTCCACTTCTCTTCATCATTTACCTCCTCCCCCTGGGCACACTCCTCCGTCACCATGGGATCCAATTTCACTGCTACGCCGATGATCCACAGGTCTACGTCTCCTCCAAGCCCTCCACTGCCATCCCTCCCACCTCCCTCATCACCTGCCTAGAAGACATCCGGAGCTGGATGAGCAGGAACTTCCTGAAGCTTAATGGCAATAAAACCGAGGCCCTGCTCATCGGCTCCAAATCCACTCTCACCACATCACAACACATCCCAGCTCCACCCATAACCACCGACGGATTCCCTGTACCCTTCTCCTCCCAAGTCAAGAGCCTCGGCGTCATTCTGGACAGCACCCTCTCATTTGCACCTCATATTCAAAACATCACCCGGACTGCATTCTTCCACCTCCGCAACATTTCCAGACTCCGCCCATCACTGTCCCAATCCAGCACCGAAATCCTGGTCCACTCATTTGTCACATCCCGCATCGACTACTGCAACGCCCTCCTCACCGGACTCCCCACCAAACTCATCAACAGACTGCAACTCATTCAGAACTCGGCTGCTCGGATCATCACCCGCACCAAATCATCTGACCACATCACCCCTGCTCTCATCCAACTTCACTGGCTCCCTGTACAATACCGTATCCACTACAAAAACCTTCTCTTCACCTACAAAGCTCTCCACAACCTAGCCCCCACTTACCTCTGCGATCTCCTTCATGAATACACTCCCTCCTGCACCCTCTGCTCAACCTCTGCTGGACTGTTATTCACCCCCACATCACGCCTCAGTACCATGGGTGCCCGAGCCTTCAGCTGCTCAGCACCCAGACTCTGGAACTCCCTCCCCCCACACATAAGACAGTCAGACTCCATCACATCATTCAGATCTCGACTCAAAACTCACCTGTTCAAACTGGCATATTCCCTCTAACTGAACATTGTTCACCCCACTTGCTTTTATGTTAATGTTTTGTTTTTAAAGTGTTTGCAATGGTTGATGCTTTTATGCTTTTTACTCCTGTAAGGTGACCTTGGGTGACTTGAAAGGCGCCCCCAAATAAAATGTATTATTATTATTTAATCTATCTAAATAGATAGATAGATGTCATTTCAGGGATGTATATATATATATATATATATATATATATATGTATGTATGTATGTATGTATATATATATATATATATATATATATATATATATGTATATATGTACATATCTATATATATATATATATATATATATATATATACACACATGTACATATATATATATATATATATATATATATATATATATATATATATATATATATATATATATATACATATATATACACATATATATATATGTGTGTGTGTGTGTGTGTACACACACACACATATATATTAGATATATATAAGGGGCGGCATGGTGGCACAGCAGGTAGTGCACATGCCTCACAGCAAGAAGGTTGCTGGTTTCTGGTCTGTGGGAGGAAGCTGGAGTGCCCAGAGAGAGCCCAGGCATGCACAGGAAGAAACATGCAAACTTCACACAGAAAGGCCCTGCTCGACCTGGGGATTGACCGGTGACCTTCTTGCTGTGAGTCACGTGCACTACCTGCTGTGCCACCGTGCTGCCCATGAACCAGAGTGCACAGAAGAAGAAATTCTTCAGATTCAGCAGGCTGAAAGAAAGAGGGGACAAACTTCTGTGGACACTGAGGAGCAGCAGAGATAGTTACCTGGTGGTCTGTGTGTGTAAACTGAAAGTGTAAGTAAGGTTTTTCTTTCATTGAGGATCCTTAGTGGTTTGGCAAATGCAGAAATGCAGAGCTGTTTTTGGTCAGACGGCCTTAAGTCCCACCTTACCACGGCCTTTCTGTCTGTGAGGAGGTGGAGCTAAAGTTTGGTTGAGATGATACATGCAGGACGGCAGCATCCATTAGAGGGCATCAACGCAGTTCAGAGGCACCTATGAAATGGCTTTGTCCAATTCTTTTACAGTCTGTGCCCCCAACCTACAGGCCATGGAGAAATATATATATATATATATATATATATATGTATATATGTAGCTGATTCAACAGACTTAACACTCAGGCTCTCTGTCTCTGTCATCGCTGTGATGAATGAATAAAAAAGCACAATCTGAGATAAAGTCACTGTTGTGCTCATGCACTCTTCCACCTGTGCTCTGGATGTAGTTGTATATAAATGCAACTATCTGGAGGTGAAACTAAAGGACAGTCTGCATTGTATACACACCATATTTGCAGCATTTTCCTCCGTGAAAAGTTGTAGCACCTTAACTAGTAACTGTGCCAACAGGTGACTTTGACTTGATGGTTTTCCTAAATGTCATTAACCCGCTGATTAAAACAAAACAAAGGGAGTCCTCCTGAATGGCTCTTTATTGGGATTCATTAATAAGCCGTGACTTCCTCTGTTCCCCCCGTCCCATCTGAAACTATTTTATAAAACGTGGTACAGAAAGTTTGGGGCCACTGCATTAACAGACGACCTGGGTTCACAAAAGCTTCATCGTCTGCAGACTGACCTGCTCAGATGGAGATGGAGGTGGAGGCAGAGAGCCGAGCTCCTTCAGGTGTCTGTTAGTCTCTTTAGCCAGCTGGTTGGTGTAGTGCTGGAGCTGCTGGCTGCAGAAACACACAAAGTGACATTAAAAACACAAAATTTATGAAACAACAACACAGCACCAGAATAACCCCCCCTCCCTGAGGACTCACAGCTTCTCCTGCAGCTCTGAGGTCTCCTGACGAGTGTCCAGCTGGTACAGAAGATTCTTGATCTGACCGGCTGAACAGAGAGAGGAAGAGCGTCATGAGTGGAGGTTTTTGATTGAATTATATGTAAGGATGGGGGTAGAGACCAATCTGGACCCTGGACCCCTGCTTTTTCAAAACCTGAAAATCAGGCTTACTGATTATCTTATGGAGTCCAAAGGGCTCTGTTACACACCACTTTACCTCTTCTGTCATCCTTTCATATCACTGGTGCCCTAAAATTCAGCTTTTGCAGGAGGGGGGATACACAGCCTCCAAGGACACGGGCATATTGATTGATATGAAACTAAATTAAGGTCCTTATTGTTCCAGTTTATGGGGGCACCTGGTACCTTCCTCTGGTATCCCCTCTGGTCAGGTTTGAAGTTAGCTAGGCTTAAACTAAAATATATGCAAACACTGGAATTTTAGCAGGAAGAAAGAAGTGATCGTGGTTAATACTGTGGCAACTCTGAAATAATAAAACAGATCCATCCATCGATCTTTACTGATATAATGATGTGTTTGGTAACAATGCTGCTATCTCACTGGTGCACTAACTTTTCTTCTCCATGTGTCATGTTCTGTTACTTTCTTCTTCATTAGCTGTTTAGGGTGGATTGTGGGTTTAGGGTTCAGATGTCAGAGCTGTAACCTGAGCTAGCGATGAGCGATATCCAGACTTTGTCAAATTGATGTTTCGACCGTTTTGCTAGAATTTATCCAATACTGATACAGATGCAGTCACTTCAATTTTCCCCTTCCAGCCAATGGGAGTGCCCAAAGTCAACCATAACCATACCCATTTGATGGTGCTTCCCTCACAAGAACACATCCAATGGGTTATTCTTTAATGCAGTGGCGTTAGCGTTAACCAGTCTCTACTTTTCTGTCATGTCATTTCAGGGGATCTCATAACAGTCATGACAGTGGGCAGGCCCCAGCAGGTCCCAGAATGATCCAGTCACAGACCAGTCAAGGAAAGTGGGGAAAATTAAAGTGGCTCCATCTGCACCAAGCATCTCCTGAAAGGCACACAAAATGTTTATGATTCTTTTTTTAGTTTTTCATTGACTAAAAGCACATAGAGGAAACACGAGACTCTGGATCATCGGACCTCAAAGTGAGTTTAATTCCAAAGTAAATGAAACTGTCAGATTTTCCACCAATTTTCCAACTGAAGTGAAAGCTCACTGTAACCAGAGCCCAAACTTCTATGATCATTTATGTGAATTTATGACTTATCATTTAAAGTATTAGACACCATGATACCAGCGATTCTCAACAGATATTGGTTTTGGACCCCCATCCCTTGATGAGACACTTCTGTGGAGACTCACAGTTGTGGCTGATTTTCTGGATGTTGGAGCTGCAGGTCTGAATGATGCTGCTGAAGTCTCCATGCTGAGACCAGCCGCCGTCTCCACGAGTGTACGACATCCTGCCCGCAGAGACACAATCTCAATGCAACAGCTGCACACAGACAAAGAGAGAGACAGAACATTAAATCAAAGTGGTTATAAAAGTGTGTTTCTATGCTGAACTACGACATGACCGTTTGATCTGGGGGCTGTCACCACACCTCCAGCTTCTACCTCCCTCTGTGACCTGCTGTTCAGGAGACTTCCCTCTCATTGTGACCTGATCGGGTCAGTTCCACTGTCTTCACCATTGTTCATTTAAGAGGATTCAGAGTTATCATGTTCAAGGTCCACAGGCATTTTTGTAGTCCTTAGCAGCAGTTTGTTAGCAGGGGATTGTGGGATTGTAATCAGGCGTGTCATTGATCAGTGATCCCAGACGGGTGCTAGTGATCATTTTTTTATATGCAGGTTCAAACACAGTCAGTGACTGAAACAGCTGCAGGAGGCTTCAATCTGAGGGAGGGACAGCCAAACTGTGCTACCAAGGTGACGCTGAGGAAGACAATTTCATGCCAGGCAAGCCTGATCACAGTAACCAGACAAAAGGTAGTTATACTACAACAGCAAGGTCTCTTAGGCAATGATTTAAAGCAGGCTGGGGCTTTAAGATGAGCTGTTCAAGAAGCACAAAGAAACAGGCAACACTGAGGACTGCAGATGAAGTAGTAGGCCAAGGAAACTCTGACACATCATGCTAACTTCCCTTCAAAATCAGACCTCCAGCAGAGTCATCAGCTCAAGACTGGCAGAAACCAGAGAGTTTCTGCTGTGTGAAAACATATGAACTGAATATTTCATAAGATTTGGGTAACAGCATCTGGAGGAAATTAAAATAACATATGGACAGTGATTAGTCAACCGTTCTGTTAACCACATTTAAAAGAGGCCAATCAGATAATGTAGTTGACAGGCGCTGCTGCCAGGGAGGAAAGCTTATAGTAAAATTCATGCATCAAGCTCCCACCAACATCCATCAGGAGAAGAGAAAGAGCATCTTCTCCATGTAGAAATGCTTCAGTGCTGTTCTTTGTTCTTTAAGAGAAAAAATGTCACCTAGTTCTAACTGAACTGACGTCAAAGCAGGCAGCATCCATGCTAATGTCTGTGTGGACAGATATGGTATCACTGTTGTTCTGGACGACATGAACAGTCAGTGCACAGGGACGCCTGGTGCCCTTGTACTTAACGGCAGGTTTATCTCAGGTCTTTCCGTGCCCTCTAGTTGTGCCCTTCAGTCACACGCGTGACATTCAGGCAAGTGAAGCACCCATGACTCCAGCTGACCCAAAGCAACTAAAGGATGAGTTTTTTTATTTACTCTCTATAATGTTTAAACACCCTGATCTGCATTATCAAAATCTTGAAGCCAAAAGTGTTTGATCTCACGGACACAAAGTATCAAGCTCCTCGCACATCAGCGTTGAGCCTAAGTTAAACCAAAATGCAGAACTTTTTGACTGTCAGCTTGGATTAAAAAACTAACTCTGAGTCCTGTTTGATAAAATCATTAACACAGTGTTTAGCTGTCAAGTGGTACTGCTATGATGTGTTCAAGGTCAGCTCAGAAATTTGACTGTTCCATGAATCTAAATAAATCATCATCGTGACTTCTGCAGATGTAACATTAAGAGAAAGAAAACTTCATTTGTGGATAGAAACTTCAATATAATTTCAGTTTTGATTATTCGATGAGTAACACAGTTGTCTGTAATTTTAATTACTAGTAAATAGAAATAAAAATGTACAGACTGATCTGAGACTGTGGCTCCTGTTTAAGAAACCAATTTCAAGGGTATGGATATGGTGTGGTTGAGATGTTAGCTCGGACTGTGGTGGGCCTTGGGCAAACCTAACTTAGACTTTTGTGTTTTATGCAGTATTCGTATGAGCTTTTATCCAGTAAAATAGTGACTAGAACAGCATGATCTCATGAGCCTGGCAACATGTTTTGAGTAAAGCTAACCCAAAACACCAGTAAATCACTTTGGTTAATTTCTATTAATTAGGATTAAAAATATCTACACATTTTATTTCAGCTTATTGTGGTTGTTAAACTTGGGTGTTTTAAGCTAAATATTGGGTAAAATCATAAAGTTAGACTGATTTCCCTAATTTTATTAAGTAGATTCAATATGTTTTATTGTGTACACATGTGGGCTCCCATCTGGTCCCTAGAATGATATCTAATTAAGAAATTTCAGGAGGGAAATTTGTTATTTTCTGTCATCAAATTCCTACAACAATTAACACAGCCCCCAAAAAAAGGGTTGTTAAATCATTTTTATCAGGAATTACTTTGTGTTTATTCAATTTTTAATAAACGTTCAACCAGGACGAGCGAAAAGGAGTCAAATCCTGTGATGCAAAACATGACAGCCCCAGAACAAAGCAGCAAAGATATAGCACATATAATAGGAAATGATCGAATTTTGTTTAAAGTTGCGAAATACAGACAATCCAAGTAAAATTGAATTATTTTAATTGTACAGTGATAAATAGACCAAAATATTTACATGATCTCAATTTGTTTTAAAATTTGGCCCTCATAGTGTATGTTAAAAATAAAACTGGCCCCTGTAGAAAATGTAGTTGATGACTGATCAGTTGACTGCTGTAAAAGTGGCAGCTGCATGCCTTGTGTAAAATTAATAAAATTGTGCGCATGTTTCTTCACACATTGTGAAAAAGCGATTGAAAACACTAAAATAAATCCCTGCGCTCTTTCTGTTGGAGCACTGACGTTGTCTCTGTTACAGGAGATGGAGGGTTAAGTTAGAAAGTCTTTGTTACTGAAGCAACCAAACAGAAAAAAGGCGCTGAGAGCAGAACCGAGAAATCACGAGGGTTAATCTTCTGACCGATCAGACCTGGACCGAGCCCGCCTGGGACTGTTTATACAACCAGCTGACTCTGAAAATATAATAATATGTGTTTATCTGGGCTGATAAGGCTGCTGCCACGGAGACTGGAAATTAAAACCGTTATTTATTAGGCCGTTATTTACCGATAATAACACGGGTCACCTCTGACAGCCTGCAGATACACCCGAGAAGTTTCTACAGCACGTAAACGCATCACTGTCTCTTTATAATAACCAATATGAAGCATTAAAAACATCTTACTTTATATTGAAGCTGCTCCGACGGTCTACTGGTCCTCCGCCACAATAAACCCAGCCCGTGTGACGTCACGGCGCTAATCCGACGTCAGCCTGACGCCAAGAAAAAAAAAAAGACGCACTGACATGTTGCGTTTGAAGTCTTCGGAGAAAAGGGGTACAGGCATGTTCACAGTGATCCACAGGGTAGAGCCTCAGTTATGACAACATTTCCCATAATCCCCTCTGATGTGTCTCAGCTCGGTGTGAATAATTGAACCGCATGACTTTCAGCTGCCTCGATAATAAGACGGCATTATGCTGTGGGCACGTGACAGCAGGAAGAATTAACTCTTTACCTACCTCATTAGGGGGAGAGGATCAGACTACGGAGGCCCTGGAGGACCACTGCAAAAAGGATTCACTGAGCACTCAGGAAAAATCAATAAGTAACATAAAAACATGCATTATCACACAAAACACAATTTACACTCGTGGCCACTTTATTAGGCACGCTTTGCTGGTACAGAGTTGGACCTCTTTTTCCCTTCAGAGCATTCATGACGTGACTCTCCATTTCCATTACATCCTAAAGGTTCTCGACTCATCTGGGATCCAGGTGAGGCCACTTTATAAGGTACACCCATCAGCAGCTCGTTAATGCAAATGGCTCATATATTTTGTTTGTGGGCTCCCATTGTCTTATTTATTGTATTTATTGTATGTTATATTTTGTTACGATCCTTAGTCTCTTTTTAGTTTGTATATTATTTACTTCCTTTCACTGAAACCAGCTGCTTTAATACTACAAATTCTCAGCTTGAGATCAATAAAGTACATCTATCTATCTGTCCATCTATCCATCAGTCAATCAACCAATTAATCAATCTGTCTGTCTGTTTGTCGGTCCGTCCATCCATCAGTCCATCCCTCCGTCCATCCGTCGATCTATCTATCTATCTATCTATCTATCTATCTATCTATCTATCTATCTATCAGCCAACCACATGGTGGATATAGTATTTGTTTAGTATTTAGGCATGTATCGTTGGTGCTGCACTGATGGGTCTACTGGGATTTTCACGTACAATCATCTCAAAGGTTTACGCAGAATGGTCTGAGAAAGAGAAAATGTGCAGCAAGCAGCAGTTCTCAAGTAGAAAATGTCTTGTTGATGTCAGCGGTCACAAGTGAATGGATGATAGAAAGACAACAGACACTCAAATGACCACTTGTTTCAACCAAGGTGTGCAAAAGACCATTTCTGAACACAACATGTCAAATCTCAGAGCAGATGGTCTATGGCAGCAGAAGACCATGCTCTCCCACTCCTGTGAGCTAAAAGCAGGAAACTGAGGCCACAATCCACGTGGGGTCACCAGAGTGAAGACAGCTTTGAGAGACTCAGCTCGACTCAGAGCCTGTGGGACTTTAGTCTGGTCGTGTGAGCAGGACGGGACAACAACGACAGACAATCACACGTTACGTATAGTATAACCCATCATACTGCAGTATCAGAGGGAGTCATGCTATTTTTCTAAACCCCAATAACTTAATCAAGATTTGTCCTTATTAAACACATTTCAAGAACAGCCTTTTTTCATCTTCGTATCATTGCTAAAATCAGGCCTATCCTGTCTCAGAGTGACACTGAAAAGCTAGTCCATGCTTTTGTTCCCTTTAGACTGGACTATTGTAATTCTCTTCTTTCAGGCTGTCTCTGTAAGTTTCTTAAGATGCTTCAGCTGGTTCAAAATGCTGCAGCTCTTGTACTGACTAGAACTAGGAGAAGAGACCACATTACTCCTGTATTAGCCTCTCTGCATTGGCTTCAATAAAATCTAGAATAGAATTCAAGATTCTTCTTCTCACCTATAAAGCTCTCAGTGGACAGGCACCAGTTTACCTCAAAGAGCTTGTAGTGCCCCACAACCCCTCTAGAACATTACGCTCCCAAAATGCTGGCCTGCTCGTGGTACCATCAGTCTCTAGAAGTAGTCTGGGAGGTAGAGCCTTCAGTTATCAGGCTCCTCTTCTCTGGAACCATTTACCGACCACGGTTCAGGAGGCAGACACCCTCTCTACCTTTAAGGCTAGACTTAAAACATTCCTCTGTGATAAAGCTTTCAGTTAGGGACCAGCTCAGGCCTGGACCAGCTCATAGCTTAGACTGTTGATCTAGACCGTCTAATTATCAGTCCTTTGTGCCCCCCCACAGATGCTCCATTCCTTTAGTATGGTTAGTTCCAGTAGTTTTGGTTGGCCCAGTTCTGTGCCATGATGGATTCATGTTGGGTTTTGGATGTCTGTGTGTTTATGTGTATGTGTGTATTTTATATGTACCATAAATTTCTCGATTTTAACACACACTTTTTTTTGCTTTTAAATAAGCTCTAACTTTTCTGATGTGTATTATACACGAGTACAAGCAAAATACTCATGGCAATTGCAACACATCTGATACAAAAAGGCCAAAATATTCTCTTTCTCTGCGAAAACATTCCCGCAAAATTCCTATTAAACTGACTGTTAAACTGTTCTAATCAAATATTTTGGGTCTTAATTACTTTAACTTTCTGTAATCATCGTTTAATTCTCAAGTGTTACCACTCACTGGCAAACACAGAGCGCTGCCATCTTGTGAGCAAGGGGGACGCAAAATAGCTGGGTTGTGATTGGTCGAAGGCATCGGCATGTTAACAGCTGCTTTCTGATTGGTCGGTACGACTCATATCGAGTAATTGCGCATGCGTTGAGCGAAAGGTGTCACCGCATCCATTGATAGAGAAAATTGTGTATTTGATGTGAAAATACTGAAATTTCATTGATTAAAACTTTGAATAAAGGTATTTTTTGAGTTGTCTGAGAGTAAGGTTTGGGCAAAATTTGGGTTCATGTTATATTCGAGTACAGTGTTTTTCAGGCAAAAATCGTGAAATATGGGGCGCGTGTTGTAATCAAGTGCGTGTTATAATCGAGAAATTACGGTATGTGTATATTTATGACTGTGTTTCTTTAAATTAGAGGTTGTCTTCGGCCTGCTCTATTGTAAAGTATCTTGAGATAACACCTGTTATAAATTGGCGCTATACAAATAAAGATTGATTGATTGATAACAGACATTGATGAGGACTCACTTTGTTTTCATTAGCTGACTGACATTTAGAAACACTGTCATCTTATAGTCACCTGTTGACACAGTAGCTGTTTTTTTTGTGCCTTTGTTGATAGGTGAGAGGGAGACAGGGGATAGCCTTCTGAATGGGGGTGAGAAAGAGTACAGAGGGGGACACTCTGTGAAGTGGCCACAGGCTGGATTTGAACCCAGGCCGGCAGAACCATGTATATGTGTTGTGCCTGGTTGCTTAGCACTCTGCCAAACCAGCACCCCGACACCGTAGCTAATAAAAACTGCTACAGGCTCTAGAAAAGAAGAAAAGGCTGTGGATGTTTCATCTCCGGGTCATCAGTCTGAGCCGGCCTGATGTCTCTGTTTTTATCAGTTCTGACCTCTGAACTGAATCCAAAGCTCAGGTGGGAGAGTGCATGAGCATGAGGTATAACAGTGAGTTTATCTCAGGTTGGACTTTTTCACTCATCACAGCGGTGACAGAGACAGAGAGCCTGAGTGTTAAGTCTGAAATGATGGACTGGTTGGTAGAATTTTCACTGATGTGCACTCTTACAGAAGGACGACCTGCTTAGAATTTTAAGGTAATGGGTCAAAGGTCATCTTACTCTACAATCATTCTTTGCCTCTTAATGCATGACATTACAAAAATGCTTAGAAATGTTTTCCCTTCAAACTTTGCATGAAGGTCCAACATGACACAAATATGACCTGGTAAAATTTTACAGGTTAAAGGTCAAGGCCCCTCCTGGAGCCACCACCTTATCGCGGTGGAGGGGTTTGCATGCCCCAATGACCCCAGGAGCTATGTTGTCAGGGGCTTTACGCCCCTGGTAGGGTCACCCAAGGCAAACAGGTTCTGGGGGAGGGGCCAGACAAAGCGTGGCCCAAAGACCATTATGGAGAGACACAACAATGGATCCCAGTTTCCCCTTGCCCGGACGCGGGTTACCGGGGCCCCACCCTGGAGCCAAACCTGGGGATGGGGCTCGATGGCGAGCGTCTAGTGGCCGGGCCTGCGCCCATGGGGCCCGGCCGGGCACAGCCCGAAAAGGCAACATGGGACCCCCCTCCCGTAGGCTCACTGACCGTGGAAAGGGCCAAGGTGGTCGGGTGCAGTGTGAGCTGGGTGGCAGCCGAAGGCGGGGACCCTGGCGGTCCGATCCCCGGCTGCAGAAGCTAGCTCAAGGGACATGGAACGTCACTTCTCTAGTGGGGAAGGAGCCTGAGCTGGTGTGCAAGGTCAAGCAGTTCCGACTAGATATAGTCGGACTCACCTCGATGCATAGCTTGGGCTCTGGAACCAGTCCTCTTGAGAGGGGCTGGAATCTCTTCCACTCTGGAGTTGCTGATGGCGAGAGGCGCCGGGCAGGGGTAGCAGTACTTATTGCTCCCAGGCTCGGCGCCTGTACGTTGGGGTTTACCCCAGTAAGCGAGAGGGTAGCCTCCCTCCGCCTTCGGGTGGGGGGACAGAACCTGACTGTCGTTTGTGCTTATGCACCAAACGGCAGTTCAGAGTATCCACCTTTTTTAGACTCCCTAGAGGGGGTGCTGGAGAGTGCCCCTTCTGGGGACTCCCTCGTTCTCCTGGGGGACTTCAACGCTCACATCGGCAAGCCAGTGCGACCTGGAGGGGCGTGATTGGGAGGAACGGCCCCCCGATCTGAACCCGAGTGGTGCTTTGTTACTGGACTTCTGTGCTCATCACAGACTGTCCATAATGAACACCATGTTCAAACATAAGGGTGTCCATATGTGTACTTGGCACCAGGGACACCCTAGGCCGCAGTTCGATGATCAACTTTGCTGTCGTATCATCGGACTTGCGGCCGCATGTTTTGGACACTCGGGTGAAGAGAGGGGCGGAGCTGTCAACTGATCGCCACCTGGTGGTGAGTTGCCTCCGATGGTGGGGGAGGATGCCCGTCAGACCTGGCAGGCCCAAGCGTGTTGTGCGGGTCTGCTGGGAACGGCTGGCAGAGTCTCCCATCAGAAAGAGTATCAACTCCCACCTCTGGGCGAAGTTCGACCATGTGGGAGGGGGAGGCAGGGGACATTGAGTCCGAGTGGGCCTTGTTCCTGGCCTCTTTTGTTGAGGCGGCTGATCTGGAGCTGTGGCCATAAGGTCGTCGATGCCTGTCATGGCGGCAACACCCAAACCCGCTGGTGGACACCGGCAGTGAGGATGCCGTCAAGCTGAAGAAGGAGGCCTATTGGGCCTTTTTGGCCAGTGGGACTCCAGAGGCAGCTGACAGGTACCGGTAGGCCAAGCGGAATGCAGCTTCAGTGGTTGCCAAGGCAAAAACCCGGGCATGGGAGGAGTTCGGTGAGGCCATGGAGAACGACTTCCGGACGGCTTCGAAGAGATTCTGGACCACCATCCAGCAGTGTGCTGTCAACACCATCTATGGTGGGGATGGCACGCTGTTGACCTCGACTCGGGACGTCCTTGATCGGTGGAAAGAATACTTCAAAGACCTCCTCAATCCTACCAGCACGTCTTCCAGTGCGGAAGCAGACCTGGGGCACTCTGTGGTGGACTCTGCTATCTCTGGAGCTGAGGTCGCCGAGGTGGTCAAAAAGCTCCTTGGTGGCAGGGCTCCGGGGGTGGACAAGATCCGCCCGGAGTTCCTCAAGGTTTTGAGGTTCTGGATGTTGTGGGGCTGTCATGGCTGACACGACTCTGCAACATCGCATGGACATCGGGGGCAGTACCACTGGATTGGCAGACTGGGGTGGTGGTTCCCCTTTTCAAGAAGGGGGACCGGAGGGTGTGCTCCAACTACAGGGGATCACACTACTTAGCCTCCCTGGGAAGGTCTATTCAGGGGTACTGGAGGGGAGGGTCCGCCGGATTGTTGAACCTCGGATTCAGGAGGAGCCATGTGGTTTTCGTCCTGGCCGTGGAACTATTGACTGGCTCTACACCCTCCACAGGGTCCTCGAGGGTGCAATTGCCTGCGCCCCGGATACTCCCACTTTGACTGGCATCAAATCAGTATTGTTTTGGTGTTTCTTTTCCTTATGTGACTGGACAACGAGCGCTGTCAATCATATCAACACGTCACCACAGCAGATATGATTTACAAATGTGCAAGCATCTCACATACGCTCACGCGTCCAACAAACGCTCCCATGCACCAAAGAGGCGTCGGGTACTCCGTCCAGAGCCATCAGAGGATCACAGAAGAGGTGAGATTGCATTAGAGGAGAAAATCAGTAAGAGGCTACACTGAAGATTAGATTAGGATGTGTCTTACCTTGTAGACATAACATAATTCAGGGGCAAAGTTTACCATTTTATGTCACACATGGCACAAAACCATAGATTAGGAGCTACAAAATGAGTTTGCCAAGAGGATATAAATGCTTTGTTCAGTCGAACATTATCCTTTTGCAGACTTAAGTTCTAAAAATTCTATATAGTTTTTAATTCTTGCATATTTTTACAAAAACAACATACTTTTAGGAGGAATTGGGGCTTTTATTGGGTGGGTAAGTTTGTTTTTACCCTACTAGAAGTTAATTTTAAATTAATTGACAAATTTGATACATTATTTTGCTAAAAATATTATCTAAAGGGACCTATAAAAATATATTTTTAAAAATCATGGCAAAGCAGGAACAAGTTAGGAGAAATTATAATATTAATATTAAACACAAGTGCATGCAGATTATTGCAGAGGTTTATTGCACTGCTCATTAAATATTACTGTTACAGTGTGTGAAAGCCTTTGAAAAATTACAAAAAGAAGAATTGATAATGCTATCAAGTTATGTGTTACAATTGACTGGTGAAAACAGTGGGGTTTTATTAGTCCCAAAAGTGTAAACAACACAAATTCTTTACCTCTTAGGTGTATGTCCATTACAGAATTATTTTTTAATCTACTGGAGCTTTTAGATTTGACACTTACCTTGTGCCTTTCCAGCTTGTACCATTGTACACAGTATAAAATCAATGAAAACAGACCAACAAAATGTACCATCTTGTCTCGAAACGGTGTAGTTTTATTATTGCAACTAAACATGATAAAAAAATAATAAATATAAATATAAATATATACAATATTGTTATTTTATATAATTGTATATCATATGTTTAGTTGTTATAATAAAAAGTTCTATTTGGATACAAAAATTATACATTCTGTTGGTGTTTTTGCTGACTGAATACTGCACACAATGGTACAAAGTTAAAGTATTCAAAAGCTTTAGCAGATGGAAACAGACTCCTGTAATGTAAAGTTTATTTTTTTGACTTTTTAAAATTTGAAGTAGTTTTGCTGAAAACTATAAATGTCATCCAAACACTGACAGCCTCCATTTCAGCTGTGAGAATCAGTCAGCTGGTGTGAGCCGTCTGCCCTCTTGTATCTGATTTTTTTTTCTTATTTGTTTTTGTTTTGTTTTGTTTTGTTCATACTTTTTACAGTTAATCCATACCAAAACTGTATCACATAGTTTTACCCATCGTTTTACAGCATCAGTTTAGTGGTACATCAGATTCTGTTTGTGTTTACAATCTTGAGCCATGAGACATCATGTATAAGATAAGACACTGTTCAGGTGACACAAGAAATGTTCATAAAATAGTGAAAATGACATAAATTACAGCTTTATTTTCTGGGAACAGGTTAAACTTTGGCTGTTTTATTGATTTTTTTCAGTAAATACTGATGTTAACTTTTGGTAATAAATGTGCTTTTCTATGTATTTCTTAATGACAGATTCACACAGTACCACACCATGTTTCCTGAAGATTCTCTCAGCAGCACCTTGAAGGCCGACCCAGTGCTCAACTAAAGCTGAAGACAGAGCTCAGTCTTAATCTACAGCAAGGAGGAGTTCAAGGCCTGCTGTGGTGCTGTGGATCTTATCCAGTTGTTGATGGAAAATAATCTTGGAGAGGTATTTTCAGAGACTGTCACTCTGCTAAAGATCCTCATCACCACACCCATGGCCACTGCAGAAGCTGAGGTGCTTCTCAGAACTTTCCAGAGAAACTCCATGAACCAGGACAGGCTGAATGCTCTGGCCATGCTGTCAATGGAGGAGAGACTGGTGACAGAGATGATGGACTTCAGTCAGAGGGTCACTGAGAAATTTGCAGCCCAGAACGAAAGGAGGGCAAAGTTTCTGTTCAAATAGTGCATTGTTCAAAGTAGGTTGTATTGTGATTATGTTTTGTCTTTAGTTTCTTTTCACTGTAGTATGGAGCGCTTCTTTGGTTTGTTTCCTCCAAAGCTGCGCCCCCCTTAAAATTTTTGGCACCAGCTGCCACTGCAACTGGTGACTGCAGATACCCACGCTACCTGTTGATTCAGGTGTGTAAACTGCCTGCAGCTCTCGCTCGCCTGTTGATACAGATCAGTTCAGTTTGGTTGTTACAACACAACAATAAGTTAATTACATGGATCTGTTCAGTTATATTCAAATTAAAGCTTCCACAGGGAGCAAGTCACCATGAGTGCATTCAAAGTAACGTAGCAGCGAGAAATTACAAGTTATTACAAGTCACATGGTAGCATAAAAGTCAAAAAGAAACAGCAGGTACAAGTCCAATCACCTCCTCTTTTTCATCAGCATTTAGGGTCTGGGCACAAAAGAGAATTAAAATCATTTTTTTGTTGCTGAGGGAGTGAGAAGTTGAGATGTGTCAGCGCAAAAGATGCAGATCTGAGAGCTGATGCTTTGTGGTAAATCAGAAAAGCAGCTTGCCCCTGTTTTTTTCCTTTCGTTGCGTATGGTGCGTTTCATCTACATCCAAACTGGGAAGAGGGGAGTGGGAATTACGTCACATCCCTACTAGACGTGTTCCAGTTATCCAGTTTTACTTGGAAGTAGGGGTTTCCGAGTTTTGAGTGGGAAATTTCAACTGGAACGCACCCTGAATTTTCTACAAGGAAGTTGGAGAAACCTCTCCACCCCAAGATGACAATCGAAGATGGCTGCCCCCGCTGTAATGGTGCATTTAGTTAATCTCAGAATTGGGATAGTACTAGTTGCAAAATAAACTAAATTTAGTAACTGACTCAACGAAGGAACAGTTAAACATTTTCAAAAGTTTTTCTTCTCTCTCTTTTTTTTCTTACTTTATTTATGTATTTTATGTAATATCATGTCTCATATATCATCACAGGGTAGCTTTTTTTTACTGAATAATTTCATATAGCTGTGATATCTGCAATAGGTTCAAGGTAAATGACTTAAATAACTGTATTTTTAACTGCTTTTTTAAAACTTGTCCTCATTGGGGTTTTTCTCTTTCAAATACAGATGAAAATAAAATCTATGACATGTTTATCCATACCTCAAGCTAACACAAACATTTGCATGATAATTAAATAAATAAATAAAAAGATATAAAAAACTCAAGTAAAAATAAATGAAATACAATAGTAATAATCATATAAAAAACAGATAAGAGTCTTTTCAACCTGAAATTTAGTGAGCTTTCTCAAACAGTAGAGCCTCTGCCGGCTCTTCACAAAGTTCACAAATTCCAGGGTCATTATTTCAACGGATTGACCGTAAACAGCACTGCACACAGATCTTATGTCGGTGGCACACATCTCTTTTGTTGTGCGTCACTTATTTTAGTATTTAATTAGCTTTTAGACTAAGATATGTGGCTGATGTGTGCTGAAAGCTGATGAGAAATCAACAAAGAGCTCTCCAGCATGATTTTTCCAGCCCTCTCTAAGGTGATGATGGCATCCTGTACTCCTCTCCTGGCACTATATGCAAATTGAGAGATACCGTGACATGTTAAGCTTTCTCAAACATGCAAATGAATAAAACACATCTCTGTATTTCAGTAAACAGATGAGCTGTGTCTTGTCTTAACTCTACTTCTTTTTTATATTTATTTTCTGGGCGTGTAAAGTGTTTGTTTGTGATCTCTCCACTCTGATGACCTTAAATGTTGTTGATTTTGATGTCCAACATGTCAGACCTGTAGATCTGGGTAAATATTAGCATTAGCACATCAATCCCTCAGGTAGTCACGGTCGCACGCAGCAGAAAGAGGCGCCTCAGTGATCAGACATCTCCATTGTTTGGTGGTGCAGGGATGATGTGAGTGGGATTGGACATTATCTCGGTCTCTGTTGACAAACATATCTGTTGTTTTTCTCTACGGGTTCAAGGCTACTGCAGAGAATTAGCTCTTTAACATGAAAAATGCTCATGGGGTTTGGATATACAGTGTGTAACTATACATAATAAAATAAAGCGTATGGCTTCAACCTGCTCTGTCTTGAGAAAAATCTTGTTATGAATTGGCTTGATAAAAATCAATATTGAAATTGAGATTTCTAAATATTTATTTCTTTCTCTGCTTAATTTATGGGTGTGTCCAGGTTCTCACTCAATACATGCTTCACAACAACAAGAGGTGAGGGATCAAAGTTCATCTGTCTCCACATCTGCAGAGAGGGTGACATGACGTGACATGGAAACACGATGACTCCATGAATCAAGGGCATATCTTTTAGGAAAGTATGAAACATGAACATGTCTCTAAACGGTGTTCCTTTTCAACTGTCTTAAAAAAAGGAAGAAATAAGAAGGATCTCAAGGTGTGCTATTGAGCGTCTAAATGGAGTTCTGAAGAGGAGCTTAGCATGCCTCAGATACTTGCAAGTTGAACCCCAAAGAGCGTGAAGCATAAAACTTGTTTGTGTTGTCCTGCACAATATACACCCCATGCATATTTCTATACAAAGCAGAAAGTCCCATTCTACGATGAGGCCGCTGAAAATGAAGACGAACCTCCAACTTTCTCACAGAATAAAAGTTAAATCCTTCAATTCTTAAAGAATAAGACAGGTAAACAAATATTCTAATTTATTAAGATGATAGGGACATTTTTATACAGATTTTAAAAATACTTTTCTTGTATAGTTTTTTTCTATGACCAAAAGTCATCTGTCAGCTCAAGTGAACTTTAATGGACTGTATTCAGACTTAAGCATTTTTTTTGTTTGTTTTTTTTGTTTAAAATGTTGGTGCAGTTCACAAATAAAAAAGTTTAATTCAACAGCAATATTAACTATACCCCAGATTTTGCTTTTCAATCAATCAATCATACTTTATGTCACGATTTATCCCGGGAAAACAACAGGGAAAGACCCAAATGCAGATAAACAACAACTGGCTTTATTCAAAACTAAAGGGATCAAAAAACTCCAAAAACAATTCCTTTACAAAAATCCAAACACAAAAACAGTCCTTAACTAAAAAAGCTCAGAAGTTCAAAACAACAAAGTAACAAATCAAAACTGGTCACAAAGTTCAAAAACAAAGTTTCAACAGAAAATACCTCAAACTCAGGAGACACTGGAGATCAGGGAAATACTCAGAGCAAGGAACCAAGACAGAAGAAACGGGAGACATGAAGCCACGGCAGAAAAAACAGGAATGAGCCCACAAAGACAAGGGGAAAACACCAGGGGTAAATACATGAGGTGATTGGGGTAAAGGAGAAGCAGCTGGGGAAGAGCAATCAGGGATCAGGTGTGACAGGACAAGACAGGAAGCAAAACCCACGGCATTAAGGGGAGACAGAAGGACTTTCAAAATAAAACAAGAAACACAAGGACAAGACTTGAAACGTGAACAAACTGAGAAGAAACAAGGGACACAAGACAAGAGGTCAAAACTGGAAACAAGAAGTAGAACAGAACACAAGGAAAAGGCATACAAAATGAACAGAACTGGCAAAATCATGACACTTTATTTATAAAGCCCTTTACATACATTAAAAATGTAGCACAAAGTGCTATACATGTTAAAAAACAGTCTCCATCCCCCCACCCCGTCTCCATCCCCCATCACCATCCCTCCACTCCACCCAGCACATACACACACACGTACACACATGCACACACATGCACACAGATAAAATGATCTTAAAAGCATGTGGCTGAGTTCAGTGAAGCCAGGTCAGGAAACGCCAGGAGGCCGACTGCGCTGGGTGCTGCTCACGGCCCAGGGACAGGATGCCTCCACCCGGGCGCGCCTCGCTACAGGGCCAGAGAGGGGCCCACCGCAGCTAGGCAGAGCTGCAGACCCCTCACTTGGCCAAGACGATGCCCATCACGAGACAAAGACATCCCAGCCAGAGCCAATTGCAGCCCCCAGTGCAGGCGGCCCCCACTGAGGAAGCACTGGAGATATGGAATAAAAACATAAAACAAAATAGGCTGAGAGTCATAAAACTAAATAAATAGGTAAAATTAAATAAAATACTAATAAATGGCTACAATATATAAAAAAGTAATCAAATAAAAATAAGTAAAAAGAGGGCTAATATATATAAATAAATAAAATAAAATACAAATATGTATGAAAAATAAGACATTACTTAAAAGCCAAATTAAATCAACTCTATTACAGTGTTATTACACTTACTGTAATAACTTTTTCATCATATAAATATAAAATATCATGTTACCTCTTAGAGGGACTTAAGAGCAGCAAGAGCTACAGGATGATTAAGTAGTGTCACATTATATATACTTTTTATTATATTTTTTAAAAATTATTTTTAAACTTCTGAATAATATGTGCAGCTGTAGTCACAGGAACATCAAGCTGCTTGGAGCTGGTCTAATAGCCTTTACCTTTAACATGCTTGTCTATAATTTTCTTTCTAATCTCCTGAGACAACTCTCTCCTTAGCTTTCTGTGGTCCATGTTCAGTGTGGTACACACCACCATACCAAACAGCACAGTGACTACTTTTCACCCTTTAAATAGGCAGACTGACTGATTACAAGCTTGAAGACACCTGTGATGCTAATTACAGGACACACCTTAGTTTAACATGTCCCTATGGTCAAATCATTTTCAATCTTTTCTAGGGGTACCATCATTTTTGTCTAGTTTCATTTTTTTGTTTTTTAAAATAATTCTGTTGAACCACAATTCAAAAGCAATGTCTGATTTTCATTAGTTAATTTTCTTTAAATTTTTACTTATCATTACTTTGGTCAGTTTCAAGTTATTTCTGTGACCATTGTGGGTTTTTCTTTAATTAATGGAAGGGTACCAACAATTTTGTCCAAGTCTGTATAATCAATAACAACCATGGATTGAAAGATCAGCCTAATATTAACATTAATATCTATAGTGAATATAAACTGGATGATGTTAATTAATATAGTAGCATCTAGCTGAACTCTCATTAAATTGGGTTTAACTGGTCTTAAAGTCTGAATTTATGTTAAATGATGTTTCTGTTGATGGTTGATGCAGGATAGAGCTCATGGAGTGGAGCAGGTCCACAGCAGCAGGTCATCCATGATTGTTTGTCAAGGTCACACTAATACATGTGTGCTGTTAGCAGGAACTACCATGGATTTACTTTAGTTGATCTCTCTAAAGTTAATATCAGGAACTGTAATGAAAATGTAATGGGGCTAAAGGAAAGGCCAAATAATTGTAGTTGTGGTTATTGAAGCTTCGTAAGTTCACAGCAGCAGTCCATCTACACCAAGGATCCCAGGTGGTCAACAAGACATCATCATCCTGTTCTGCTCATTGCTGTTTTTGTATTATTGTGATGTGAAACCTGCTGAGAGAGACAGAGAAACTTTGCATGAATATCAAGGATGGAAAATGTTGGAGCCACAATAATGTTATTCTCAGTTTCAGAGGGGCAAATCAAACGATACTACCAATAAGACAATCAAGGAAACCTGTAATTAAATGAAACAATAACATTTTTATCAAACAAAAAAAGGAAACATTCAGGACAAGTGAGGCCCTACGTTGACCTAAAAAGACTAACAGTCAGGCTCACTTCTGCTGAATTTCTCCCATGTGGAGGTGTGGATATTCAGAGCAAACACTTTCCTGTAACTCATGTGATGCAGACATAACAGAGAGCTTACTGTGAAATTTTTAGTCTTCAGAGGACGAGTGTTTGTAGGTATGTGCCATTATGTGCATCCTTGTGTAGAAAAGCAGTGGGCTTACCGGGAGCCTCCTTTCACACATATTAGTTTAACAGGAGCTGAAACAACAGGCACCGCATCATCCCAGAACATTAAAACAACAAATTGTTTCATTGCAACACCTCCACACGGAGACTTCAATGCTAAGGCTGGGAGATAAGACACCAAGATCATTCCTCAATGATACTTTTAGCAAAATAGCAAAACATGTTTTATGTCTCATGATTCTGTAAATCAGTTAGGATTAGTAGGATTTTATAATTTTTTTATGTGACTATCACATAAAATGAAAGCCTGATTGATACTCTGGCAAGACTTATTTAACTCCCTGATACCAAACATTGGTGAATTTACACTCATTGGTCACTCAAAGGGAAACACCAACTTTTTTTTCTTTGTCTTGCCTCACTCCTGACTCCATGACAAACAGATAGACTCCATTCTTTTGACTGTGAGTCCAGTAACAAGAAAGAGACAAACAAAGCTTGTCCACTGCTAATTATCTTAGCCTTAAACACTGGGGGCTCTAATTTCGTAGACCAGGCACAGGTGGGGCGCACCTGCTCTGTGCCGCGCCTGCGCCGCGCCAACGGGGTGTGTCCAGGGCATTTTGCAAGTTTCGTGCACGGCGCAGTCTGGCGCAGGCAGGCGCACCCACGCCCCCATCTCTCCCACCGGCGCAAATGGCAGAGAGGGAGGAGAGGAGGCATGAATGGGTTTAACACAGCCGAGTGTGATCTTCACCAATCAAATGAACGCCTGTCCTTGATTTTAAATGCGCCGCGGGTGAGGTGCAGTGACAATTTCACCTCGGTGGAGAAGAAGGTCAGAGCCGCTGTCACTTTTGCAGCAGCTGGGAGAGCGCAGGGGCCACTGGGCCGCGCATCGGAGGCCACGATGTGCGTCACCGTGTGGACCACCTCACAGGACAGTTCCTGTGTCATAATAGGAGTACAAAATTAAATGATAATTACATTTAAACTCAGCAGCAGGCTAATCCATTCATCATGCTTGTGATCCACCCGCATTCCTGGTCTGTCATCGCCAAATAGCAGAACCTTTGATGAAAATATATCTCCTCCTCATCCTCTTTGCAATAATGTACTCCATCTTTTTAGATCACGTTACGAATAAAGATTAAAACAGAGAAATATAAGCAATCACAGGTAAATCCTTAAGACACAGAGTGACTTACATTTTTTCAGCAAGCGTCTCTCTTTTTTCTTTTCTTTTGAATTTCATGAGATGAGAGAAGCCAGATACTCCGTATCGGATGATGTGGCTGTTTGTGGTTGGCTGAGAGATGTGAACTCGTTAGTTATGACAAACGTCTCTGATCTGACATCAGATGTGACGGGACAATTAATATAGATACAAATGTATGTGCTGGTTCAGACAGTTACATTAAATAGTGGTTGCTCTGATTGTTTATTGTATTGAAATGTGCCTGACACTCTGGACACCTGCCTGTGAGGTTTTGGTGACGTGTGCGCACTGTGCGCCTGTCAGCCAAATTACCACTGCCCCGGGTGCGCCTCTCCTGCGCCGGGAATAGACCAGGTTGGAGCTGGCGAGCTTGCAGCGCACCTTTCACGCGTTTTTTTGGCATGAAATTGTCACTGCGCCAAGCTGAATCTGTCGACACCTCCCCCTGGTGCGCTGTCACACCCATCTCGGCGCAGCCGGTCTACCAAATTGCCAAATTGTCTGCGCACAGTGGTGCGCCGGATGAAACTACCACTGCACGGGGTGTGCCAGGCTGCGCCACCCTAAGTTGCGCCACCCTGAGTTGCGCCAGGAAATTAGAGCCCTGGGAGTCAATGGGAGTGTTAGCCTGCCTCTCAGTCATCAGATAAACTCTTCAGCAACTCTAAACGGTCCTGTGTGCTTGCTGTGACTCAGGTATCTAGCTGCACATGAATTCAGATGGCTGCGTTCAGTTGCTGAATCCTGTTAAATCCTGGTAGCTGAGAAGACCTGCAGTAAACTAGTAACACGGTTTTATTCTGAGAGTCTGTTCTTTGTCTAACTTGACTAACTGCACAAGAGCAGACCCACAGAATACAGTCAGGGGAAATGTTTTCGGAAACCCCAAATATTGGACACAATCTCATATGCTATCATGAAATATTCACATTTTGTGTTTCAAAGGTGTGGCTGCATCAGTTAAACACAAGCAAATGAAAATGATTGTTTTGTTGTTAACAAGAAAAAAATCCTTGAAAGTTTCAACATGTCAGCTCTCAACATCATCTGTATCAAAGTCAACAAATAACATAGGATGTGTTCAAAACTGAACCAAAAATAAAGCATCACATCGTCACATTAATATTTAGCATTACTGCCATTCGCCGCAGCAGAGCTCTGATCCTGGCTGAGCATTTCACACAGTTGAGGAGGAACCTTGATCCGTTCTTGAATTACTTCCTTCAATTCTTTCAAATTCTTTGGTTTGCAGACTTTTTGGTGATCCACCTCAGATTTTCAATGGGGTTAATGTCCGGGGACTGAGCTGTGCAGAGGGGAGCATGTGGGTTTCAAGACCACAATACTTGGCAGAATTCGATGTGTCATCACATACAGTGAGATGATCAACACCAGCAGCACTCAGACATGCCCAAACCGGGATCCTGCTCCACCAGGCCTGACTGTAGCTCCTGTACATGCTGGAGATGGTGCTGAGCCTGGCCTTCTGTGTTTCCTAACATCAGCAGGAGGAGGATTAAGCTGGAAATTTGACTCATCCCGTCACAGAGTCTTCTTCCAGTTCCTGGCCGTCCAGTTTTTTCTGGGCTAATCTCGGTCTCTCATTAATCAGGGACTTCTTCATGGCATTGCAGGACCTTCAGCCATGACCTAGGAGTCGACCTCTGGACACCAGTTTGGTTTGACCTGCTGCTGAAGCTCCCATGATGAGGTCCAGGATGTGGTCATTTCTTGCTGAAAAACCCTTGAACGTCCAGATCTTGTCTCCAACAGCTGAGTGACTGCATCTGCACTTTCTGGCTCTGGATCTTCAGGCGTGTTTCCTGTTTGGTTCCTTGTTTTAGACATTTTTGTCTCTGAGGAACTTTCAAACATGCTGCTTAGACTCAGAGCACGGCAACAAAAATAGTCTTCAATAAAAATATGACCTCAGTCATTAGTGGATCAGTGGTGCTAACACACAATACTTCATTTCTTATGTTATTCTATGGAACCAATTAATTTGAAGTTTTTAACAGCTTATAATGATTTGTTGGTGTTTTGACTGTGACTGAAAATCTGCATTTGGAGACTTCAGCGTGATTCTCAATGCAGTATATCACAAATGCATGGGGTGTCCCAAAACTGTTATCCATAACTGTAAAATACCAGACAGTGAGGAGTCTTCAGAGACACTGGACAAAAGGTTTTCTCACTGTGGAATTTCTGTTATGTTAAAATAAATTTAAAAAAAAGAAGAAAAAAACACCCTGAGTCTCCAAAACCTACGACTGTGTACTGCTCTAAACCAGAGTCAGACGTAAGGGACATACTCTGACAAGATGTTAACTCCTTAAAGCCTGTTGTATCATATTTGATACATACTTTTATGATGCCTCTATCTAATCAATATGTTCAACAAATTACTAAAAACGCATCTGAATACAATCAGATAAATGATAAAAATGTCCTCAAGTGGATTATCAGTTGCCAAAAACACCTAATGTATCAAATGAGATACAAAAATATAAATGTTAGATTTTATGGAAATTTTTTATTTTTTTGGATTTCAGTAGAAAGTGAAATAAACATCTCAGCTCCAAAAAAATAGAATTCTCTGGCCACAATTTGTGTTTTGGGGTTAACAAAAATGTCTCTTGCAGCTTCACTGAAAACAGACACTTTTTTCATCAAATGTGTGCATTTTCTTTCTGAAACATTAAAACTGAAAACCCATTAAGAACACTGTGAAGTTTCATCATTTAGAAGTCTAAATAAGACAATAAATGTACGGTATTGAAAGTGGTGAACTTGTGGCTGACTAACGTTTATCTTGCTGTAACTGTCACGCTGGCTCATAATGACTTATAAAGAAAGACTTTCAGCTGGATTCCTGACAGCCATGCATCCAGGAAAAGAGTTTAATCCCTCTGTAACAGAATCCTTAGAGTATAATCCCTCTTAATTTGATCGTAAATAAACCAGGAGATGACGAGTCTCTGTTCATTCTGCAGAGGAGTTTGGATGTCATCATGTGTGACTTCATGATCTTAACATTATATTTTAACAAGCCAGGAGGAGAAACAGCGTCTGATGCTTGAAGTTGAGTCAGAAATATTCATTTATTTAGTCTTCCATTAAAATGTAGGTGTAATAATTTGTGTTAAGAAACGGAAACACAACAGAAATAGCTTTATATGATCTGAGATGTTCATTTACATTAAAAGATGATCACAAGGCTCCTTGTCAGTGACCTTTGACCTAGAAGATGTCATCAAGTCACCCTTAAGAGTCCAAACTTTGAGTCAGTCTGATTTTGATGACGACCAAAGAAGGTTCACTATCATCAGATTTAACACTGAGGGCCCCTGATCAAGGTCGCTGGTAACAGGGGAGTAAAGGGGAGCGTTTTTGGGTCCAGCCAGAGGGGGGGATTTTTAAAAGTCATAACTTTATATCTGAGTTCATGAGTTAAAGTTGAGGACACAACAATCAAACACAGAAGTTTAAAGTGAAACTGTGGAGCCATTGTTAGAATCTGGGGTTCAACAGAGTCAGGGCACTGAATGTGCAGCGCATCGTGGAGAGGGTGTGAGGCATACAGCTTAGACAGCATCCTCCTCTCTGACACCACTGTCAGAGAGTCTGGCTGTGCCCTCACAGCATCTCTGGCCTCGCAGATCAGTTTGTTGAGTCAGTTGAACTTAACTGTTGGGCCTCTAATGTTTGGTTGTGAGAGGACCGGAGCAGCAGGAGGTGTAAGAGGGGGATCAGTCAGGAGTAGGCGCCGGGGCTGCAGATTAAGGGCAAGGGTTTATGTTACTGAGTCATATCTGGAAGGGCCCCTGATAGGTTTGTCAGGGGCTCCTCCATTACTGTGTGCTGTCCTGTCCCTGATCCAGCTGTATTCTCACTCTGTCTGAGACACTCTTTAAGGCCCCATCCTCTCGTGGGCTCGGTCTGCTCTTGGTTTGTTGTCATTTTTTCTCTGCATTCATTCTTCAGTCTCTGCTTTCCAAGCCAACGGGCTTTACCCTGCTGATGTAACAATGGTATGACATCACACTGGTGGGTCTATTGGAGGGGTGGTAGTTGTTTGAGGCAACTACGGGCACTGTTAACATGAGAGGAGGAAAAAGTCCTGATGTTGAAAGTATGATATCACAGTCTCTCTCTGACACCCTGGGGCACCCTCTGACTTTATGGACATGTGATCAGGATTGTACTGATTATAAAGGTTTAAAGAAAGCTTTCACCTACATTTGTCTGTCTGTGAGCAAGATAATTCAAAAAGTTCACAATGAATTTGGTTTAATTTTCTTAGAATGTTGGTCGTGGCACAAGATGAAATGGAGTAGAGGTAAGGGGTGATATAAAGCTGGATTTGGATCAGCAAACTTTTTAAAGTATTTGTTAGCTCTGTGAGATAGAATAGTTTTCTACATTTTTGGTAATGATTATGTTAGTTATGCTTTCAAAAATTCATGCAGATCTACGTCACGCACTTCCAGTTAAATTAATTTTAGACAAAATAATCTCATCACAATTTAAATGTCTGATTTCCAGTAGAACAGTTTAGATTTTTATTGTCATTGTACAAACAAATATGACAATACTTTACATGCAGCAGTTCCAGTCAGCAGCTTTTCCAACCTTGTCAGTAAATGAATAAAATATCCAGATTTACATTCATACATAAAAATCCTCATGTTACACTTTATAAATGTAGTTAAATAATTAAATTTTAATTAACAAACTAACCTAATTGAATGAAGTTTTATCTAATCTAATCCAATCTTAAGACTGGAGCATGTTACAATGCGTCAGTGAACAGTTATAATGCAGTAAAGTCCACAAGTACATAAGAAGACAGTGAGAGTGTTGTATTGAAGAATAAATTAAAACATTATAAACAGTGATGAGAAAGAGTTAGTTGAGTTGCAGCATTGAATTAGTAAAGAAATACCTTAAAATGAAGAACAGATAAATGCATAATTTGTAAACTGTCAAATAGGGCAGCTTGGGGGAGCAGGAGGTAGTACAGTGCCTCACAGCAAGAAGGTTGCTGGTTCAATCCCTGAGTCAATACCCTCTCTGTGTGGAGTTTGCATGTTCTCCCAGTGCATGTGTGGGTTCTCTCCGGGCACTCCAGCTTCCTCCTTCAGACCAAAAACATGCTCATTGGGTTGATTGGTGATTCCAAATTACCTTTAGGATTGAATATGGGGCATGAAAGGTTGTCTGTCTCTCTGTGTGGCCCTGCGATTGGCTGTCAACAGCTTCAGGGTGCACCTTGTCTCTCGCCTAATGTCAGCTGGGATTGAGAATTGAGCATTAGGGCAGAGTAGAAGAAGAGACTGACACATATTTCCTTTGTAGGACACAAACTGTTGTCTTCTGTAGGAGGATTAAATGATGATGGCTACATTCACACTGCAGGCAAAAGTGGCCCAAGTCTGACTGTTTTGCCCATATGTGACTCATATCTGATCTTTTTGTGACAGTCTGAACGGCACAAGTCTGAACTTTTCAAATCAGACCCAGGCCACTTTAATATGTGGTCCTAAATCGTATCCGATGTTTCTCACTCTGAACAGTCATGTCCCATTTCATCCGACTTTTACGTTACTAAAGTGAGACAGACGTCACAAATCTGCACCGCAGGAGGAGGAATGCGGCAAGATCCAATGTAAACAATGGAAGAAACAATTATGGAAGAATTTTGTGTCAGTGAAGCCCCTCACATCACCATCCCACCTCTCCTGCTCAGACATAAGCCGCCTACAGACCAAACGCGAACGTGACTTTCCATGGAAAGTCAATGACCAGCAGCGATAGGGCGGGGCTAACCCTCCAGCGATGCCAGTTGATCTTCTCAGGCAATGTTGCCTGTGACTGTGCAGCAACAGTCAATCAGCGTTGCGTGGGTGTGTGACGGTACCCGAGACAGACTGTTTTTATTCCGGTTCACAGAGTGACAATCCATGTCCGTGAGGAAACATTAGTTAGTGAGGACATTAGTTCCACCTAGAAGGACCACAGAGAACTCACAGACAATGCTGCTGCTGGGCCATCAGCTGCAGTGTTTTGTGGTTGGTAGGTGAGTGAGAAGGATAAAGTTGGAATAATGTCAGCTAATACATCCTATTATATGATATGTGATATGATCGCAGTGAAACTCAAGCGGACATGACGCCACTGAGCAACGGCAATGGCGACAGTGGCCAAAATGAAGTATTTATGGACAGACAACGCTACTTGGGTGGGCGACGCGATTTCAGTTGCAAAGTCGCCTTTTGTGTGAACACAGCTTTACATCCACACATAGCTCTGTGCAGAGGAAGCAGCCACTGCTCCACAAAACGCCATCGTTAAAATGTCTGATCTCTTTTTCTCAGTCTTCTCATCATTTTGTCGCTCACAACTACTTCAAACATGATACACACACACTGACATGTGTAGCATCCATATTTACTTCCTCTGACGGTTCACACTGGAGTCTGACGGAAGTCACATTTAAATTGAAATTAAACAACCACATTACAAAAATCTCAAGACTGAGCATGAAGACCTGCAGTGTGAACGTAGCCTAACTGTGACAAATGCCTTTGACAGGTCGACTGAATGTTTCCTCCTACATCAATATTGATGTGGATCAATAATATTTTACTTATCAAGATGGCTCCTGAAATAAAAGTCTTCTCAGTGTTAATCAGTCACATGTTTGTCATCATTACTGCAGCACTTCAACATTTTTACTGAGGAATCTTGAAATGTTGGAGTTTTCTTCACCGCTATTATCTTTAAATTTCTGTTACTGACACCATTTAAACAACAGAGGCTGGGAATCAAACCCTAACCTTCTAAATGAGAAGCAACAAGCTCTACCTCTAGTCCACATGAGAACAGTTAAAGACATTGCATGATTATAAACGTTTAGAGATGTGTTCAATAAGCCTCAGCATGGTTCTCTGACCCACAGGAGCGAGGGAATGACTCAAAGCTGTGGCAGGATGAGGAGATGAAGGAGTGCCGCTCTTGTGACTTCTTGGCATGTCTCAGTGATCGTCTGTAAACATCGACTTTCCCATGCGGTCTGTTATTCCTCTACAAACCACTCTGCAAACAGGACACACCTCTGTTCAATATGCTTTTCACTGAGCCGCAGAGAACAGCAGTGTGTGATTTCATTCACCACATATAAAAGTGTCTGTCCACACGTCCTCCACCTGCAGCCTCCACCGTCCACGGCAGACCGCAGGTATGCACACCTTTATTCAATCAAGACCTTTAATCCATCAGACTCTTGGCTGATTTCTGTCTTTATCTGAATTTGTTGAGAGGGTTTAGTTCAATCTGTTGAATCAGCCTAAGCTGCTGATTAAATTTTAATTAATAATTTTAATTTTATTCCAGTAAATAAGAATTAATTCTCATTTGAACATGAGCAGCTTCGGTCAGAGACATTCTAGTCTGTCTGCGAACAGGACATTTGGAATTTAAAATAACGTATTATTTGACAAAACAGGCACAAAAGTTTTCTTTAGAATTAATCCAATCAGTGTTGACACTTTAGGACTGTAATTGAAATATTAATATAGTTTACTCAACTAAAACTAACTAAAAACCAATTTGAGCATTTTTGATTAAATAAACTGGACATGAACAAATTTTACAAGATAAATAGTTGTCCCCTCTTTTTGACGTGTTTCCAGACTCATTTGAAAAGGGAATTCTCTGTTTCATTAAGAGGAGCTCTGATAGTTTTACTGCCCAAACCTGGTAAACCTTGCAATAAATGTGAAAAATAAGACCAGTAAGCCTTCTCGATGTGGACTTAGAGATACTTTGAAAAATTTTGGCTCAAAGGGAGAATATTACCCAACCTTATTTCCTTTGACCAGAATGGGTTTATTTTAGGTAGGCAGGGATTTCATAATGTGAGACGAGTTGTTGGATATTCTTCATAATCGGGAAGAAAAAACAGACATTATCATTGGATGCTGAAAAAGCCTTTGATAGAGTTGAATGGCCCTATTTATTTGAAATATTACAAAGATTTGACTGTGGGGATCATTTCTGTCAGTGGGTTAAACTTTTATATCATGAATCTTATGCTGAAATTTTAACAAATGGAGCCATATCTAAATCATTTCAAATCAAACGGGATGTACGCAGGGGTGTCCTTTGTCCCCCTTATTATTTATTATACCAACTGAACCATTTGTGGTGTGGTCTCATAAAAACATAACCGGTTCGTCAGTAGGCCAACAAGAACACAAAAATGCTTCATTTGCTGATGACGTTATTCTTTTCTTGGGAAAACTGAAAAACTCGATTCCAGCCTTGTTAGATTGAATAAACACATATCAGGATATAAACTAAACAAAGACAAATCTTCATTCATGTTACTTCACACAGAAGAAATAAACAAGGTCGGAAATTCTTTCCAATTTAAAAAGGTTGACTGTTTTACATAGTTGGGGATCAGGATAGTACCATGTGTAAGAGACATTGTTGGGGTTAACTACACCCACATAGACTCAATTTCTCCCTCTATAGATAGATGGAACTCCTTGCCCTTATCGTTTGTAGCAAGAATTAATGTCCTTAAATTAAATATAGTGCCTAAACTTCTGTATGTGTTTTAGAACAATCCATTACTACCTCCTGCTAATTTGTTCTCACTCCTAAAAAACATTTTTGTATGTTTTCTGTGAAATAATAGGCGACCAAGGCTATGTTTATCACTCTTGTACCTACTGTATGATAGAGAAGGCCTCAGATGCCCCAGTCCACTTTGGTACTATTGGGCAGCTCAGCTGAGGACTATGATGTATTATTTTACAGATAAGTCCCCCACACCTTGGATGAATATTGAAGACTGCTCAGTCCCACTTCCTCTCCCTCAGTATATACACTCAAAAAGTAAAAATGCTGAAAAAAAAGACAAAAAAAAGCCTATAGTCAGAAATATGATTATAATTTGGCAGAAGGTTAAGAAGTATTTAGATGAATCCTCCTCTCTGTCAAACTTCAGCCCGACATGGGGTAACTATTTTTCCCTCCAGGCAGAGCAAACCCTGGTTTTAGGCAGTGGGCAGAAAAAGGTTCTCATGGGATCAGAGGGTGGGGTTTTGATGTCATT
Organism: Cetoscarus ocellatus; assembly: GCA_037902135.1. Classification (NCBI taxonomy): domain Eukaryota; kingdom Metazoa; phylum Chordata; class Actinopteri; order Labriformes; family Labridae; genus Cetoscarus; species Cetoscarus ocellatus. The sequence goes on from JBAMNC010001849.1 coordinate 345,372, forward strand.
TGAGGAGTTGATTGCCAGATATGATATTTCAAGCAAACATCAATTTAAATATCTACAGGTGAGAAACTTTATTAGATCATCTCAAAGTCAGTGTGTGTCGATCCCCCTGTTGTCCACTTAGGAAACGGAAATGAAAAATGATTACTTTGGAAAGGGAATTATCTCCAAACTATATAACATGATAGCAGAGGGATCCTCTGAGTCTTCTTCATGGAAACTTAATGCCTGGAGGGAAAATTTACAGGAGAACTGACCCTCCAAGGACTGGGAAGGAGCGTGTGCTGAAGCACAAACTACTAATACTCTCCTCAAAGTACTGCAATATCACTGGCTAACGAGGACATACGTGATGCCAGAAAAGCTTAATAAGTATAATGGGGCCATCCCAGACTTGTGTATCTCGTGTGGAGAGGAGAAGGGGACGTTCTTCCACTGTGTCCAGGAGTGCAATAAAGTCCAACAGTTCTGTGGGAGATAAACAAACTGTAGAGACAATTCTAGGTATTAAATTAGTTCTTGAACCTAAACTGTTTATTCCAGGTTATTACTCCTGATAGACATCAGATGTCTAGAAAAATAATCACTTTATGTTTACTGCTCGCAAAAACAGTCACAGCACTGTCATGGAGGAGTACCAGTAAACCAAAATTCATGAACTGGATTAAGGAAATGACTTTACCTATGGAGAAGATGAGGTGAGGCAGAAGAGGCGTAGTCATCAGTAGTCCTCTTAAGTTTCCTAAAATAATTTCCTTTACTTTGATACTTGATTTCTTTATTCTGTGTGAATTGTACATCAAAGTTTGTATTTTTGAACCATGCACAGTAGTGAAATAATTTGGGGCTACCCTAGATATAATAGAGAAACATTTGCTGTTCTGGTTGTTGTTGCTCTTTGTTTTATTATTATTATTATTATTATTATTATTATTATTATTATTATTATTTTACTTCTTTTCTGTATTTGATTTAGTCAGGCCATATACTTTGTACTTTCAACTAAGCGTTGCTCTATGTTATATCATAAATACATGACTTGCAAGGAAGGAAGATTTGAATGCTGGACAATAATCTAACTGCCCTCGACATTCCCTTTGATGGGAGAGAACTGCTATTTCTGTATATTATTGGAGAAAATAATGAAAATTCAATAAAGATAATGTTGGAAAAACAAATGTCACTAACAGATATAATCCTACTCACTTAGTAACCCGAATAACTCTTTTATATACATATACATACATAAAAACATACATATATATATACATATATGTATATGTATATATATGTGTGTGTGTATGTATGTATATATATATATATATATATATATATATATATATATATATATATATATATATATATATATATATATATATATATATATATATATATATATATATATATATTTATATATATATATGTGTGTATGTATGTATATGTATATAAAAGAGTTATTCAGGTTACTAAGTGAGTAGGATTATATCTGTTAGTAACATTTGTTCCATATTACCAAGCACAGCTTACTTTCAGCTTATTTTTAATTCTCCAGCCATAATTTCAATAAGCTAATATGTAAGCTAAGCCCTTGGCCAGTTTTCAGACTTAATAAAAAGTACAAACAAGAGTTGGAGTGGTCTTCAAGCATTAAAATGTGATATAAAACATTTTTATTTGGTGAAAGACCTCTTGCAGCCTACCTGTTGTACCTCTTGATCCCACCAGGGGGCCACAGCTCACACTTTGGGAATCAACACATCACTAAATTTTAATCCCTTCCTGAATCTATTCTTCTTCCTGCAGCTATGGATTTGAGGCTTCTCACGCTGTTTGTGGCTGTTGCACTTTTTGCAGGTATTGTTGCAGTAAACCATCAGTAACAAGAATATAGCCACAGTTTATCATTTTCTTTATAATTTATGATTTGAGTAACATGTCTCTTTTTTCAGTGTGTCACAGCTGTTCAACAGGAAGAGAGTTCATCACAGGCTTCATCACAAACTGCCAACGAGCTCCAAAAGAAACTTTCCAACTCCATCTGGTGCTGACCGCCCAGGATGTACCAGCGACCGTCCACATACAGGTAGGAAACAGAAGACACGCTGACATGGGTCTCAGAGCTTTCTGCAGGAACACAGGGAAATCAGTCAGAAGGAAACATAGCAAATAAACAAGCAGGTGAGGTCAATGAATTGACCATTGGGCACGACTGATGGATGAAGCTCCATCCTTTTTCAGAGGTGCAAACTGATACCTTTTATCATCACCGGTCAAAATGGTAGCAAAAGGGTTGCATGAAATCACAACAGGGGAGGATAAAATGTATTTTATTAAACTGAAATTCATGTATGGTGAGATCACACCTGGAGGATTGAAACTATGTTTATTTTCATGAAAGGTTCATGATTGTCTTGTTGGTCTGCAGGTGGCATCGAAGTTCTCCAAGAAGCTGACCCTCCATCCTCAAGAATCTCAACGGGTTTCTCTGCCAGATGAATTTGAGCTTCAAAAACAGTTTCACAATCCAAATTCTGCGATACGGATCTCATCTTCTGCTGCTATTGCTGTTGTCTCCCACAACCGCCGCTTTGCCACCGGAGATGGAGCTGTGATTTCTCCAATCCAAAACCTGGGCACAGAACATTATGTGTTCACACCAGCAGGAACAATGCCAACATTTGACAAGTTGGTTGGTATTGTAAATGGTGACAGCCCGAACACCATCACCATTGTACCAGCCAATGATGTGAATCTCAGAGGAAATACACACTGGAAGAAAGGGGTAGCAGTGACGTTCACCCTACAGCCGTACGACTCCTTCCTGATTCGGAGTCACAGCTGTTTGACAGGCTCAAAGATTACATCCACAAAGCCTGTGGCGGTGTTAGTAGGTCACGAGTGTCTAGCTTTGGGAAGCAGGTGTGAACATGTGTATGAACAGATCCCCCCTGTGGCTAAAATGGCAAAAGAGTTCATTGTACCCTTCACTGGAGGCTCAAAAACAAAGAACTACGCCGTGATAGTTTCCGGTGAAGATGATGCAGACCTGACGCTTCTCCAGGGCCACACACCAAAAAAACAGTTGAGTCTAATTTCTTTTTTACCTGCTTTCTTCAACAATATTGAGACAGGGATGACGAAAATGAACCTTTGACAGGAAATATCCTGAATGATCACGAGCTGAGCATTGTGGCCAATATTCATTTAGAATTAGTGATTCACTGATCAGAACCACCTTAGCCCCAATAATTCTGAGGATTCAGGTCGTAATATTCACACTCCTGTGACATTTTTGTGGATGATGCAGAGACAAAAATGAATTGATCCTCATTCACTTAAGCTGCAGCTAATCCCAAGTCAAAGTCACAAGATACATCAAAAACTAAGCCAAAACCTCAAGGTGGACCTTGAACAAAGCCAAAATCTCAAGACACAGCTAAAAAAAAGCCAAAACCTAACAACCAAACCTTAAACCTCGCCAAAATCTAGAAGTGCATCTAAAATTGAGTCAAAATCTCAATCAGTACGGGCAGAGGAATCCAAAATGCAAGGCCGGAGGCTAAACAGGGTCAGAAAGCTACAAGAGGTTCGAACAAGGAATGCTGACATGAAAAAGAGCTGGTGACAGCATGAGGTTAAATAAAAGAGGTAAAGAGGTGATGAGACACAGCAGGGGGACAACAACATTCAAGATTTAAACATTAAGATTCAAGATTTCTTTATTGTAATTCAAACTACTACAGTACGCAACGTTTTACATTATGTATTTACATGATATTAAAATGTTCATGTACAATGAGGCAGTCTGAAATGTTCAAGTCACAGAATTGGGCTTTAGTTCAGTAAAGCAGTGCATAACTTAAAGTACAGTGTAGACTGCAATGGAGTTTATATACAGGTACATATATATATATATATATATACATATAAAAATACATATATATATATATATATACACACACATGTATAAACCATTGCATATACATATATATCTATATATGTATCTATATATCTTTATCTATATATATGTAAATATCTATCTATCTATATAGATATATATATGTGTGTGTATATATATATATATATATGTGTGTGTGTGTGTGTGTATGTATATATATATATATATATATATATATATATATATACATATATATAGATAGATAGATAGATAGATTGATAGATTGATAGATAGATATATAGATATAGATATAGATATGTAATGGTAAATATATATACACACACATATAAAGAGTCATGTACATACACATATGTGCACACACATATAAACTCTTGTATACATATGTAACAATACTTATTTATGCACACTCACATATACAAATGATCTCTCCTAAATTGCAAAAATTAATGTAGATTAGATTAATGTATATAGCAACTGTTCAAAATGGACAGTGCAAAGTATGATGAAACAGAATAATTCAGATTAAGCTGTAAAATAAGGAGGTAAAAAAATAGGGTAACATATTTTAAATGTCATAATATGGTAAAAATCCTGAAAATTTAAGCTGGGAGATAACATTTTTTAGAATTAGATTAACAAATTATTAATGCTGAAATGCAAAGAGCCATTTTGCCCACAAAAACAATCTGCCTGGAGCCACAAACACATCTGAATCTTAAAATGACAACAGCAGCATCGACATCATTATAATGACATCAGATCTATAAGCAAACTGCATAATCACTCAGTGTGACTGCTCTAGAATGGGTCATGTATGTGTTGTTGCTTTAACTTGGCATGATTGTTGCACCAAATCATATTGCAATAATTGATTTAGAGTTAAAATATAACAATGGTGTGTTTACTTTGATTATCGGGCTTGTCAGCAAAAATAACAGTCAATAAAATTAGCCTGTGTTATCACTGTTATTACTTTTTTTGTCATTGTTGTGACTCAGTTATTTTTCCAGAGGATCAGGTTTTACTTGCTGTGGAGAAATCATACATATTTATTTGACATCATCGGGTGGGAAGGGGTGAATGGGTCTTCCCCTGACATTTTTAAACTTAAATCATTTCTTTCCTGCGATCTGCAATCACACACAGCAGACCTGGTAACAACAAAACATCCACCTGATACCTTTGTGTAAAAATCCCCCGCTTCAAAAATGCGGTCACAGTTGTGTTGAATTTATTGTCTCCCCGTTTCTCTCGTCTTTTCCGAAGCATTATCACCGACACGCCTCCGTTTAAAAGTTTGAATCCCTTCACAGCATCAGTCGATGTTATGAAAGTAAGAGAATTCATCAAAGCATCTGCATAAAAACTTAAAAACAACATCACGGGTGAGCTCACAGCTAAATATGCAGCAGCTTCCTCCTCTCCCTCCGACCTGCTGCAGGTCACACGGAGGTCACACAGAGGTCATGGGAGGTGCACACATGACGCAAAGTTGACGACGTAAAAAACAAAGAAAAAATCATTTAATAGAAACAAACGCACATGGTTTGCAGAGTCACTCGGTGTCTTAAGGATTTACCTGTGATTGCCCATATTTCTCTGTTTTAATCTTTGTTCTTAATGTGATCTAAAAAGATGGAGTACCTTATTGCAAGGAGGATGAGGAGAAGATATATTTTCACAGAAGATTCTGCTATTTGGCGATGACAGACCAGGAATGCAGGTGGATCACAAGCATGATGAATGGATTAGCCTGCTGCTGTGTTTAAATGTAATTGTCACTTAATTTTGTACTCATATTATGGCAAAGGAACGGATTACATCCGTCCCACGAGGATGGTCCACACGGTGACGCCCATAGTGGCCTCCTATGCGTGGCCCGGTGGTCCCTGCGCTCTCCCAATTGCTGCAAAAGTCACAGCGGCTCTGACCTTTCCGCCTCTAAGGTTAAATTGTCACTGCACCTCACCCAGAGTGCGTTTAAAGGCGAGGAGAGGCATTCATTTGATTGGTGAAGATTACACTCGGCTGTGTTAAACCCACTCACGCCCACTCTCCTCCCTCTCTGCTACTTGCGCCACTGGGAGGGACGGAGGCGTGGGTGCGCCTCTCTGCGCCAGACTGTGCCGTGCATGAAACTTGCAAAATGCCAGGGCAGGTGCGCCGCGCCTGCGCCTGGTCTATGAAATTAGAGCCCCAAGAGTTTAATGAAAGACAAAGAACGAGTTTCTTTTGCTCTTCTGTCCTCTGGGTCCAGAGAGCCACTGGTAAGGGCCAAAAGAGCCACATGTGGCTCCGGAGCCATGGGCTGCCGACCCCTGCATTAGACAGTGTGCCCTTGATTTATACATATAGACATCTTCAATAGTGTTTTCAGTTGTTTGTAGAAAAAAAAAATGCACCTTTAGTTTAACTCTGCAAAAACCTAATCCAACAGTTTCTGTATAGTTTTGACAATAAGAACATACAATAACTTGTTGTTTTTTCAAATTCCCAAAGCACACCATCTGAGACCCCCTGCTCTAGATGATAAAATGTAGACCAACATGTCCAAAATCACTGTGTGCCACACAGTGACCTATATCGTACGATGTCAGGGTTAATAAAATATAAAAACTGATCAATGAAACTGTCAAAACAACAATACTTCCTTCTCTCCCACAGCTCCCTGAAGCAGGCAGGAAGCTCTCTGAGCCTGACCCTGTCAACGGATCATCCTTTAGTGGTGAAGAGCAACAAAAAGGTGATGGTTCTGCTGCTCAGTGGCAACGAACCAAACAACCCCTTCCTGATTACGCTGACCCCGCAATGTAAAATGTTCACTGATTGGACTGTGGACACGATAAACGACTTCGAGAACTGGGTGTCCATCGTGTCAGAGACGGACGGGGCAGGCAGCGTGAAGGTGTACAAGGATGGGAAGTTCCTTGCCAAACCAAAATGGAACAACATTGTGGGAGATAAACGGTGGGTGTGGGCGACCTTAAATCTGGGGACAAGGCAAAATCATTTCCTTGTGAAGGGCGATTCTTCTTTGGCGGTCTACGCCTATGGAGGGAAGCAGCATTATGGATATGGCTACGCTGGAGTCTGTTCTGGAGGTATGCGCACACATGTAACCCATCTACCTTCTACTTAAGGTTTTTCACTCCTAAGGTGTTTGAAAGGTTTTAAATCAACGCTGAAGTTGGATAAGTCTGTTAAATATTCATCTCATGGTTAAGTAACCCAGTGATAGAAAGAGAGGGGTGAGCATGAGTCCTTCAGACCATGACCTACTTACTCCAAAATCCATCAGTTCATTTGTGAAGTAGATACGACATTTTCGCTAAGTATGAAGAAAATCCTCTGCTTGGTTTTCAGAAATCACATTGACAAGCAATAGATGAAGATAATTCTGCATGACCATGACTTTCAACCAATGGACTCTAAATTCTGATCAGTTTTTCCTTAAGCTAGACCAGAGGCCTGAAACCTTGGGCATGTGTGCCACCCTTGGCATATGAAGGCCAAACCACTGGCATGCACGAAACAAGTGTTTTTAAATACTTTTTTATATTAAAATGCCCCTTTTATCCATCTGCACTGAATGCATGTCATTAACTCACCTGCCTGAGCTCAGCAGATGCTCACTGGTCATTTCCTCACATCTTGGCTCCTCCCAGCGAGGAACTGAAAGAGAGAAGTGAGAGAGAGACACAAGGATAGAGGAAGCACAGAATACCAAACGAGAAGTCCTTCACTTCACCAGTCTGAGCTGCATCAGGTGTTGATAAGCAGCTCAGCTGACTGGCCATCATAGACCTTCAGATATCAATCACACTGCCTGTAAAGAGTGTATTAGATCAACCTTGTCAGAAAAACCGGTGTGGAAACTACAATATCAGTATTTCTATAGATGGCACACCTTCAAACCAATCACGTAACATTTGGTTGAAAGACTTTGGTGGGGGACTCACTGGCTCCTCCTCCGTCCTCAACTCCTCCAGGTGCATTTTTTGGGGTAGAAGATCCTTCATCATGGTGGAGAGAAATGACCTCTTTACATCCAGACAAAGCTGATTAGAAAGCACAAAATCCTCTCCCCGAAAAGTTTAAAAATGGTGATCGTGAATGAGAAGAAAATTTGTTGAAACATGAAAATGAAATAAATAAATAAAGTTCTTAACTTAGGAGGAATGTGCACAAGGTAAAAGACGCTTTATTGGATGCAGAGTTCTCGAAACAAAAGGGGGAAGACAAGAAAAGAAGAGAGGCGAAGGAGAAGACAGAAGAAGAAACACAAAGACGAGACTCATGTCCTGTCCACACGGAGATGAAAACATTTGACAACAAGAGGATTTCGTTCCTCTTGTTGTCAAAAGCCAAAACAAGCTCAGTAGCTTCTGCAGCATGAATGCAACACCATATTTTCCTCGTTGTTGTCGGGGTTTGTATCTGCGGTTTAAGCTAGAGACGAGGCTGTGACGTCATTGTTCCTGCAGCTATCCCTATTCATTGTCCACACAGAAACAGAAGGTTGACATTTTCAGATTTCTCTACTTTGAGACCCACTTTCAAAAATGTGTGTTTTTGGGCACCTGAAATACCGTATCCACGTGGTTGAAAAGCCTAAACGATTAAAAACCTGTGCGATTCAGTGAAGTTTGTCTCCATGTGGAGGGCCCCTCAAAGAAAAGAGAGCAAAATTAAATTCTCTTCCTTTCAAAGTAAGAGAGAGAGAGAGAGACAGGTGGAGATGGGTCGGAGGAGGGCTGACCAAGTTGTGTCTTCTGGGTTTTATCTGGTCTCTCGTTATTTGCACTACTATTTCATTTAATAAGAGAAGAACCTGAAGAAGCTTAATATAACGTACAGCTAGTCCATGCAATTACACCATGCTTATAGGCAATCAATAGAAAATCAAACATTGTCATAAATCATGTAGCTCGGTTAATTATCAGGTATTATCGAGCCTGTGACAGTATAAAAGAGGTAAAAGCAAAAAAACTTGTGTGAGTGTGAACAGGTTTTATACCAAGTCTGGACCCAGATAACATCCATAGAGCTGATACTTTGATTATGTGCTTATACAGCTTAGATTTTTCTAAAACATGCATAAGATTACAGATGACAGTCAATCAAACAGCTTACTGAATCACACGTCCGGTGCCTCAGGGTGGCAATGTTGCTTTGTGGTGTGAATTTGACTGAAAACCAGGTCAAGAGTTCATTTGGCAGTCTGATGGAAGACTGCCAGAGAGGATGAAGAGCTAGAGGCCCATGGCACCAGCAAATATGAGTGCCAATGAAGAAACCTGTGAGCTTTGGCCCTTAGGGGAGATACCTGAGGTGGATGGTAGCAGGTACATAGCAGTACATGATGCCACTGAAAGCCTCTTAATCAACGCACTTATAGGTTAAAAGTACTCTTAAAACTAAGTTGGATTGACAATACGCTACAGTAAGATTCTTTACAGCGTGAAACCTCTGTGTTCAGAGGCTACATATCCTTGTGCCAGCCTTGTACATATTTGCAGTAACTCTTGCAACAGTGAAAGCTCCAAACTAAACCATGATAGAACATGTTGTGTCTGTTTCCCCTGTAGAGTCCTCCCACCAGCCAAAACCCATAGATCCCTGTGAAGACGTCAATTGTCGAGAAAAGGAACGTTGTGTGAATGGAAAATGTCAGGCTGTTTCTACGGCAACCTGCAGCGCGATGGGTGACCCCCACTACAAAACATTTGACGGACGACCCTACAACTTCCAGGTATGACTAAAGCCATGGGAGTACTTGAGATTTATAATATCTTCCTCCAAATGCCATGTTTCATCCATCACTACATAAACCACCCATCTGTCATGGCTAGATGATAAGCCCCTGAAGATCTCTTTCACCCCAAAGGTGGTCAGACAATATGTCATTTCAACACTGTCTGAAGTCACAGGAAGACTCATGGTCACATATATTTGGGAAAGAACTCAGTGACAGGCAAGCTACTTGTGCTTTGCAAGGTCTATGTAAGATTAAAAGTTTTAACCATCATTGACGACTGTGATGGAAAATGAATCTGGTATTGCCACATTTTAGATTTAAGATCTTACTGTTTTTTTTTAAATGATGGTTGCCAACAAACTGCCACCAAGGACTACATAACTGGCCGGGAGCCTAAAGCAATCATTTCTGATTGTTTTCTGATAAACAATAAGACATGCACCATAGTCATAGCCGTGACATAATACACTGAAGGCGTGGTAGCTGCTTCTAGGTTGAACCACCGTGTTTGGTTCAATATCATATATGAACTACTATGGCTTGGTTATAGCTTTTTACTCTTGTTGATTACCTTTAAACATAAGAATTGTGCAAATTTAGTTCAGCTATGAAGTTTATCGTGATGATCGCATAGCCTTTAGTCGAGGGAACTGGTGCAATGCTAACTTCAGGGTCTACAAAAATATGTCAATCCTGCACCACCCTACAACCAAGCTACTGAAAAGCTATCTTAATATCAATGATGCTACCAGAAAGCTACAGGAAAATGTACCTAAACTACTAAAGGTGTTGTTTGTTGTAACAGAAGTGCCCATTGTTGCCAGCAACAACAATCGGCAGATGGGCATGCTGGAGGTGAAACTTCAGAAAACTCCAACCTGGTCTTTAGGGAGGTGCAATAGAACCACGTTTTTGTCTTACCTTCTCATCTGAATATTATTTGCAGCCTCTCATGCAGTTTTTTGTTATATTCCTTTCAGGGCACCTGCACCTATATTGTTGCAACAGTTGTGAAGAAAGGAACCGGCCTGCCTGATTTCACGATAACAACCAAAAACGACCACAGAGGGAGCAAAAGAGTTTCCTATGTGAGGACCGTGACCGTCACCGCCTACGCCCAGACCATAACCATTTCAAAGTACAGAGGAAAAGTTGAGGTAAACCAACACACCTTTAGCGAGAAATCGAAAAGTTCAAAAGAAAATGAGTTATTTTCAAAGTCAGTGTAAACACGTGCTGTCTGACCATTTGTTAAGCCCCGCCCTCCTCGACTACCATCCCTGAGTGAGACAAAATCCATGGGAACAGTCAGCTTCAAGGGGAGCGCCAACAAAACATCACATCCAGTCACCACTGAGGGGGTACACAAGCTGCTAATGACAATGAATACAGCAGTGGTCATCAACTGGTGGCCCCAGGGCCACATCAAGGCCTCCTCAGCTTCCTACCTGGCCCCCAGAGCATTAGGAAGTTTAGAAAATTCCATCAAATATTAACCCAAGAAACAATTTGGATTGAACAGTGTGACCTTCAGTCTGTTATACAGATATCCAGCTGCCAGCCTGATTGGCTTTTCTCTGGTCCATGTGACAAAACACAGAGGACGAGCTCTGCTGTCCTCTGTGGACTCCACACACATCAGGGTTTCTGGTCGTCAATTTTCAACATGTTTAATATTTATGATTTCAAGTCATCACACTACAGGATGATCAGATGAGATCATCGTTAAGACCTCCAGATAATCGGCCTTTGCTGAGTTTGATCGGACGCAGGGTTCCGAGCCACAAGTCGTCCAGAGTCTGGGGTTGTGTGTATACCACTTAAGAGGTCTCTGTTCAGTGTTAACGATCACCTGCAGTACCTGCAGGGCCCACCAGGGGAGGCACTGGCATTAACAGCAGAACACACGGCAGTGTGTTGTAGTGAATGTTGTGCTGTTTCTTTAAAACAGCCTGTTCTGAGCAGGGCTGAAACAGTGGGATTTAAAGACATGACAAATTAAATTTATGTCCAGACATGTGGGCAAAAACTTGAAAAAATATGTTCTAGAGCAGTCATTTTTAATTGTTTGTTGTCAAAGGCACAGCAAGAACCAGGCCAGAATCTCAAGGCACGTCATTGTTGCCACTTTTTTACTTAAAACAACAACGTGTGATTCAGTTGTACATGGATTTGACAAACTTTATTACTCATAGGATAGCTAAAAACAGATATGCTCTGTTTTTTTTATGCCAAACATTTTTTTTCTTTTTCTTTGTGTTACATTAAACACATTAAAAGACTAGTTACTGAAATTCACCCTAGAAATTACTTTTCTGAGCTGACCATATACATACCATGTGAAAGTAATATTCTAGCTCAGTCAATTAGGAAATTAATTATCACACTTTAATATTTAACTCAGATTTATTGATTAAGATTAAACTGATTTTTGGGTTTAAAATAAAGTTTAAATAAAGTTTTAAGTACAACTATACTGCGTGCCTTTATTTAAGTCTAAGGTCAGTTAAAAAGAATAAAAGATACTTTTTTTGGCCTAAAAATAAAGATTTAAAATCTTTGTGGTAATATGTAACATTTTGTCTCAATTTGAACTCTTTTTATTCCTATTTGTTAACAATTAAATGTTTTTATTGACAGATTTACATTATTTTTTTTATCCTTTTTCTCGTGATTTTAGGGGTCCAGTATTTTGATAAGTTTGTTCTGAATTCAAAATCAGCATTAGCATTTGTAACTTTCTTCATCTTTTTTCAAGATAAAATGTTGTTAAATGCTTTTGGTTTTCGAAGGTTGAATAGGTGTTGTGTTGTTTCTTTCAGGTAAACGGCGAGCTTCAGTACCTGCCTGTCCGTCTGCTTGAGGATAAGATAACAGTGAGACAGAGCGGGATCTACTGCGTCCTCACGACTGACTTTGGTCTGGTGGTGAAATATGACTGGAACATGAGGCTGATCATCACCGTGCCATCATCTTACCACAACCACCTGGGAGGTCTGTGTGGAAACTACAACGGAGACAAGCGGGACGACCTGCCTGAGCCCAAAGGTGAGCAGAGACCAGATAAGGGGACACAGATCAAGGGCTCTAATTTCATAGACCAGGCACAGGCGGGGCACACCTGCCCTGCGCCGTTCCAATGGGGTGTGTCCAGGGCATTTTGTAAGTTTCGTGCATGGCGCAGGCTGGCGCAGGGAGGCACACCCACACCTCCATCCCTCCTACCAGTGCGAGTAGCAGAGAGGGAGGAGAAATATGGGAGGCCCCCTGAGAACTAAATCATACTTGCTTTTGCATTCACCATCATACTCTCATACACACACTAGTATACTCTCTTACATTCACTATTAAACTCTCATACACACACTATTAAACTCTTTTACATTTACTATTAAACTTTCACACATACACTATCAAACTCTCTTACATTTACTATTAAACTCTCTTACATTTACTACTAAACTCTCATACATACACTATTAAACTCTCTTACATTTACTATTAAACTCTCTTACATTTACTATTAAACTCTCTTACATTTACTTTTAAACTCTCATACATTAATTATTGAACTCTCTTTCATTTACTATTAAACTCTCTTATATTTACTATTAAACTCTCTTACATTTACTTTTAAACTCTCATACATTAATTATTGAACTCTCTTTCATTTACTATTAAACTCTCTTACATTTACTATCAAACTCTCATACATTTACTAGCAAACTCTCTTACATTTACAATTAAACTCTCATACATTTACTATTAAACTCTCTGACATTAATTATTAAACTCTCTTACATTTACTATAAAACTCTCATACATACACTATTAAACTCTCTTACATTTACTATTAAACTCTCTTACATTTACTAAAAAACTCTCATACATTCACTATCAAACACTCATATATACACTATTAAACTCTCTTACATTTACTATAAAACTCTCATACATACACTATTAAACTCTCTTACATTTACTAAAAAACTCTCATACATACACTATCAAACTCTCATACATACACTATAAAACTCTCTTACATTTACTATCAAACTCTTTTACATTTACTATCAAACTCTCTTACATTTACTATCAAACTCTCTTACATTTACTATCAAACTCTCTTACATTTACTATTAAACTCTCTTACATTTACTATTAAACTCTCTTACATTTACTATCAAACTCTCTTACATTTACTATCAAACTCTTTTACATTTACTATCAAACTCTCTTACATTTACTATTAAACTCTCTTACATTTACTATTAAACTCTCTTACATTTACTATTAAACTCTCATACATTTACTATCAAACTCTCTTACATTTACTATTAAACTCTCTTACATTTACTATTAAACTCTCTTACATTTACTATTAAACTCTCATACATTTACTATTAAACTCTCTTACATTTACTATCAAACTCTCTTACATTAATTATTAAACTCTCTTACATTTACTATTAAACTCTCTTACATTTACTATCAAACTCTCTTACATTTACTATTAAACTCTCTTACATTCACTATTAAACTCTCTTACATTCACTATTAAACTCTCTTACATTTTCTATCAAACTCTCTTACATTCACTATTAAACTCTCTTACATTTACTATCAAACTCTCTTACATTTACTATTAAACTCTCTTACATTTACTATCAAACTCTCTTACATTTACTATCAAACTCTCTTACATTTACTATCAAACTCTCTTACATTAATTATTAAACTCTCTTACATTTACTATCAAACTCTCTTACATTTACTATTAAACTCTCTTACATTTACTATCAAACTCTCTTACATTTACTATCAAACTCTCTTACATTTACTATCAAACTCTCTTACATTAATTATTAAACTCTCTTACATTTACTATTAAACTCTCTTACATTTACTATCAAACTCTCTTACATTTACTATTAAACTCTCTTACATTTACTATTAAACTCTCTTACATTTACTATCAAACTCTCTTACATTTACTATCAAACTCTCTTACATTAATTATTAAACTCTCTTACATTTACTATTAAACTCTCTTACATTTACTATCAAACTCTCTTACATTTACTATTAAACTCTCTTACATTCACTATTAAACTCTCTTACATTCACTATTAAACTCTCTTACATTTTCTATCAAACTCTCTTACATTCACTATTAAACTCTCTTACATTTACTATCAAACTCTCTTACATTTACTATTAAACTCTCTTACATTTACTATCAAACTCTCTTACATTCACTATTAAACTCTCTTACATTTACTATTAAACTCTCTTACATTCACTATTAAACTCTCTTACATTCACTATTAAACTCTCTTACATTTACTAAAAAACTCTCATACATACACTATCAAACTCTCATACATACACTATAAAACTCTCTTACATTTACTATCAAACTCTTTTACATTTACTATCAAACTCTCTTACATTTACTATTAAACTCTCTTACATTTACTATTAAACTCTCTTACATTTACTATTAAACTCTCTTACATTTACTATCAAACTCTCTTACATTTACTATCAAACTCTTTTACATTTACTATCAAACTCTCTTACATTTACTATTAAACTCTCTTACATTTACTATTAAACTCTCATACATTTACTATCAAACTCTCTTACATTTACTATTAAACTCTCTTACATTTACTATTAAACTCTCTTACATTTACTATCAAACTCTCTTACATTTACTATCAAACTCTTTTACATTTACTATCAAACTCTCTTACATTTACTATTAAACTCTCTTACATTTACTATCAAACTCTCTTACATTTACTATTAAACTCTCTTACATTTACTATTAAACTCTCTTACATTTACTATTAAACTCTCTTACATTTACTATCAAACTCTTTTACATTTACTATCAAACTCTCTTACATTTACTATTAAACTCTCTTACATTTACTATCAAACTCTTTTACATTTACTATTAAACTCTCTTACATTTACTATTAAACTCTCTTACATTTACTATTAAACTCTCTTACATTTACTATCAAACTCTCTTACATTTACTATCAAACTCTTTTACATTTACTATCAAACTCTCTTACATTTACTATCAAACTCTCTTACATTTACTATTAAACTCTCTTACATTTACTATCAAACTCTCTTACATTTACTATCAAACTCTCTTACATTTACTATCAAACTCTTTTACATTTACTATTAAACTCTCATACATTTACTATCAAACTCTCTTACATTTACTATTAAACTCTTTTACATTTACTATCAAACTCTTTTACATTTACTATTAAACTCTCTTACATTTACTATTAAACTCTCTTACATTTACTATCAAACTCTCTTACATTTACTATCAAACTCTTTTACATTTACTATCAAACTCTTTTACATTTACTATTAAACTCTCTTACATTTACTATTAAACTCTCTTACATTTACTATCAAACTCTCTTACATTTACTATCAAACTCTTTTACATTTACTATCAAACTCTTTTACATTTACTATTAAACTCTCTTACATTTACTATTAAACTCTCTTACATTTACTATCAAACTCTCTTACATTTACTATCAAACTCTTTTACATTTACTATCAAACTCTTTTACATTTACTATTAAACTCTCTTACATTTACTATTAAACTCTCTTACATTTACTATTAAACTCTCTTACATTTACTATCAAACTCTCTTACATTTACTATCAAACTCTTTTACATTTACTATCAAACTCTCTTACATTTACTATCAAACTCTCTTACATTTACTATCAAACTCTCTTACATTTACTATTAAACTCTCTTACATTTACTATTAAACTCTCTTACATTTACTATCAAACTCTCTTACATTTACTATCAAACTCTTTTACATTTACTATCAAACTCTCTTACATTTACTATCAAACTCTCTTACATTTACTATCAAACTCTCTTACATTTACTATCAAACTCTTTTACATTTACTATCAAACTCTCTTACATTTACTATTAAACTCTCTTACATTTACTATTAAACTCTCATACATTTACTATCAAACTCTCTTACATTTACTATTAAACTCTCTTACATTTACTATCAAACTCTCTTACATTTACTATCAAACTCTTTTACATTTACTATCAAACTCTCTTACATTTACTATTAAACTCTCTTACATTTACTATCAAACTCTCTTACATTTACTATTAAACTCTCATACATTTACTATCAAACTCTCTTACATTTACTATTAAACTCTCTTACATTTACTATTAAACTCTCTTACATTTACTATCAAACTCTCTTACATTCACTATTAAACTCTCATACATTTACTATCAAACTCTCTTAGATTTACTATTAAACTCTCTTACATTTACTATTAAACTCTCTTACATTTACTATTAAACTCTCTTACATTTACTATTAAACTCTCTTACATTTACTATTAAACTCTCTTACATTTACTATCAAACTCTCTTACATTTACTATTAAACTCTCTTACATTTACTATCAAACTCTCATACATTTACTATCAAACTCTCTTACATTTACTATTAAACTCTCTTACATTTACTATCAAACTCTCTTACATTTACTATTAAACTCTCTAACATTTACTATCAAACTCTCTTACATTCACTATTAAACTCTCTTACATTTACTATCAAACTCTCTTACATTTACTATTAAACTCTCTTACATTTACTATCAAACTCTCTTACATTTACTATCAAACTCTCTTACATTTACTATCAAACTCTCTTACATTAATTATTAAACTCTCTTACATTTACTATTAAACTCTCTTACATTTACTATCAAACTCTCTTACATTTACTATTAAACTCTCTTACATTTACTATTAAACTCTCTTACATTCACTATTAAACTCTCTTACATTCACTATTAAACTCTCTTACATTCACTATTAAACTCTCTTACATTCACTATTAAACTCTCTTACATTCACTATTAAACTCTCTTACATTCACTATTAAACTCTCTTACATTCACTATTAAACTCTCTTACATTCACTATTAAACTCTCTTACATTTACTATCAAACTCTCTTACATTCACTATTAAACTCTCTTACATTTACTATTAAACTCTCTTACATTCACTATTAAACTCTCTTACATTTACTATCAAACTCTCTTACATTTACTATTAAACTCTCTTACATTTACTATCAAACTCTCTTACATTCACTATTAAACTCTCTTACATTTACTATTAAACTCTCTTACATTTACTATCAAACTCTCTTACATTTACTATTAAACTCTCTTACATTTACTATTAAACTCTCTTACATTTACTATAAAACTCTCTTACATTTACTATTAAACTGTCTTACATTTACTATCAAACTCTCTTACATTTACTATTAAACTCTCTTACATTTACCATTAAACTCTCTTACATTTACTATTAAACTCTCTTACATTCACTATTAAACTCTCATACATTTACTATCAAACTCTCTTACATTTACCATTAAACTCTCTTACATTTACTATAAAACTCTCTTACATTTACTATTAAACTCTCTTACATTTACTATTAAACTCTCTTACATTTACTATTAAACTCTCTTACATTTACTATAAAACTCTCTTACATTTACTATTAAACTGTCTTACATTTACTATCAAACTCTCTGACATTAATTATTAAACTCTCTTACATTTACTATCAAACTCTCTTACATTAATTATTAAACTCTCTTACATTCACTATTAAACTCTCTTACATTCACTATTAAACTCTCTTACATTTACTATTAAACTCTCTTACATTTACTATTAAACTCTCTGACAGTAACTATTAAACTCTCTTACATTAACTGTCAAACTCTCATACATACACTATTAAACTCTCTTACATTTACTATTAAACTCTCTTACATTTACTATTAAACTCTCTCACATTTACTATTAAACTCTCTTACATTACCTATCAAACTCTCATACATACACTATCAAACTCTCTTACATTCACTATCAAACTCTCTTACATTTACTATTAAACTCTCTTACATTTACTATCAAACTCTCATACATACACTATTAAACTCTCTTACATTTACTATTAAACTCTCTTACATTTACTATCAAACTCTCATACATACACTATTAAACTCTCTTACATTTACTATTAAACTCTCTTACATTTACTATTAAACTCTCATACATTTACTATCAAACTCTCTTACATTTACTATTAAACTCTCTTACATTTACTATTAAACTCTCTTACATTTACTATTAAACTCTCTTACATTTACTATTAAACTCTCTTACATTTACTATCAAACTCTCATACATACACTATTAAACTCTCTTACATTTACTATTAAACTCTCTTACATTTACTATCAAACTCTCTTACATTTACTATCAAACTCTCTTACATTTACTATTAAACTCTCTTACATTTACTATTAAACTCTCTTACATTTACTATCAAACTCTCTTACATTTACTATTAAACTCTCTTACATACACTATTAAACTCTCTTACATTTACTATTAAACTCTCTTATATTTACTATTAAACTCTCTTACATTTACTGTTAAACTCTCATACATACACTATTAAACTCTCTTACATTTACTATTAAACTCTCTTACATTTACTATTAAACTCTCTGACATTAACTATCAAACTCTCTTACATTTACTATTAAACTCTCTGACATTAACTATTAAACTCTCTTACATTTACTATTAAACTCTCTTACATTTACTATCAAACTCTCATACATACACTATTAAACTCTCTTACATTTACTATTAAACTCTCTTACATTTACTGTTAAACTCTCTACATTTACTATCAAACTCTCTTACATTTACTATTAAACTCTCTTACATTTACTATTAAACTCTCTTACATTTACTATTAAACTCTCTTACATTTACTATTAAACTCTCTTACATACACTATTAAACTCTCTTACATTTACTATTAAACTCTCTTATATTTACTATTAAACTCTCTTACATTTACTGTTAAACTCTCATACATACACTATTAAACTCTCTTACATTTACTATTAAACTCTCTTACATTTACTATTAAACTCTCTGACATTAACTATTAAACTCTCTTACATTTACTATTAAACTGTCTTACATTTACTATTAAACTCTCTTACATTTACAATCAAACTCTCTGACATTGACTATTAAACTCTCTTACATTTACTATTAAACTCTCTTACATTTACTATTAAACTCTCTTACATTTACTATTAAACTCTCATACATTTACTATCAAACTCTCTTACATTTACTATTAAACTCTCTTACATTTACTATCAAACTCTCTTACATTAATTATTAAACTCTCTTACATTTACTATCAAACTCTCTTACATTTACTATTAAACTCTCTTACATTTACTATTCAACTCTCTTACATTTACGATTAAACTCTCTTACATTTACTACTAAACTCTCATACATACACTATCAAACTCTCTTACATTTACTATTAAACTCTCATACATACACTATCAAACTCTCTTACATTTACTATTAAACTCTCTTATATTTACTATTAAACTCTCTTACATTTACTATTAAACTCTCTGACATTAATTATTAAACTCTCTTACATTTACTATCAAACTCTCTTACATTAATTATTAAACTCTCTTACATTTACTATTAAACTCTCTTACATTTACTATTAAACTCTCTTACATTTACTATCAAACTCTCTTACATTTACTATTAAACTCTCTTACATTTACTATCAAACTCTCTTACATTAATTATTAAACTCTCTTACATTTACTATCAAACTCTCTTACATTTACTATTAAACTCTCTTACATTTACTATTCAACTCTCTTACATTTACTATTAAACTCTCTTACATTTACTACTAAACTCTCATACATACACTATCAAACTCTCTTACATTTACTATTAAACTCTCATACATACACTATCAAACTCTCTTACATTTACTATTAAACTCTCTTATATTTACTATTAAACTCTCTTACATTTACTATTAAACTCTCTGACATTAATTATTAAACTCTCTTACATTTACTATCAAACTCTCTTACATTTACTATCAAACTCTCTTACATTAATTATTAAACTCTCTTACATTTACTATTAAACTCTCTTACATTTACTATTAAACTCTCTTACATTTACTATTAAACTCTCTTACATTTACTATCAAACTCTCATACATACACTATTAAACTCTCTTACATTTACTATTAAACTCTCATACATACACTATTAAACTCTCTTACATTTACTATTAAACTCTCATACATACACTATTAAACTCTCTTACATTTACTATTAAACTCTCTTACATTTACTATCAAACTCTCATACATACACTATCAAACTCTCTTACATTTACTATCAAACTCTCTCACATTTACTATCAAACTCTCTTACATTTACTATCTAACTCTCTTACATTTACTATTAAACTCTCATACATACACTATCAAACTCTCTTACATTTACTATCTAACTCTCTTACATTTACTATTAAACTCTCATACATACACTATCAAACTCTCTTACATTTACTATCAAACTCTCTTACATTTACTATTAAACTCTCTTACATTTACTATCAAACTCTCATACATACACTATCAAACTCTCTTACATTTACTATCTAACTCTCTTACATTTACTATTAAACTCTCATACATACACTATCAAACTCTCTTACATTTACTATTAAACTCTCTTACATTTACTATTAAACTCTCTTACATTTACTATTAAACTCTCTTACATTTACTATCAAACTCTCATACATACACTATTAAACTCTCTTACATTTACTATTAAACTCTCATACATACACTATTAAACTCTCTTACATTTACTATTAAACTCTCATACATACACTATTAAACTCTCTTACATTTACTATTAAACTCTCTTACATTTACTATCAAACTCTCATACATACACTATCAAACTCTCTTACATTTACTATCAAACTCTCTCACATTTACTATCAAACTCTCTTACATTTACTATCTAACTCTCTTACATTTACTATTAAACTCTCATACATACACTATCAAACTCTCTTACATTTACTATCTAACTCTCTTACATTTACTATTAAACTCTCATACATACACTATCAAACTCTCTTACATTTACTATCAAACTCTCTTACATTTACTATTAAACTCTCTTACATTTACTATCAAACTCTCATACATACACTATCAAACTCTCTTACATTTACTATCTAACTCTCTTACATTTACTATTAAACTCTCATACATACACTATCAAACTCTCTTACATTTACTATCAAACTCTCTTACATTTACTATCAAACTCTCTTACATTTACTATCAAACTCTCTCACATTTACTATCAAACTCTCTTACATTTACTATTAAACTCTCATACATACACTATCAAACTCTCTTACATTTACTATCAAACTCTCTTACTTTTACTACGAAACTCTTTTACATTTACTATTAAACTCTCATACATACACTATCAAACTCTCTTACATTTACTATCAAACTCTCTTACATTTACTATCTAACTCTCTTACATTTACTATCAAACTCTCTTACATTTACTATCTAACTCTCTTACATTTACTATTAAACTCTCATACATTTACTATCAAACTCTCACAGAGAATAATAGGATATGTGAATGAGAATAGTAGTATGTGTGTAAGAGTTTGCTTGAAACGGAAGTGAGTTTGATTGAAACGGATATAGTACTAAATCCTCTGTCCCTGATTGGTTATCTTCTTCGAAAAGCAAGGGGAGGCGCATTTTTACATACATGGCCATGATTGAAATGACAGGATGGTGGATAGAGAGCAACTACATGAAGCCATGGGCCTCCTTAATAGTATTTTAAACTCTTAAACCGTCCGAGCCAACGCGAGCGTCAGTGTGACACCTCCTGATCCGCTCAGCGTCTATGTGCACACGCTCCTTCGTGTGCTGGTGAGCGTAAAGACGCAGATAGGCGCACATCGCAGGGGACAGTGAGGGATCATCAGTCCCTTGTGTGATTTTATAATTCAATATGTCTTGATAGCTCATGTGCAAGGTGAATGTGACGTCGTTGGCTCCCGGTTAAACCTGATTCAGCTTTGAAAAGCCGCCACTTCCCTCAGCGGCCGCATTGGATGCGGAGTGGATGGCTGTTGCCGTTGTTGTAATATGTCTGACACTGTTGTGACGGTTTAAGAGTTTAAAATGTTATTAGGGAGGCCCATGGCTTCATTTAGTTGCTTTCTGCCCACCATACTGTCATTTCAATCATGGCCATGTATGTAAAAATGCGTCTTCCCCAGCTTTTTCGAAGAAGATAAGCAATCAGGAACAGATAATTTAGTGCTATATCCGTTTCAATCAAACTCACTTCGGTTTCAAGCAAACTCCCTCACACATACTACTATTCTCATTCACATATCCTATTATTCTCTGTGAGAGTTTGATAGTAAATGTAAGAGAGTATAATAGTAAATGTAAGAGAGTTTAATAATTAATTAATTTAAGAGACTTTGATAGTAAATGTCAGAGAGTTTAATAGTAAATGTAAGAGAGTATAATAGTAAATGTAAGAGAGTTTAATAATTAATATAAGAGACTTTGATAGTAAATGTCAGAGAGTTTAATAGTAAATGTAAGAGAGTTTAATAGTGTATGTATGAGAGTATGATAGTAAATGTAAAAGAGTTTGTTAGTAAATGCAAGGGAGTTTGATAGTGAATGTAAGAGAGTTTAATAGTGAATGTAAGAGAGTATACTAGTGTGAGTATGATAGTAAATATAAGAGTTTGATAGTGAATGTAAGAGAGTTTGACAGTGAATGTAAGAGAGTATACTAGTGTATGTATGAGAGAATGATGGTGAATGTAAAAGCAAGTATGATTTATTTCTCAAGGGGCCTCCCATAGAGAGAAGGCGTGAGTGGGTTTAACACAGCCGAGTGTAATCTTCACCAATCAAATGAACGCCTCTCCTCGTCTTTAAATGCCCCGTGGGCGAGGTGCAGTGACAATTTCACCTCGGTGGTGAAGAAGGTCAGAGCAGCTGTCACTTTTGCAGCAACTGGGAGAGCGCAGGGGCCACCGGGCCGCGCGTCGGAGGCCACGATGCGCGTCATCGTGTGGACCACCTCGCGGGACAGATGTAATCTGTTCCTGTTTCATGAATATTGGAGTACAAAATTAAGTGACAATTACATTTAAACACAGCAGCAGGCTAATCCATTCATTATGCTTGTGATCCACCTGCATTCCTGGTCTGTCATCGCCAAATAGCAGAACCTTTGGTGAAAATATATCTCCTCCTCATCCTCCTTGCAATAATGTACTCCATCTTTTTGGATGACGTTACAAATAAAGATTAAAACAGAGAAATATGGGCAATCACAGGTAAATCCTAAAGACACCGAGTGACTTACATTTATTCAGCGAGCATCTCTCTCTTTTTTCTTTTCTTTTGAATTTCATGAGATGAGAGAAGCCGGATACTCTGTATCGGATGATGTGGCTGTTTGTGGTTGGCTGAGAGATGTGAACTCGTTAGTTTGCGTCACTCTTCCAGCTGCCGTCAGGTTGAGTTTCCATTATGACAAACGTCTTTGATCTGACATCAGATGTGACGGGACAATTAATATAGATACAAATGTATGTGCTGGTTTAGATGGTTACATTAAATAGTGGTTGTTGTGATTGTTTATTGCATTGAAACGTGCCTGACACTCTGGATACCTGCCTGTGAGGTATTGGTGATGTGTACGCACTGCACGGGGTGTGCCTCGCCTGCGCCAACAGTAGACCAAGTTTGGAGATTGCAGGCTTTCAGCGCACCTTCCGCGCATTCTTTTGGCACAAAATTGTCACTGCGCCAAGCTGAATCTTTTGACACCTCCCCCTGGTGCGCCGTCACACCCATCTTGGCGCAGCCGGTCTACCAAATTGCCAAATTGCCGGACAAAATTACTACTGCTCCGCCACCCTGACTTGCGCCAAGAAATTAGAGCCCCGAGTAAAGCTCTTTCGTGTGAAGCGCCATATTAACGTGCAGTCCTGTTTGAGCTGGGCCGTGTTTGTCTGAGACGTTGTCAGGTGCAAAACTGGCTTGTTCTTGATTTGAATATGGCATAATTGTCTGCATTTAAACCTCCTGATGCCTGGTCTAAAGTCTGAAGTCTGTGGTCGGACTGTTTCTTTAAGCTTGAGAACGCATAGAGTTTTTTTCATTATTCATTCTTTACAAACAGAAATATAGGGAATATACATACATAAATCTCATACCTCATAATTTATGTTTCCCATAAAAAGATAAAACAGATGCAAATAGAAGAGAAAGATAAAACAGAGAAAACACATTATACAAAATCACAAAATTACTCTGACACACAGTTGATGGCGTTTTAGATGTTTTCCAGTTTAAGGCTATACATTTTCCTTGTGGCTAACAAGGCAAGATCTATGTATCTGCATTCATAATTTTTCCATTTGACAGACATATTAGTTCCCAAAAGATATGAGCGAGGTGAAAGGTCAACAGTTACATGTAAGCACTGAGATATTAGTTTGATAACAGATTCCCAAAATGATGACAGTAAGTCATCAGACCAGAGCATGTGAAAAAAGAAACACAGAAATGATATCTCACTGTTCATGTTGTTTAGTTTCTCTGGAGTGTAATAAACCCTGTGTATTATTTTTTAGTGTGCTAGTTTGTGTCTTACATTATAATAGCATTTATGAACTTTCCTACAAATAGCAGATCGGTCTTCTTGCTTGAGTTCCACACAAAGATCTTGTATGGACGCAGAGTTTTAAACAAATCTGTGAGATCCAAACAAAGACTTTACTGAGCTTGTTTCACTCACACAGATGAAAAGCAGCACACCTCGAGAGAACAGCAATGACCATTTAGAGAATTGAGCCAAGAAAATAAATCCCCTAAAGCCTGCAGTTATGTGATATGCAGTAAACAGGTCTGTCATAAACATATAGAAGTCCGATCCTGACAGTTTAACTGGAGACTTTAACAGTTAATGAGGTTTCTTTTTGCTGACGTTTCTGACTCCTCTTTTTGATCAATTCTTGATTGATTGATTCTTGTTCTCCAGATGCTTCAATGAAAAAAATAAACACTTAAATCTGAGAATCATCGCATCTCATTCAGTGTTCTGTGTTTGTTCTTGAGTATAGAGGCACAATGAAATAAATAATCCAACCAAATTCGGACCAAACAGCCACTGTGTCAATAGCTAAACACCAGCCACCCATCACACACTGATTTAAAGAGAATGAGAACCTGCGCTCTGTGTAACACCGAACAAAACATACCCATAAATAATTGTCCTTTAATCCGTTTAATTTGCCCAGCGCCTGGCTTTACGCCATGAACATGTGTCATCAAATTAGCAAAATATTGACTGGCACACCCAAAGACTCCCATGCACCACACGCTTTAGACAACACGCTCACGCCATCAAAATTGGCCCTCACAGTCACGTCTCACTTGCACCTCAACTCATAGACGCCACCTCTTTGTCCTCAAAAGGATCCTTAGAGTCTGGTCCTTTTCTGACCAGGAACACAATGGCTGTGCCCGATGACAGACGTGAAATCTGGAGACATGAGCTGCTTTTCATCAGAAGGTGTCCATGAGCTCCACATCTCACATCTGTCAGTCCATTCACTGTTCATGCTCCATCAGCCCTGGTTTCTGCTGAAGGTCACTCTTTTTGAATTGTAGGAACTCAGAATATTTCTGGTTCAAGCAGCTCTTTGTTTGTTCTTGTTATCCCTGCAGGCAAAAGCATGACCAGTGTCCTGGAGATGATAAAGGATTGGAAGGTCAAGGATTCTGATCTGTTTTGTCACGATAACTGTGCCGGTCAGTGCCACCACTGCAGCGAGAAGGACCAGGAACATTACAGAAGCCCCAATCGGTGTGGAATGATGGCCCAAGAGGATGGACCGTTTAAAGAGTGCCATAGTGCAGTCTCCCCCGCCACTTTCCTGGATGACTGTGTCTATGACGTCTGTGTCAATAAAGGTAAAAAATTACAGGAAAAAACCTTTGGAGCACATTGAACAAACCACAGTCTTCTGTGAAATATGTGAAAATACAAATGTATTCCTCCATAGACTTTTAAAGCTCTGTCTCTCTGTCATTATAAAGAAGCATGTGGCGTCCCTCAGGGTTCTTTCCTTGGGCCTCAACTTT
This sequence comes from Cetoscarus ocellatus, assembly GCA_037902135.1. Lineage (NCBI taxonomy): Eukaryota > Metazoa > Chordata > Actinopteri > Labriformes > Labridae > Cetoscarus > Cetoscarus ocellatus. The sequence goes on from JBAMNC010001849.1 coordinate 372,290, forward strand.
TTGATTTTTATTGAAGCCATTTTTTAGAAATACGACTACCACATTGTAGGAGTTGTTGTTAGGACAATGATGAATGATAGGTGGAGTTGGTTGTTATTCAAAAACCCTGTTCTAGTCTATGATGTGTATCAATGTGCCAGATTAATACAGGCTGTCCGGTGTGTTTTACACAAGAATACAGAACAGAGCCAACAAATGAGGGAAACAAAGATTACAGTCAACAGTTATTTAATGTTTAGTTAGTGTTTCTATCATAAACATATCCTGTCTGATCTGGTCAGTTTGATGTCCACATATTAATGACAAGCAGGTTTTCCTTCTGCACTGGTGCAGAAGTCTGACTCGTTCTTTTGATCGTCTCAGCTGTATTTGAATTCTTCAATGAAAAATAACTTCAACATGAGGCATCAGTTTATTTCATGCAATGTCCTCTGTGTAATTAGTGCCACAAAGAAGAGGAATTAAATGACCCTGACAAAATTCTGCACAGTGAAATATACATGTAAATCATGAAACATCAGCTGGTTGGCTAGCACTGGTTTTAAGGGAATGACAGCAGACACTCAGTTTGGTTTTATTTTTTATTTATTTAACGTTTATTTAAGCAGGGAGGACCCACTGAGATCGAGGTCTCTTTCCCGGGGTTACCTGCAGCAATCCAAATGAAAACATGACAAATTAGAACAATGAATATTGCAAATATTACATTTCACAGTCATCTCATACATTCACACTTGTAAACCACATCTCTCAAAGTTTTTTCAAATATTAGGGCAGTTGCACCTCCCCTCCTTGAGTATTTCTGACATTAGCCCTTTAAAAAGGCTGTATGAAACAAAGGAGGAGAGCTCAGCACTCATTCAAAAATTGTTCCACATAATCGGTGCAGCTGTCTTCCCCCATTCAGTTCTAAACCTCTGTATTTATAAAGTTACAGAGTTTTGAGGCCTTGCTGTATGACTTAAAATATTCATCGATAGGAGTGTAGTCTGGTCAGGAGGTCATTTACCCATCAGTGCCTTGAAAATTAACAGAAAGCTGTGCTGCGTTCTCCATGGAGCCAACGAGCACCAGCCAACAGAGCGATATAGATCACAGTGGTGAGCGGTGATAAATGGCATCCAGTGGCTTCAAGACAGAGGCATGTGCATGAGTATAGAGAGTATCTCCATCGCCTGAAAACTGCATTACTGTCGCCTTGACAATCTTCTAATCTTCTAATCTGTTTCTGACCTTGAGACAGGATTTGTTCCTGTAAAGGAAACCAAGCTGAGGCCTCAAAGGGAGATTCTGATCCAACCAGATATCAAAGTATTGAACTGTTGTGCACATTTAGTGTGTATGATATCTAAAATGGACAACACAGTGTAAATGGGTTTAGTAACTTGAAAAAAAATCATATATTATGTTGCTATGGGGTCAAACTGTAGCTTGAGTTGCATAGAGGGTGTTAAAGATGATTAAAATCTGTTTGTTGCTGTGACAGTGCACATCAGTGGAGTGAATCTGAAAACTGAAGCCATGCAAACAAAATCTTGTTCTGTATGCACCTGCTGCAAACTGACTGACAATAACTCTGTCTAAGTCAAAGTCTAAAACAGTATCATCTCCATACAAATGAATTTTGCAATGTTTTATTCGCCCTGCAATATCACTTATGTACTGAGTGAAAAGTATGGGCTGTTAGACATAATCCTGGCAAACATCTATTAAGGATGATTTTATACCTCCTGCAGCTGTTGCCTGTGTCCTATTTGAAAAGCCAGATAACTCAGACACAGTCATATCAAAACCAACAGCAGCTAGTCGACTGAATAAAATATGTGGTCTACTGTATCAAATGCCTTCAACAGGTCAACAAAAGAGCTACAGATTTATTCATCTTTATCAACCACACTTACAATGTCATGTGTTCCAAGTGTTGCTGTAGATATTGTGCTGTGACCTGGTCTGAATCCTGATTGATTCAAACATAGCAAAGTATAGACCAACACACCCAAATCATGATGCACCATGCACTTTAAGATGCTGTCAGAAAAGGGCCTCATGGGGTAAGAACGAGGAAAAACCAGGATTAGTTTTTCATGGCAGAAAACTGAGGCTGTTTCCCCCAGACTGGGTTAATCACACACTGACGTATTTGGATTATCTGTATGTTTTGTCAGGATTGTTGGGTGATCTTTGTAGCCTGTGATGCTCCTGTTAACACTAAAGTGGGATTTATTTTTCTGTGCAGGTTCCAAACAGTTTCTGTGTGAAAGCCTGAAGAGCTATTTTGACCAGTGTCTGTCAGAGGGAGTGAATATCACCGCTGAGTGGAGAGACCAGTCCGGATGCAGTAAGTCCCCAAAAGAGTGAAAACTACATTTATCTGGATTTCAGTTCTTCACGACTCCATTAGTGCTGTCCTCACAGGTCATAATAATCAGCTCTAACATGATCTATCTTCTCCACAGTTCCATCCTGCCCACGAGGAAGTCACTACGAGGCATGTGGTTCAGCATGTCCCGCCTCCTGCTCAGACCTGGACAGTGAGAAGCTCTGTAAGGCTCCGTGTGTGGAGGGCTGTCAGTGCGATAAAGGATACGTGCTCAGTGGAGACAGGTAAACGATGGCAGTGATGATGGTTGTGGACTGTGGAGAACGTTGGAGGAGTGACTTGGTTAGTGAGTGGTTTGGTTACTGAAGTGGGGGTCTGGTATAGAGCTGTTACTGTTGCATACATGTGCACAGATCTGTGTTACCTGTGCCAAGTTTTCACGAGTGTTTGCTGTTTTTTTGGTTTGTAAACTAACTCAAAATGTTCTTAACAGATTTTCAGACATTGTCAGGCCATAGCAAAAAGAAGAGGTGATAAGGTTTTGATGATCATCCATGAATTTCTGACAGATTTGTTGACATTGTGAGATTGAGCAGTTCTCGACATTTTCAATCAGGCAACAATGCTAGAAAGGCTTCGGTGAAGTTTGTGAGTTAATGAAAAACCTGCTTCAAGATGTGAAAACCCACATAAAGCTTCAGGTAGACAGGAGGAGAGCCTCTCAATTGGCTGTCTGACTTCATGTGACTCTTGCAGATGTGGTCACCTGATCTAAGTGTGTACCTTAATCTGTGAAAGTTTGTCCTCATCATTTGGATATGAAGGTAAAAACAAGCCTCAAAAACAAAGTGGGGTCATCACACCCAGTAAACAGTTTGTTTACTTCAACTTACTTTTCCACTACCAAGCTGCTTTGATAAGGCACTATTTTGAGACACAGCACAGTCTACGTGTCCTTCCTCCAGCAGTGTAACAATCAAACTACGTCTCACTTGAATTTTCCTGAATACACAAATGAAGATTAGCCAAATGTACAAATGGTTAAGGGTTGTCCTGCTGATCAACCACAGTAATTTTGATTTAAAGCTCAGATTACCCGCTATCATGAAATAAGCTTATCATTGAAACTGTGGCTTCTGTCTTCACAAGTGAACAGTCAGTCTCAGCTGATTACTTACTCTAAATCAGCTCCTCTGTTTTGTCCTTGAGTTTGTAAAACAGTGAATCTGGTCTGTATGATTATAAATGTCCATTAAATCGACGAGGCTCTGTGTGATGAGAGCTGCTCACTGCAGATGAACGTATAAAAGCTGATAGTCTCCTCTGATCCTGAACATCCTGAAACATCCTGAGCCGGTTTTGTCTCAGTAACACTCTTATTTCATCCAGTTTGACCACATGAGCTCAGGATTTATTCACCTGAATCAACAGGTACCGAGTGTTTCTCTGGTCCTCCAGTTCTCAGAGCAGATTCCTCCATTTTTAATTCAGACCTGTTGACTCTCCATCTACAGAAGTTTCTCCTGTGAACTCCAGTTCATACAAGTGTTCACAGGTATCCAAAGTAAACAGAAATCATATTTGCTGCAAACATCGACAATTTATCGTGTTTGATAGCAGCTGTTTCCTCTTGTGAAGCAAATTAGCAAAAATAGTGCCGAATCAAAGCAGCTTAGGAGCAGGAAATTAAGTGGATGTAAACAAACTGTCTGTAGCGTTTGACGACCCCACACTGTTTTTGTGGCTTGTTTTCTCCCACAATTCTTTTCATTAAGCAGAGAGTTTAGCACCATGCACAGCAATGTATAGCATTAGCATCTGTCCTGAGTTTTTCTGAACAGAGAGAGAACTGAGCTGTGACACTGTGGCACATGTTCAGGCTGATGTACCTTACACAGCCACACTTTAAAAAACATGAACTATCCCTTTAAGTACAGATTTTTCCTCCACCTCTGTCGCTGTGGAAATAAAACCTTCTGACTTTGTTATAAACATATCGAAACACTCTGGCAGGACCCCTGACCTTGGTGTTCTCATGGTAGTTACAGCCGTTGTTATGTTGTTGCTGTCTGAATCTGAATCTGAATAAATCATGAGAGAAAGCCCTACACTCCAAAATACCCTGATCATAAATAGTTCACACTCAACTGGAATGACAAATGTGTTAAAAAATCCATCCAAACACACTTTTGTCATCAAGATCAGGGGCCCCTGCACTCTAGCAGTCATAACAACCTACATCAACTACAAACTTGCCCGTCCGATGTTTGTTGATGGACTTGAATTTTTAAACTAAATGATGACAAACCTGACATGTTACTGTCTTCTTCATAAACGTTACTGAAAATCTTAAACCCTGATCACAAAGTGTCAAGGCTGCAAATAATGCTGGACATTTGAAAACAAAGATAATGAATAAAATACATGTTTTTAAACCTATTCTTTAAAATCTAAACTGAAAAACGAAACATGAATGACCCATAAAAATGTAAGTTATGGCTGTTTTCCGTGTGTTTCAGGTGTGTCCCAAAGTCTGAGTGTGGATGTCAGGACAATGGGAAGTATTACCCAGCAGGAGCCAAGTGGTGGGGCGATACCACCTGCACCGCCAGCTGTGAATGCCATAATGGGAAAACAAAGGTTCTTCATTTTCTTTTAAAATTATTATTATTATTATTATTACTATTATTATTATTGTTATTATTATTATTATTATTATTATTATTATTATTATTATTATTATTATTATTATTATTGTTATTATTATTATTATTATTATTATTATTATTATTATTATTATTATTATAATTAATAGTAGTAGTAGTTGGAGTAGTAGTAATTACTACTTTTAATAGTATCAGAAGTATTACTGTTACCATCACTATAATTAACAATAATCTAATTATCAACATAATGAACATTGTAATAAAAATAATTATCATTAAATATCAGAATTATCTTGTCTGGCTTTTAACATACAATCTTAAGTTTATATTATTTTCAAGAACATGTTTGTTTTAACATCCATATGTATGTGTGTGTATATATATATATATATATACACACACACATAGATGTAGATATGCATGGTACCTGTTGATAAATATTCATATATATATTCATGTATGGTCATATGTGATAATTTAACTTTTTGATCAGATGTTTTATTTTATGACCACATATAATTTTGTGCATACAGCTCTCTTACATAATCATTTTACCTGTAATTAACTAGTTCATACCATGTGTGTTACAACATATTATGTGTATTTTTCTGTGTAATTATCAATCTATTCATAGAAGCAAAAGTTTTGAAATGTTTATGAACTTTAATTTCCTTTTACAGTTTCTGTACATGTCTTACCATTTTTCTTCCTTACAGTTTTAACTCATATCCCATTTTTCTTTACTGTGAAACATTTTAACTGCTGTTCCTGGTTTTAAAGATTGATATACTCTAGCCACTTTATAAGGTACACCTTGCTCACACCAGATCATTCTCTGTTAACCCCGGGGATGGTTGTCAGTGAAAATTCCAGTAGATCAGCAGTTTCTGACAGACCAGCACATCTGGAACAAACAACCATGCCATGTTGAAAGGCACTTAAATCACATTTCTTCTCCATTCTGATGCTCGGTTTGAGCAGGTTGTCTGGACCATGCTAACTTGCCTAACTGCATTGAGTTGCTGCCATATGATTGGCTGATTAGTTGCTTGCGTAAATGAGTAAGTGAACAGGTGTACCAAATAAAGTGGCATAGTGGTCATTTTTTTATATTTGAGTTTTAAAAATGTGAAATATTGGTCTTCAAATGGGATCTAACATTGTTTTTTTTTTCCTCTGAAGTGTAAATCTGTGAGCTGCAGGAAGAGCGAGCACTGCACCATAAGAAAGGGGGTCCGAAACTGTTACCCAACGTCCTTTGCAACCTGCAGGTGCAGTGGTGACCCCCATTGCAGGAGCCTGGACAACAGGCGGTTTGACTTCCAGGGCACTTGCACGTACGTCCTCTCCAAGCTGGTGAAGGGGTCTGAGCAGGACCTGGAACCATTTGAGGTTTTGGTTGAGAACGAGCACCGAGGGAGGAACCGAGCCGTGGCGTACACAAAGGCTGTGTCACTCACTGTGTATGGAAACGTGACTGTCAGTATGAGCCGAGTCAACAAGGGACAAGTCCTGGTAAGATCAGACTGTTGGTGTGGATGTATCATATTCACAGTTTCAGATCTGTGAGTCGACTTTGGTCATAAAATTATCATAAACTATCTTCTGAACTTTGGATATGGCATTAAGGTAAAAACTCACTGTGCTTGAGACAGACCAGGAGATAGGAGTCACTCAGTTTGTTCATTTTAAAGACCGACATGTGGACATCCATCTGTGATTTTCTTCATTTTAGTTTGTTTTGTGTGCAAAAATAAAGCTCCAGATAAACCGTCCACACAAATGCAACACTGAAACTTCCTGGTATATTTCAGGATATCTTACCAGAAAAACTCCCTGACCTGCTCCTTCACACTTTTCCCTCACAGCAGGAGATTTCCAGCTGTGAGCCTGGTTAGCTGGGTAAATTCCTTTCTCTGTAAACACTGTGTAAATAAAAATTAACAGGGGTGAGCCAAATGTGGGAATTTTTCCTGGGCAATTTCCCCACTCCCCTCCAGTATTTTATCCAGGTAAAGTCTGAGTGAGCTGATGTAAATGTAAATTCAGACTAAAGCCTGGATAGCTGGGTAAATTCCTCTCTCTGTAAACTCCATTCACACCTGCAGAAAAACCCTGAAATTATCCGTACATTATGCCAGTGAGCTGAGTGTGTGAACTTTGCCTGGGTAATTTCCTCTCTCCTCTAGTATTTTATTTGTATAAAGTCCATGTGAGCTGATGTCTGAAAGCCACAGGAAATAGCCCAGGTATTCACTGAGGTGAGTGGAGAGGGGTGATGGCATTATCCTGTGCGACTGGAGTGAAGCCGGAAATGGGAGACTTGACAGGACAGAAGAAAAAACAATCACTGTAGCAGGAGAAGTTTATCTGATTGTGAGGAGAGTTACACAAACTCGATGTGCCCCTGGACAACGATAGTGTTGTTCCTACGGCGCGTCATGAAAGTTCTGTAGGACATCTGCTCGAAAACAATCACCGATGGGTCTCTCACACACCAATACAACCTTTACAATCTACACACTTATACCATTAACTATGTAAAACAAACAAAAGGCTGAAAGTTTAGCCACTAAACAGCTGTCAAAAAACTGTGTGCTTCTCCCAGTAAGCAGCACACCAGCAGAGTAATAGCCTCTTCTTCTTTTTATGCATTTGCATACGCTGTTGTCCAATACGCCACCTACGGTGGCAACCAGGAAGTGACTTTGACACACAGACAGATACAACAGGCTCTAACAGGGCTCTAGACTTGCCTCAAGGCACATCGGTTGGTGAACCTCTGCTCTTGCCAATAAACAAAGTGAAAAAGATGAATGTGGTTGCTGCTATGGGGTTTAGAAGAAAACCTCAAACCACCTGCTTGTTCATCTGTGTGTTCCCCTCTCCAGGTGAACGGTCGGTCAGTCAACCTGCCCTTCTCAGGTTTTGAAGGAAAACTCGACATATACAGGGAGGGATCCTTCTGTTTGGTAAAAACAGATTTTGATCTGACTCTCAGATTCGACTGGAGATCTCACGTGAGTCTGACCCTGCCCAGCTCGTACGCCGGAGAAACTGCTGGTGAGTGTGGTGGAGGGTATCAAACCTGATTGTGATTGTTCTCAGGGATAAAACTGAAGCCTGTCAGGCTGTCTGACTGCTGTCGGGGGCTTTCTTATCCTCAGGTCTGTGTGGGAACTACAACGGAAAACCAGCGGATGACTTCATAAAATCAGACGGCACCCTGACTGAAAATGTCAACGAGTTTGGAGACAGCTGGAAGGTTTTTATGATCTCTCATTGTTTACATCAGGGATGGGTAAAGGGCACCCTCCTCAGTCCATGTGACCTGGGTCCTTATCAGAAACATGGAGCAGACTTGGAGGATCTTAGCCCATACAAAATCATGCAAAAAAACCCCCAGAAACAAACAAAAGAAAAAACACAAGAAGAAGAAATAGAAATATCTCCAATAACCTTCACGTCTTCTTTGGGGAAATGCGCTGTTTGTGTCTGACCAGCCTATCTTGTTTCCCACCATGCAAAGCGCCAACAGGTCAGGGGTCAAAATGTTGATAGCCTCATTATTTATTCTCTTACATTTATATGTTGGTAAAACAATCAAATCTTGCTAAATTTACATTTTTCAACTTGTTGCACCGATGTTTCACAATGTGTAAACCATATTAATTCTAAACTTTAACACGCATCAGACGTTTTTAGTCCTAAAAAGGATGCTAAAATTTAGTGGTGCTAGTCATAAGCAGGGCTACAGTAAAAGAAATCAGATGGGTGATTGGATTGAGAAGGAAAGTCGCAGAATTGTTCACATTTTTTTACGCAAATTGATCATTTGAGTCGGGGGTTCCTCATCTGTTTCATCTCTGGACCCAAATGAGAAGTTTTCTCTCTCCCCAGGACCCAAACTTACAAAACTACATTATATTATCTAAACCAATAGATACAATCATGATTAACTGCATAAATCAATTTTGGCATAAAAAAAAAATAAAACAACACTTAGATTTTGCAAGAAGGGATGGAGTGTTTTATTCTGACTTTTTTGTTTTGTGTTGTGTTTCACTTTAGTGATATTTGTTTTTCATATGCAATAGCAGTATAACAATTAAGTGGTAGGTGTTGTGAGTTTTCAACTGCAAAATAATGACATTTTAAACTGATTTTAAGTGATTTTTAATTCTTAAAAAATCATTAATAATATTAGCTTCACATATTATCATCATATATTATGTTTTGTACATTTTAGATCATCAAGCAAATTAATTTCCTTCTGTAAAAAAAAACTTTTGAGCCATTTTAACTTATTTGAAGATATGGTTACACTTTAGCAGAAGTTTCTGCTGCGTTGAATTCATGAAAAACTTTTAATTTAAAAGAATTGCAAACAAAGACAAAGAGGAATTTTAGGAAACATTATTGATGAAGCAGAAATTAGAATAACAGAGGGTGTCCTTTAATTTTAGATCCATAAAGTTTTATGACACGTTTATAATTGACCCAAAGTGCTGTTTCAGTTTTCTCTTTTACTTTATTAACGTGATTCAAACAGCCCTATGAGATGAAATATAGAAAGAGATTTTTAAATTTGTCATCATGTTTTGTCTATTAAATCAAAAGCTGTGGATCAAATTACCTATGAACATGGTGTCTTCACATGATGGAGGGAAAAAAGCTCCAATAAGTGGACTACGCAGTTCACACACACTTTTGAAAGCTCTTCTCCCTTATGATGTGGGACTTATCCACACAACATGAGCATTATTGCACCTCATGGTCTTTTAAGTCTTTAATAAAAAGAGTCCTCAGTTTAACAGTGAAGCTGAGCTGAGCACAGTGGGTAAAGCAGCGGGCCATCACTCATCATCACTAGTTTTTGTTTTGTTTGGGAGCCCCCTGGTGGCAGGGTCTCACACACTCTGTTAACAATGGCTACCCCTCTATCCTCTTTTTTACCATATCCAAATACAGGCTGGTGGAGACAAAGACTGCTCCAGTGACTGTCCCGGAGGAAAGTGTCCTGAATGTAAACAAGAGTTGATGGTTCGCTACCAAAACAAGCTCTTCTGTGGGATCATCTCGGATAAAGAGGGACCGTTCAGGTGAGCACCTTGTCTGTGGTTTCATCAGAACAACATTTGATTTGAGACCCTTGGAATAAAAGTCTTTTGGTTTTGATTTAACCTTCATAAGCTGTTGAAACATAAACATTTACAGCATGTCAGCTGTAGTTAATTGAACCCTGATGTTTTCAAATAGGAATTATTTGGTAGCTTAATTAAATATTAAGAATAACAGTATACACACATAGTATGCATTATCGCTCTGTGCCTCCATGGGTTTTCTCCAGGCACTCAAGTTTCCTTGCACGGAGCAAACTCACACTCATTAGGTAGTATTGTGACTTTAGTATTAAGTATAATGACTGATGGTTTTTTGTATAGTTAGTTAGTAAATAATTCTTTATAATCTAGATCTTGGTATTTAAGTGATCATGATTTTGATTTGTGCCATAATAACTGAGTACCCACACAGCTGGTGAAGTGTTAATTTTGTCGACTGATTTTCGTCATAGTTTTCGTCACCAACCTTTTTCCCCTGACGAAAACTAGACCATGACTAAAAAAAACAAGTGTACATAGACAACAACTAAAACTAAATTAACTCACATTTTAGTCAATAGATAAAAAACTAGACTAAAATGTCTGACAGAGACTAAATCCAATCAGACCTAATTTGGTCATGTAGAAAGTAGGGACAAGTTAGGAATATATCCAATCTCAGCTACAAGGGCTGATTGATAAGCTGTGAGCCTCATATTTAAGGGTTTGACTTTTGGCAGACATATTGCATTATTTTTCATCATAATCTCCTTCAGTATCTATACACTTTAGCCAGCGATGTTTAGGGGCCTCAGTGCCACTTTAAAGAAGTCCTTTTCTTGACCGTTCAGAAAGTCCTCCACTGCATGTATGACGTCATCATCTGACCGGAAGTGGGTACCTGAAATGGCCTTTTTCATTTTTGGAAATAGATGAAAGTCTGATGGAGCGAGATCAGGCGAATAAGGCGGATGCTCAATCAATTCAAAGCCACAATCTTTAATGGCAGCCATGGCAATGACAGACTTGTGAACAGGGGCATTTTGTCCATTTTGCAAAAGTCACTTGCCGTGTTTACTTTAGAGTGCTACCTCTTCGATATAAACTGACCAAATGACACCAGTCTTCGGGTACACAGCCTTAAATAGTCAGGGAATAGAGCTGAAAAAGGACATTCCTGCTTATCTTCTTCAATACAAGGCTCACAACTTATCAATCAGCCCTCATACTTTGGTTGTGTGGAAAGGTTGGATGAGTTAAAAGGGACATCCAATCACAGCTGCCTTAGCTTGGTGGTGGCAGGATCCAAGTGTAAAACATGAGTTCAGAAATTCAAGGAAACATAAAAAATGTCTTACCCTTTACACTTCATTTTTAATCGACTGAATTTACAGTAGAAACTGTCGACTAAAATTTTGTGAAATTTCATCAACTAAAACTAGACTAAAATGTTAACAATTTAGATGACTAAATTATGAATAAAACTAAAACATATTTTTGGCAAAAGACTAAAACTAATTTAAAAAGTGCTGTCAAAATTAGCACTGATCTGGTGTTTGCTTCTTTTATGGTTTTGAAGGCTTACACTCTGATTTGGTTCATGCTCCACCCAAAACACACCTGTGTATAATGAAGGCACTATAATCCATCCTCTCTGAGCTCTGTGCCTGGCTTTAGCAGATCACAGATGGGCACCCTCCACCCATTGTGCAGGTTTAGGGCCTCAGGATAACGGGCGTAGGGACTTTTCAACATCCACAGCATGCCCCCTCACTGTGACTCTCTGTCTCTCCACAGTCAGTGTCACGAGAAATTCGACCCCACACCCTTCCTCAACAACTGTGTTTTCGACTTGTGTGCGTACAACGGCCACGCCTCCGCCCTGTGTGACAGCCTATCAGCCTTCACTACCACCTGTCAGCAGGGTGGAGCTCAAGTGGAGAGCTGGAGGACACAGAAGCTCTGCCGTAAGTCCCAGTCACACACAGAGTCCAGTTGGTTCACCTTTATCCGCCCATCCATCAACCATCCAACCATGGATCAGTGAATCCATCCACCTTTCTATCGGCTCATGCATTTTGATTCTCATACTCGCATAGATCGCCTCAAGTCTTCCTGTCCACATTCAGTCACTGATGGTTCTGCATTCATCAGTTCACTATCTAAACTCTGTGTCTGCAGCCATGTCCTGTGGTCCAACAGTCACTATGAGGTGTGTGCACCCCCATGTCAGCCCACCTGCAGCAACCTGGGCCCCCCTGATGGCTGTGACGAGAAGGCCCCCTGCACAGAGGCCTGTGTGTGCGACGACGATTTCATCCTGAGCAACAGCCGCTGTGTGAGCATGGCCGAGTGCGGCTGTCAGTATGAGGGGCAGTACTACGAGGACGGACAGGTAACTCACCTGAGCACACGGGGTGTGCTGACGTTTGAGGCGGACGTGAAAGACTTTTTCTTTGTTTTAAGATTACTTTTTGGGCATTTTGTGCCTTTATTGATAGAAGAGAGAGAGACAGTGGATAGGCTTGTGAAGAGGGGCGAAGGAGAGTAGGGAGACTTGAACCCGGGCCAGCAGAAGCATACGTGGGCTGTGCCTGGTTGCCCACCACTACTCTGAACCAGCACCCAGAGTGTGAAAGACTTTAGTAAAGCCATGCTGCTGTCAAAGATAGATGTGATAATGATTTGATTTAGTTTTTGAACAAAGTGATTAAACAAAGGAGGGTGAAGAGGGTGACACCTGTTCAGTAAGGACACGGCTTCAGGCTTTATTTACTACACCACCATAAACATGTGACTCAAGACCCTGCAACCAAGAACTGGACCGGCAGGATGTCTAAACTGATCAGAAATTTCCTTTAAAAGTGATTTTATTCATTTAACTTATTCCAGCCCTGTCCATGAAACTGATTATTTTATTTCAGCTTTTTAAGTTTAATCTTCAAAGTAAATGTCATCCTTTCCTGAATTATAAAATATTGATATATTCTTCAACTTTTAGCTTCCTCAGTACCATTTTGAATACTTGGTGCTCAGTAAATGTTACAAAATTCTATCCATCATGAGTATACCGCTTAGCTCTTTCGATGTCGGGGGGGGCTGGAGCCCATCCCAGCTGACACTGGGACACCTTGAGCCGGTTGTAAGCCAATCTCAGGGCCACATAGAGAGACAGACAATCATTCATGCCCAAACTCATACTTGAAGTCAATTTGGAGTCACAAGCGTGTTGTTTGGTCTACGAGAGAAAGCCAGAGTGCCTGAAGAGATCCTGACTGACACAGGGTTTGAACCAGCAACCTTCTTGCTGTGCATGCACCGTTCCTGCTGTGCCAGTGAGCCACCAGTCTTGTAACTGATTCAAGTCTTACTCGTTATTATCATGTATTTTATAATATTTTCATTCCTTTCTGTGTCCGCTGAATCTGATAATCCCATGATAATTATTCATGTCTGAGCGGCTGCAGGTGAGAATGTGACGTCCAAATCTGAAACAAACACACACAAGTACACACTCATTCATCTCTACACATATTAAGTACTGACTGAATACTTCAAATTGGCCGTATGTCTGAAATTAAACATCATAAATATAAAGAGTGTCTGTCTCTCTATGTGGCCCTGTGATTGCCTGGTGCCTGGTTCAGTGTGTACCCCGCCTCTGGAGCAATGACAGCTGGGATAGGCTCCAGCCCCCCTGGCCTTGAAAGGGATAAGTGATGTAGAAAATGAATTAATGAATAAAAAACATCATTAAAATTCAGGAAACTGAGTAAAATACACACCTGTGTGAAAAATAAGTGCAAAAGTGTCACAAAAAAAGAATTTTAAAGGCTCCAAAGTTAGAGCTCAGAGAGCTTAAGGGTTGAGGTTAACAGTATATATTTTTTCATCACACTGTGTCACCTGTCCGTCCTCTCTGACTCCCCGTCCTCTGTCCTCAGGTGTTCTTCCCCGGTCAGTCGTGCAACACTCGGTGTGTGTGTTCAGACGGAGGACAGGTCGAGTGTGATTCCAGCTTCAAGTGTTCACCACAGGAGGAGTGCGTCCTGAAGGACGGCTCCTTCTCCTGCAAGCCCAAGGGTGTTGGCTCATGCTCGGTCAGCGGGGTCAGGAACATCCGCTCCTTCGATGGACAGGTATGGTACGGTTTATTTCATGGGTGTATAAACTTTTTTTGACTCGGGGCATGAATGAGAAGTTTGCGCTCTCCCCAAACTTAAAGAACAAATTATGTAAAAGAATAAGTTTATCTGGAGCCTTTATAACAGCAGGATGTACCTCACAGAAGAAGTCATAGGGATTATTAATAATGAAGAATACCTAAAATGCATCTTTAAAGGTTTCATATTTTCAGGTTTATTGATTTGGTTGAATTATAAAGTGAAGAACAAAGCCAGAGCTAATATTCTGTGTTCACCCATGTTAAGATGTCGGTGTAAACAGCAGATAGAAAAACAATTTACATGATCAACCCTGTGACGCTGAGGCCTCAGACTGATCCAGATTCTTCTGACCAACTTTGCGACTCAGAAAAGAGAATTTGATCTATTTCGACTATTTTTACCTCATTTCACAGACCTGGCAAACTACAGTTTTTGTCAAATGTGTTTATATCAATATAAAAATGGACAACAGGTGGAAGACATTCAGTGTTCCCCGGCATTCCCCAACATGGGATTTACTCATGTGTTTTTCTGTATATTCAGTAAATACTGCTTACTGTATTTGGTAGTAGTTTGTAGCATGACTCTCAAAGGGCTTTTGTTTTACAGTGTGCTCCACCCGCAGGTTACGAATGCTTATGAAGCTCATTACTGCCACCTGCTGGTCATAAGTTTGAATGAGGGCCACTATTTCTAAAATACCAAAACAATATTAAAAACATATTGATTTAAATGATAGATCCTGTTAATTATGCAGATATAGGTAATAATTTAGCTGATTTCTGTTTCTGGTTAGGATAATGAAAATAAACAATAGCTTAGCTAAAGGCTAGCTTAGCTAAATTAATGCTAATTAATTGACTCAAGGAACAGGTGATTTATTTGTTTTCATCATTTTTACCACTAGACACACACACGAGAAAAGCGTTATATCGATGTAATGACTCAAAAAATGTTACATTACCTAGTTTGATTTCACTTTATTGTTATAAATGTATCTAAATTAATGCTAATGCGAATGCTAATACTGCTGAGGCTGTCTGTCTGCCATGTCAATCCCATGTTTTTCAACCTGTTTGAAACCCAATTAAACCGACAAGGTTGTGACACTTCAGGCCATCTTTGGCAGAAACTTTAGAAGAGTGAATATTTTATGACATGTCTGCTTTTGTGTCATGAAAGCAGATCATTTTGGTGTAAATATTAGGGCTTGATGTTTGAACCAGGATAACAGACTTGATGCCTGTGGACAAATTACTTTACTAAACATTGTTTTTCCCTCATTGACAGTGTGAAGCATTTCTTTTCACAGTCTTAACAAGTGAATCAAACCAAGAAGAAGAAATGTATTTTATAAAGATATTAGGATATTTGGAAGACATGTAGAAACAAATTGAAATGTTGACATGTCAATTCATAAATGGAGAAAATGTGGCTTTATTGGAGCTGATAGCATAGAGATGAGTGATCATAATTCATGCTAGCATACTCAGTTGACCTGTAGGAATGTGCATCAAGGTGTGAGGCTTCTGAGGACCATCACAGAGGAGGTTTTGACATTAATCCTCTGATGTTTCATTCTGGCCCTGCAGGACTATCCTCTGTGGGGAAACTGTCTGTTCACGCTGTCCAAGGTGGAGGAGGAAGAGGGGGAGATAAAGGCCTTCTCTGTGCAGGTGCAGCAGAAAACAGACAAAGACGGACATGTCACTCGTAATGTCATTGTCAAGGTTGACAACCAAGAAATCGCCATGGAGACGGGGGTCATTTCAGAGGTTAAGGTAAGAATTATTGATTTTATCTGGAGGAGCATGAATGGTCGCAGTCAGCCCGGGCACAAAGCTAAAAGGTCTTTGTAATTACTCTTAAATATGATTAAAACAGGAAGTAAAGATCCTGACCTGATCCTAACACAGCTGTACAGTGGACACTTTATTAGGTACACCTTTTGTGTATGAGGTTGGACATTCATTTGCCTTCCAAGTTGCTTTAATTCTTGGTTCAACAGCTAATTTTTGAACTACATTGACATGTTAGCATCACACACGCAGTTTGGCTTAGTATGGTACACAACTCCAGGTGTTTCTATTGTCAAATATAGGGAAGGATACACAGATAACTGAGCTGTGCCCTGCCACCTTTTTGGCACCCTTCTGTTGGGATTCCAACGTATCGAGCCGACACCAAAGGGTGGAGCTTAAAATGCTGCAGTCTGCTCATTCAAGAAGCATCATTTACCACAGGAAAAACACTTTCAGAGGTTGAGCTAGTTTTTAAGTCAGGAGGAAAACCAGAAATCTGAGACCTTTATTTCAAGGATTCTGCTTTTTTATCTTGCGAGGAGTTGGTCCTGAAGCAGCTGTGGTCCAGCTTCAGCTCCTGAATTTGACTTCTTTAGTACTCCTGTTGTGCGTTTATGATCAGTGGACAACTATTCACTGTTTCACTTAATAATATTGACTATCAGAAATAATTAATAATAATTTACATTAAGTAATGGGATTTAATTTACATTAAATCTACCTCGGGGCACCACCCATAAAGGGAAATGATAGTCAATTTATCAAGTCAGTCTCATAAAAGTTACTGACTATCAATTTGGAACCATGATTTATAATTAACTTAATAAAACTAACCAAAGTTACCTCATCAATTGTCAGTCAAAGTTGAAGGATTTGGAGTTCTGCAGAGAAGAGGTTGGCAAGATTCATTCTTATGCAACATTAACAGACCAGCAACTGACTTTGTGTTCAAAATCATTTATTAACAAACAAACATGAAAACATACAATAGCTAACCTAAGAAAGTCCTATGAACAAGTGTGTGTGTGTGTGTGTGACAAAGGCAAGATGGCTGCCTCTAAAGGATGTCTTAAGACCGCATGGCTCAAAGCATTTACAACCAGGACCACATGGGGAGTGGTGGAGGAAAATGGTCTCTTTGTGTAAGGTTGATGTCTCTACATGAAGTGGTAAAGTTAAAATATAGTTAGCAGTTAGCCATAGCTTAAAGCATAAAGAACATATTCAATAAAACAGTGCAGCAATTGTAGAAATCAAAATGTCCTGTGCTTAGCCGTGCTATGCTAAACTATGTTAGGCCCGGTTATGTTACCAAGTCCATGTATAAAGAGGTGTCCTTTCTGGTGATGCTCTGCAAAGTCCAGTGCTGCAGGTTTGGTGGTTTCCCAGTGGGTTCCAGGCCGGTCTGGCCCTTCAGCTTCTGGCTGTGAAGACCACTGGTTGCTCCTTTGTCCCTGGAGTTAGCAGCTTGATGCTAACTCTGTCATGTTGCCTTTTGTTGTTTTGATCAGGAACTCCTGTTCCTTAAGCAGGGTCTCGTGTCGCTGTTGTTAGGAGGATTGCGGTGCTACAGTCTGCATTGAGCAGGACTGTGGAAGAAGTCTTGAGTTGTATTCCTGAGAAGAGACTGGAAAGATTCTGTGTCTCCTTCTACAGGCTGGGAAAGAGCTGAGAGAGAGCTGAGAGAGAGGAGCTGTGTCCCCTTCTCTCCATGGTTCAGAAAGGGAGCGGACTGCATGGCAGAGCAGGGTCTTATTGTCCTTATCAGAGGGTTCACACCTACGTGTGACCTGGGGGAGGGGGTCAGATGGTCGGCCAACTTTGGTTCAGCCTTCTGCAGGGACATGTTCCTTTTAGCATGGATCCCAACACTCTTCTCCTCTTACAGAATCAGGTGGACACATTATTCTCTGTTGTATAAATGAGCACCGGGTCACAGCCGCTATGCCAAAGCTGGGTGGCCCTCCTTGAGCTCCCAAAGGGTATACCCACTGGATGCTGTTGATTTATAAGTCTCTTCTGGGATTAGTACGTCCTATCTATGTTCAATACTGCAGAAGAAGAGGAGCACCTATGCCTTACGTTCTTGTGCAGTCTATCACTTAGATGTGCCCAGAGTCCGAACTGACTTTGGGAAAAGAGCTTTTCCTTTGCTGCACCCACAGCCTGGAACACTATACAGACTGAACTGAAAATGGCTGAACTGGTTTCACTCAAAGCTTTTCGCTCCATTTTGCTCACCAGACAGCGAGATTCCTATGAACAATGCCTGTGTTTTTAATTTTAGCTGTCCTCAAAAATTATTGCTCTTTCATTGTCAAGTTGTTGTTTTTTGATATATTTGTTGGTTGCAATTTATTGCCTGAATCTTTTTTTCCTTTTGTATTGATATTTGGCTTGTGCTGCAGACCTCTTGGCCAGGATCGCCCTTGTAAATAAGATCCTGATCTCAATGGGATTTATCTGGTTAAATAAAGGTTTAATCATAATAAAAAGCGTAATGTGAAGCCCATTCAGACAGCCCATTTTTAGGGAATAAAAATTATTTATTTGTAAAATCATGTCCTCATTTGAAGAGAAAGACCTCTCAAATACTCACATATTTGCTTTTTTTGTGCTGTCAATCTGCCATTTGTGTGCAAAGACGTGAAGTTAAAACAAAAATGGATGCATCCTCAAACTCTAATAAAGATGATTTTGTCTTTGTCTCTCAGATCGAGGGGATCAGGGTCTCCCTTCCTGCACTGCTGGAGGAGGAAGCAGTCAGACTTTACCAAAATGGCTTCAACATCATCGTAGAAACTGACTTTGGACTGAGGGTGACCTATGACACGGTGTCAGACGTGATCGTACAACTGCCATCCACCTATCAGGGTGCACCGAGCGGTCTCTGTGGAAACTACAACGACGACGCATCAGACGACCTTGGGGAGCTAAAGGTGATCCACAGAAAGCAGCAGCCACCTGGGTGGTGGAGGATGATGATGATGACGTCAAATGTGACACGAGCTGTGGAGCCACCACATGTCCCAGCCCTGACGATCAGAAGGGGCCAGATGCCGAGAAGGCCTGTGACATCATCAAGGCGCCACAAGGTCCGTTTGAGGGATGCCACGCAACAATAAATCCAGAGGCATACTACGACGCCTGTGTGAGGTGAGGAAATATCCCACATCAGACTGCCATCTCCCTGCAGCACCAAAAACAAGCCTTATGGGCGCCATCTGGAGTGGAAGCTGGTGCTCCACCGTGCTTTTAACAGTCAGTCTTTACTCATATAGCACCAAGTCACAACAAGTGTCATCATAGGAAACTTGACAATAGAGCAGGCCGAAGCCATACTCCTCATTTTATAGATACACTTTAATACATATATAAAATACACATATATACACATAGGTCCATACAGAGATGGATCCATCCAGGCAGAGACAAAGAGACTGAAACAATAATTTATGATAGAGACAAACCCATGGACCCCCAGATCATAAATCTGTCCTCATCATATTTGTCTCTGCTGAATATTAATTTATTCCAGGTTAACCCCTTGAGATGTGGCATCTCATTTTCAAGGGAGACCTCATATCTTTAGGTATTTATTATGGAGGTATAATCAATACAACCACAGATATAGAGGTCATTCTAATATTAACAATAACATCTATAATGATCATAAACTGGAGAGAAATGATGTTGATTAATATAGCAGCATCTAGCTGAATAGCTATTAAAATGACTTAAGCTGGTCTTAAAGTATGAATTTCTGTTAATTGATGTTTCTGTTGATGGTTGATGCAGGATAGAGCACATGGAGTGGAGCAGGTCCACAGCAGCAGGTCATCCATGATTGTTTGTCAAGGTCAAACTAACATATGTGTGCTGTTTGAAGGAACTACCATGGATTTAATTCAGCTGATCTCTCTGAAGTTAATATCAGGAACTGTAATGATAATGGAATGGAGCTAAAGGAAAGGACAAATAATTGTAACTGTAGTTATTGCAGCTTTGGAGGTCCACAGCAGCAGGCGGTCCACACCAACAAGAACCAGAGACGAGTACAAGAGCAAAACAGGAAGGGGCAAAGAGAGAGGATGGAGAAAGGGTGTGCCAAATCCCCCGGCAGTTTAAGCCTATTGCAGCTTAACTATGAGATATGAGCTGGTCCCTAACTGAAAGCTTTATCAAAGAGGAATGTTTTAAGTCTAGCCTTAAAGGTAGAGAGGGTGTCTGCCTCCTGAACCGTGGTCGGTAAATGGTTCCAGAGAAGAGGAGCCTGATAACTGAAGGCTCTACCTCCCATACTACTTTTATATGTGGTACACGCTCAACTCTCTTGATCAGGTACCATTGTTTTCCCCTGCAGTGAAGACTCAACGGCCACTTAATTAGGTACACTTGTTTAAATGTCTCTTGACTTAAAGAGCTGATGAGCCTATCACATGGCAGTAACTCAATGCATTCAGGCACATACTGTTGTCAAAATGAGCTGCTGAAACTTTAACCGAGTGTCAGAATGCAGAGCAAAGGTCATTTAGGGCGCACTCACACTACCCAGCACTGTGCCAAAGCACAACTCCCCTTAAAGTTGGAATTGTTAGCGTAGTGCAAGTGCTCCGTCCTGTGCCGTGCTCCAGCCCGGTTCACCTCCTGGCCTCCATGGAGGAGGTGGGCTTTGCTCATGCACGAGCACGTGCAGTGACAGCTCATCAGTGGACCTCTGACCATTTGTTTGAGCAGGTGGTTGTGTTTTTAAACCTGGTGTGACCAGATCATGTCTGGGATATAAAAGTGAAATTAAATGATGTTTAATTGTCTGTTTATTTATTTCAGGGACACGTCGACGACTGAGGGAGGAGACAAAGTCCTCTGTCGACACATTCAGATGTACGTCACTGCCTGTCAGCTCGATGGAGCCAAAATCAAGGAGTGGAGGAACGAAACTTTCTGTCGTGAGTCTAATTTTATCTCTATATACTTTTTCAACATGAAGAATAGATTTTAATCTACTGAAAAATCACAGTTTGCTGCTGCAACATACAAACTATCAGCACCACTAATCCTGTAGTTACTTCTTGTTCTCAGCAGAGCTAAAACACACCTTGATATCTACTAAACTCTGACAGAGACAAATGTTTGAGCTTGAAGCTTTGCAAGACTGAGCTGCCTGAACACTGACATAAAATCTGGCAGATTCAGTGTCTTTGCAAATTCGCCTTTACAGAATGGCAGCCAGCTGAAACCTTGGGGCTTGATTTAAGAGGCTGCTCGTGCAAATGCACAAACCAGAAGCCCAAACCTCTGAGTCTCTGATTCTGACCGTTCTTTGAAGGAAGTCACCAAAAAAAAAATGTTTTGTGTCTTGCCTCACTCCTGAGTTCATGACAAGCAGATAGACACCATTCATTTGACTGTGCAGTAACAAGGAAGAGATGGCTTAAGCTAGTTAGCTTAGCTCAAACTCTGGGAGTCAATGGGTGGTGTTAGCCTGCCTCTGTCTACAGTCATCAGATAAATTCTTCAGCAAATCTAAACGGTCCTGTGTGCTTGTTGTGACTCGTTTTTTTTACCATGTTATGTTATGTTGTCTTCTTCTATCTTCATATTATCGTCTTCCGAGGCTTCGCTTTGTTAATCTGCTTCCTTGTTGGTTTGAGCTAAAGATGTGACGTTCACAAATGAGTTGAGTCTTTTGAACAGTTATTTTAAGTGAAAGATGAGAACCGAATTTGCAGTTGTGAGTGAGTCATTCATTTTCAAGCAATTCTTAAATTTGCAGGCACTTTGCATTTATGACTGTAGGCAGAGGCAGGCTAGCTATACATGTTTACACCCAGTGTTTGAGCTAAGCTAACTAGCAGTGGGCGAGCTTAAATTATATCTTTCTTGTTACTGGATGCACAGTCAAAACAATGGTGTGTATCTGCTTGTAATGGGCTCGGGAGAGAGGAGAGACATTAAAAAACAAAGAAAATGTTGGTGTATCCCTTTAACTAAAGTTTCACTAATGCAACCACAAACAAAGATAACAAATCAAAATGCATATTACAAGTACAAAATATTAATATAGCTGCAGCCTTATGAAGTCATCATCCTTAAGATACCAAAAACATTAAAATTAGAACTTAATGTTTTTGTTCAGACTAAATGTTTCCAGTAGATTTTTGTGCTAACATACGGCACATCATACTTTAACAGACTTCTTTGGAATAACTCATGAGCCAACAGTGATGCATCTGTGTTCGCAGAACAAAGTCTGTCCACAGGAGGTCTCATTTAAGCCAATCCCCCACCCAGAGTGTCACTGAAAGCTACCTCCTCTTCAGGTCTGAGTCTGTTTTTGTCCCTGCAGCGATGAAGTGTCCAAAAGGAAGTCACTACGAGCTGTGCACCTCCACCTGGACCACCAGCTGCTACTCTCTGGAGGTTGCCTTCTCCCCGGTGTGTCAGGAAGGCTGCGAGTGCGATGACGACCTCATGTTTGACGGAGCTGAATGTGTGCCTGTGGAGAAGTGCGGCTGTGTGCGGGATGGACTTTATTACAAAGTAAGAACCAGAGGGCGTTTTGAGCAGCTGTGAGTCGATGAAAGGAAATCCAGATTCAATCTCAAGTCTCTCAAAATCCAAAATAAAAATCATAAAAGTGATTCAACTGACTGATACTGTAGCCATTTTACTCTGATTTAACATTAGTCATTCATACAGTCACAGATGACTGCTCAGCAATCAAGTTTGTAAAACATGTCAGAGGGGCTTTGGTCCAAATTTTGAGCTTGTGCAGGATGGTCCAAGTTCTTCTCACACTATGGGATTTCTACCTTTTGGGCTATTTGGAGGATAAAGCCTTCAGGACCCCTCCTCAGAATTGTTGTTTTATTCGGCCTGTGGATGCCCAGTGGGGTACAGAAGAGCGAGTGAATGTGTTCTGTGACTTGAGCAGAGGAGCAGAGTGTGTTTAGAGGGCAAAGGACATGGCCAATGAAAAATAAAGTTAGTCCTAAGTAAATGCCTTTTTGGTTATTATTGTTGTTTCTTTGTTTTGTTTTTAGTTCTTAAATTTGTCAATGTTCTGGCAAATGTCAAAGAATATCATCCAATCACACAAACTCAAAACTTGGACAAAAGCAATTCTGACATGTTTTATGAAAAATCAATCGTTGTGCAGTCACTCGGACCAAATATGAATGACCAGTGTGCTGTATGAGAGTGAAATGATCATGCTCTCTGAACCTGATATCAGTTTTATGATTTCTTTTTTTGCGCTGTCATGAGACATAAGATTGAATCTGGGCTCCCTTCTCTTTTTGACTTACACTGCTGTACGGCGTGAATGAAACAAAGGGCGCTTGGACAATGTGGAAAAGAAATGTGATGATATGATGCATTCAAACACAGCTCAGAAAAATGACAATTAGACAGATACTTAGGGAGGTATTAAGTTTTGTAAGATAAAAAAAGGGTGCAGTTCAATTTTTAGACTTGTTTGGAGGCCACATTTCCACAAATCAATTCTTCTAGATTGTATCATTAAAACTCCTCTGAATGGAGCAGAAAAAGCACTTCAACAGCCAGGTTTTACAGACCCCAACCAAACATGACAAAAAAACTGAGATGCATGATCACCGGGTTAAAGGTATAATCACAATTCTTCTATTTACTGTCAATAGCAATACTGTGTCAATAACATTATGTTGATGGAGCTAGTGCCTAATGAAGGACTTCGACCAGCAAGGCAGTGGATCTCAACTGGTCTGGCTTTGGGACCCACCATCACCCCTTAATGACAAACTGCGACCTATATTAGGAAAATGTTCAACTTCTCAAATGTATTCAATGAAACAGTCATGCAGAGATAATTTAGAATATCACAGTATGCCAACACAAAACACTAAGTTTAATAATAAACCAAAATGACCACTAGGTGGCGATGATAAAGAGGGAAATATTCACTCAATTAGCAGCATTTTAATAACAACCTTAAACTGCATCCTGGGACACAAGGTCTAAGAATACAAATGTAACTGTAGCTGTGATCCCTCTGCATCAGTGGACACATACTGAACAGCTCTGTGTTAATAATATTCAATCAGCAGCACTAAATGACCATTGATCAGGATCTACAAAAATGAAGCTGTAGCTGAGTCCCCACTCAGTGAATATAAAACAAACACTGGACTATGAAAACGGGTGTCGATAAGCATTATAGTATTGTTGCCACCTGCTGTTAAGGAGTGTGAATAGACTGCACTCCACAGCATAGAAATTCCCCTTCTAAATAAAAACACAGGATTTTTTTTTCATATGATTTTTTGCCCGGGCAAAGCCTCATGGCTGCAGACTTCAACAATGAACTGTAGCAAACTCTGGGCCCTACAGGTCACCCATGGCTAATCGTCTTTTAAGGAATTAAAAAAACACAAGTGAGTGTCATTTATTGTTGATCTTGTTTGTTTTGTTGTAGTCTGGGTCGACCGTTCTCTTAGATGGCTGCTCAGATATCTGTTCCTGTGAGTCCGGGGTGTTCAGCTGCAAAGAGACGAGCTGCCAGGAGGAGGAGGAGTGTCGCAACGTAGACGGAGTCATGGCCTGCGTCAACCCAGGTCAGGACAGAGACAGCCACTGTAGGACTGACTATCTATCTATCTATCTATCTATCTATCTATCTATCTATCTATCTATCTATCTGTCCATCCGTCCGTCTATCTACCTACCTATCTAGCTAGCTAGCTATCGATCATTGTGGGCTTCTTTTTCTTTCTACTTGTCTGCTTTGTCCTAATTGGCTGACTGACTAATTTGTTTAATTTGTTTGCTGCTGTTGTTCATCGGGTGAGTTTTCATGAATAAAACAAACTTTTCTATATATTATCAAGCTGAGAATCTGACTCAGAGTGTCCTGCTAAAATACAGTTACTATAAATCAGTGCCTCACTTACATGATCATAACTTAAAAGCCACCCAAACAGTGGCCGCTCTAGTCCTGTTTTACCGACGGGGGTGAGGCTGGGGCCAGCTCTGTAGCCAGAGGAACAGATAGAACCTGAGGGCGGTGAGCCCCGGGGCTGAAGAACGAGATGGACCAGGACCTATTTCCCTGGTCTATTTGGGCAACAGCCCATAGAGAGTGTTTAAGGAGGACAGACCCTACAAAACATATCTGTAAGGTGATTGGACAGTTGTTCTTCAGTCATGGTGTGAAGGAAAAGACATGAGAGGATTGGTCAGCTCCAGTGTTGTTCTTTGTCCCTCATCTAGTGAATAAATGTCCAGTTCTGATGAAACGGCCACTGAGGCATCCATTCTGGTCTCTGAATGAGCAGCCGTCATAAACAGGCCTGTAGCTGCTCCTCACAGCACTCATGTTTGTGGATCCTGCCTCTTGCTCCAGAGAAGACTCTGATTGGTCAGAGTCTCTGCAGACTGAGAACAATCTAAAAGCTTGGAGCTTTGCAAAGACACTTAGGTAGATCCAGCTGCAGTGCAAGGATAAGAAAAATGAAGCTAATGCAAAATGTCACTGTTGTTTCTCATGTGTCCACCTGAAGAATCTGTTAGTTATGTCATTGCTTGTTGGGTGCAGATGGTTTTACGGCCTGAATAACCATCTTCACAGCCTGGTTCAACACTGTAAATATTTATATAATGGTGTACAGTATGGATTCATCCACGGATTGACTTCAACAATGTTCATAAGCTTTCTTTGATAATCAAATTCCGACGTTACATAACTTTGTCGTGCTCTTCTACAGTCAGTATTTCTGTGAATAGCACCATCTATTGTTGATCATAAGAACTGCATTCAGTCGGATCAGAAGCAGCAGTAAAACAACAGACTGTACAAAGAGCTGAATGCATCTGTGTGATCAGCAAAGGAGCCTTTAAAACACTTCTGAAACCATACTAAAAACAGCCTCATGCTGACTTTGGATCAACCTTCTGATAGGCTGAGAGAGATGATCTATAGCAGCACCATGTAACACTGTCAATCATGTTCCTAACTTCCTAAAACTGGAAATTCTTTGTCAAATGAAAATGAGGACTCACCCCCAGTACAGTGAGAGCATTCAGACTGGTATTTAAACTAAGACTGTTTGTTGAACCAGGCTGTAAAAATGCTCATTCAGGCAACAGAAATAATAATAATAATAATAATACATTTTATTTATATCATCTGTTCCACACACACTCTTGTGTAACTTCCAGTGGTGGACAAAGTACTCAGCGCCATTACTTGAGTGAAAGTATCGATACTCCTGATCAAATATTACTACAATACAAGTGAAAGTTGTTCAGTCAAATCTTTACTTAAGTTAAAGTACTGGAGTACCTGCTTTTGAAATACTAAAATACTAAAAGTACATTTTTGTTTTAATGTCAACACGTTATTGTTTTGTTGCCACAATACATTCACAAAATTTAAGACTGAAACATCCTACTGAAGGCATTGACCTTCTTACAGAACCTGTAGAATAAAAAATTTGTAAAAAATGATATGAAGTCCATAGAAATGTCTTCTGAAACACAACTGAATCAACAAAAGGACAACCATTGCTGTTTTCATTTTTTATGTAGTTTTTGTAGGCGGTGATGAAGTTTGCGCACGGTAAACAGAGCAAACATTTTAACCAATACGAATCTTTCTTTATTTCGTCACTCTGAGCAACGTTAGCTCAACGTTTACCAGCCCGATCTGAGTAGCGTGTGCTTTGGTTCAGTTACGGCATCACCACTTGAACAAATCACACGCAGATCACATTTTAGAGGAGAAAAGAAATTTCATCCTTCGACTTCAGAGCTATACTTAAAAGAAACGAGGCCCCTCATAGAAATATAGTGGAGTTAAAAGTACAGTGTTTGTCTTTCAAATGTAGTGGAGGAAAAGTCATAGGTTCCAAAAAATAATACTAAAGTAAAGCACAGTTACTCAAACAATGTACTTAAGTACAATACTTAAGTACATCTACTTTGTGACTGTCCACCCCTGGTAACTTCCAAGTTCAAGAGGACATTCAAGGAACTGCAGTATGTGGCACTTCTGTATTAGCCTTTATTTTTCAGGATAAAACACATTCCTCACTTTCCTGAATATTCAGTTTTATTGACAGAAAGTGGAGGTATAAACCACACCCTGCCCCATGTCAAATTCTCCTCACTCAGTACAATACTGTGTGTCGATAAAGAGCAAATTTAGCCTCTGATGCCTCCAGGTAATTGTTCATTCATCTGTGAAGAAATGCACTTCTTTTTTCAAGTGTTTAGGTTAATGTATAAAACAATAGACACCTTTTCAAATGCTTTGCAGTTGAAAAGAATTTATATATATATATTTTTTTGTTAATAAGAAAATGTTGTGTATGTGGGGATTTTCTGAGTCGGATTACTGTTGTTTTTGTTCGATAGAATCAGAGTCTGTGGTACATCTCTATTGGTATTGCCAAGTTGTGTCCATTTTTTGAAGGGAGGTTCAAATGATTTTTAGTTCAATGAAATTCTGTTTTCAGACGGATTGTTTCTCTGTGATACTGGGTGATATTAGAGAGACAAAGTATGATATTTTAGACTTATTGTTTTGGAAGGGAAAAGATTTATTTTTAAAAGTGTTGATTCAGATTCCCTTGAATATCAGTCACTTTAGAAAGTTTATTAAATGTTACTCTACCTTGGAGGGATATATTGTGAGAACAAAGTAGGACAATGAAAAATATTAAGAAAGGTAGAAGAAGTTTATTGAAGTGGAGGCTGGTAAGCAAATTCATTTTATATTTTATATATTTTAGGTTGTAAAGCCAGATGATGAAGTTCATGCTGACGAGGGTGTTTTCATTATGATTGTGTTTTGTTTTTATTTCCAGTGTCAAGTTTGTTTTGTGTGTATTGTGATCTGTAATGTTCTGATGTTATGAGTTTGATATTTTCCTTTTTTGTCTAAATAAAAAATAAAATAAAAAATGCACTTCTTTGAAATGAACACCAGGAGGCATCATCATAAAATCAACAGACAGATGCATGTGTAAGTGGAGATGAGTTTTATGTGTGTGTTTGTTTCAGATCCGTGCGCAGACATCAGGTGCCGTGTGAAGGAGCACTGCGAGGTCTCAGAGGATGGGCCACAGTGTGTTCCTGACTCTAAGGCGTTGTGTTGGGCTTTCGGCGACCCTCACTACAGCACTTTTGACGGCACAGATTACTCTTTCCAAGGAACCTGCAGCTACGTCCTTGTCAAAACTACAGGTGAGATGTTACCGTCATGTTTGAATTTTAATCTTATTTCAACGACAGCCACCTGATCAACATGGCAGCCAGACCCATGCCCATCCCTCCTGGTGGTGGGCTCACAGGATGGCCCACGATTGAGTTCCTCTGGGAATCTTAGGGGCAGGGGGCTACTATGATAATATGGGGTACCTCTGCTAAGAGCCTTCCAGCCTCTTTGTGAACATCATCAGCTCAAAGTTAGGCATGTTTCCAGTTTGTATTGGCCTCCAACAGGCAAACAAAGGCGTGACAAATTTATTTATTGAGCACTTTTCGTACGTATCCCAGTTCAAAGTGCTTTACAGGGTTAAAGTAAAAACATGACATTAAGAGTGTTGAGGACTTTCCTGTGGAGGTTTTCCAGGAAAGCCCAACTGGGAGAAGACCCCGTGGTAGACCCAGAATTTACTGGGTGATTCTTTAAAATTCATCAGGAGGAGCCGGAAACTGTTGTTGGGGGGATGTCTGGGTTAACCTGCAGAGCCTGCTGCCTCCATCACCTGGCCCTCTTCGCACCAGCATCCTGTGAAGGGATAAGTCGTAAAGATATGGATGGAAGCATAAGCAGACCTCCCTGAGCATCTAATGCTTCCACTACGAGTGTTAACTTTGAACCATTAATGTCATATTTGATGCTTTTTCATCACACGTTAAAATATTTTTAAAGAACTGTTGAAGAGAGGGAATTTGGATTTTGGCTTACTGACTAAGATCCAAATTTGATCAAACTTTTCTGTCTGGATCCTCAAAGACTGAGTCACTTTACCAATCTCTAGAAGCGGTCCTGGATTATTCCATCTCAGTCCTCCAGGCTCACTTGTTTTAAAGTTTAAGTTTATCCACGGTCTATTTTGGCCACAGAGACATGTAATGTCAGTGTGTTCTAACAAGAACTTCTGTTTTCCTGATTCATTTAGGTGCTGATTCATCCTTGCCGGAGTTAACCATCACCACGAAAAACGAGCTTCGAGGGAACTCTGAGGGCTCCTTTGTGGGCTCAGTGTCTGTGCAGATTTTAAGTTACACTATTGACATCATCAGCGGTGACCGCGGCCACATAGTGGTGAGTCTTAAACCGGTCAACACCAAGAAATACTCAACGATGTCCATTTCTGTCTGGTGTCCTCAGAGAGAGGGAAGATGCATAAAAGTTAAATGGCTCATGGCTGTTTGTGCTGATGAAACAATCAGGGTGGGAGACTCAGTGCTAAAGCACAGCTTCATATCTGCTCATGCAGGAAAATTAATCTACTGATTCTCAAACTGAGGGACAAGGAAGAGTAATACTCAGGGGAGAATTTAGTCAAATTTATGATGCCCCTAAAATCGATAAAGAACAACAGTATATAATGGGAATGTCCCTATAATTTAGTTTAATTTAGTTTGGTTAGTTGATTTGATCAGTTTTTTCAGATTATTTTTGGGACATTTTTGTGCCCCTTTATTAATAAGAGAGAGACACAGTGGATATGATTGTGAAAGGGGGCGAGGGAGTTGGGGGGGGGGGGGGGGGGGGGGGGGGGGGTGCACAGTCTACAACGTGGCCACAGATGCATGTATACCTGGGTTGTGCCTGGTTGCCTACCACTCCGCCAAATCAATGTCCGATTCGATAAGTTTTTGTCTCTTTCTTCATAGACAAACACTGGAAGAATCTAAGACCTGAAATTATATTGACATGTGAGCTCAGAAAACCATCGTCAGTTAACACAGTTCATCTCTTAATCTACAAGGTCAAGTTCAAACTCTACCATGCAAAGCCCAGAAACACCACCAGCTTCTGTGGGCCCGAGCTCTTCTGACATGGACTGAGGCAAAGTGGAAAAGTCTGCTGTGGTCTCAGTCCACATTTCAGACTGTTTTTGGACATCATGGACGTGGTGTCGTCAAGGCTTAAGAGGAAAAGGACCATCCAGAATATCAGGCTTGCATTTTTTTACCCTATTTTAAAAATGGAGAGCTATATTGACCTTGTTACAGCAGATGCTTATGTCCACTTATCAACCCATTCATGCTGCAGTTTCAAGCCGTAACAAGATACGTTACATTAAGCTTCCACTCTGAACATCATGGAAACAGAGTGGGGAGCGGGGGCGTAGAGTTGACCCCTTGTTCATTATATTGGTGAGGTGGGGAGCACAGTGGGGGACAAGAGCACTGTGGAGCCTTGTTATGGCACTTTAACACAAATGCACTGTGACATGGGCTTTTGTCATCGACAGGACTGTCACAATATATGAATATGTACTATAACTGTCTTTATTATAAACTGCAGTCATAATATTGAGCCAAAAATAGGCCTAGACAGGTCTTAACCATCATGCTGCGGGGGCTAGCAGATAACATCAGTGCAGTGCAGGAATTTCTCTGACACAAATTGCAGCGTGAAGCGGACACACACACTCAAATGCACACTGTTGTGTGTGTTTACAGTGTGTTGACTCCTCTGCAAGTTTGTCAGTGAAAAAGCAAAACCAAGTATGTGTGTTCCCTTTGCATAGCGTTGTTGTCCATCTGTAGCTTGGACACAAACTATGTGCTGGTATATATCGATATGGACTGGCTTGATCCAGAGCTGCAGCCATTTTATTTCTTTTACAACAGCAGTCTAGTTTAACTGGAGTCTCACTTTTTTAGACTAGAAATACTCCAAAGCGCTGCTAAAACTGCAGGTCCATAAACTCACTGGTAGACATAAGCCCATAAAGATCTGTCAGTGATAAACATGAGCTTTGACAAATTTCACTCTAAAATCTTCACCTGTAATCACAGGCGATGTTCTGATTTTGGAAGTACATGACTCACTGTAATGGGAACTTTGTGTTCTAAACTCAGGACATAAATGAACCACTGACATAGTTACAGATCCATCAGACTATAACTGAAATCACACAAAAATATTCATCAGATTTTTGCATGTTGTCTTCGAAATCATGAGCATGTTATAGGATAAGAAGTGGCTGTTGCTTTGAATGCATTTTGAAACACTTTATTTTAACCTCCTTTTGTAACACAGTTGTATGATATCAATAATGCAGAGAGCAAAAGTAAAGTAAAAATTAACTGAACAAAAGAAAAAATACTCAGTGATTCATAGGTCATACCACCCCACCATTTCTTTTATTATAACTTCGTAGTTATTATTATTTTCTTGTACATTGTGTTTCCTACAGTAATGGTTTCAAACAGTCTGTCCATTTCACACGGGCATCTTTCAGAGTATTTTGCCAAAGCAGGAAGAACAGTGGCTGTAGATTTAAGATACCTATATTATTGAGTCTTGCCTAGTTTAATGAAAATATTGCAATAATATTATTATTGTGTTTTTTTTTTTTTATTTTGGCCACGATAATGGTGAAGGGAAAATCAAATATCAAAACAGTCAGATTAAGACTCACATATAAAAAGAAATGAATATATCCTCATCCACCCATCCATCCATCCATCCATCCATCCATCCATCCATCCATCATCTATACCCCTGTCCCTTTTGGGGACACGGGGGCTGGCGCCTATCCCAGCTGACTTTGGGCGCCCTGACCAACACGGGGATAGAACCAGCAACCTTCTTACTCTGAGGCATGTGGACTGCCTGCTGCACCACTGTGTCAACCATATATATTATAACATATATTTTATTATTATTATCATTATTATTGTTATTGTTGTTAGTAGTAGTAGTAGTATTTTTTTCCCAAGCTTGTTTAAAGTTTGTGTTTTTTTCTGTGCTGTTTAGAGATCAGTTTTGTCCTATTATTCTCTGGTTCAAGGGTTACATGGTCTCTGGTCAGCTGTGAAACAGATGAGCATGTCCATCAACCTGATTTTAAACATTTTTAAGGATGAAATCATGGTCCTTCAAAAAGAAATAGTTTCTATGATCACACCCAGTGTTAAAGATTGTTGAACAAAAACATTTTTTATGATGTAGACTCAGTTCATATAAATGAGGAGGAACATTTCTGAGCCCTCCCACTCATAATCTGATGAGTCCACAGCTGTGTTTATCATACACCCATTTAAAGACACGTTGACTCTATGAAGACGTCTCTTTGACAGTGTTCTGTGAATAAGACTGTTTGATTACAGCGTTTGCTTCAAGTGCGATGTTAGAATGAAAACACAGCCATGTGGATAATCATTAACAGTCAGTGCTGTTTTCCTGTAGTTGAACGGAGAGAAGACGGTTCTCCCCATCGAGCTGGATGAAGGCAGCATCTCCATCACACAGAGTGGAATCAGAGGAACCATCATGACTGACTTTGGTGTGGAGATCACCTTTGATTGGACCACCCTTGTCATGGTTTCCCTCAGCAGCAGTTTCTATGGTAATGTTGGTGGGCTCTGTGGCACCTACAACGGCGACAAGGCTGACGATATGACAACCTCTAAGGGCAGTGTCACGGAGGATGTGATAGAGTGGGCGAAGTCATGGAGCGTCCCTGATGGAGGTTCGTTCTGTTACCATGAGTGCAAGGAAGACTGTCTTCAGTGCTCCAGAGAGGACCAGAAAAGGTAATTATAGGTATTCCTGTGTTATCAATCATTTCAGAGCAGAGGTCGCATTAAAGAGCCCAAATTCTTCTTTTTTGATTTTATATATCCTTTTTTATGTCTCCTCTGATTGAGAGAGTACTTCTGTTGGCAAGACAAAAGTCTGCCACATCAGGACTTTCTCCTGCAGAACTAGAAAGCACCCAAACCTCAGCCAAGGTAGCTCACATATTGCTGTTACATCTATAAGCAATCATTCCATAATGAAGTTACCATCATAATATGATTCCTTGACCCTGAAAACCCACACCTAGCCCTTACTGAGCAAAAATGATTGTTCACGAATGGAAGTTATCTGGATCACCACCAAAATCTAATCATTTTTAAGTTGGCTCATTACCGTCGTCTCATGAAAATTTCAGCAAAATTTGTCCAGTAGTTTTTGCGTAACCTTGCTAAAAATAAATACACAAACAAACAGACAGACAATAAAACATAGGCCAGCAAACACACTAGTAGTTCAGGAGTGAGCCTATTGGGACTAGGGTATGTCTTGAGGACTTCTTTTTTCTTGAGCACAACAACGGTACCGTTTCATCCGTGTCTCTGTGTTGCTCTGTTCTATCAATGCTGAAGGTGTCCTGTAATAAAATGCTAATGCTGCACAACTCCAACAAGCTCAGGCCTGGATTTGACCCATTTCTACCTAAAGTGGCCCAAAAATATCTTGAAGAAAAAACACAGACAGGATAGCCACAACAATGTAGACCAACTTAATCATTTCAATCATTCAGGAGGAAATTCTCCCACAAGAGGTTAAAACTCAGCATTATATGTTGGCAGTGTGTTAACAGTAGCTTAGTTGTTCTTTCATGTTGTTGTTTAACAATATCCTGGCATAAGGTTTTTACTGTTCCAATCAAATTAATGCTTTAAAAAATGTCTTTTGATTTGTTCATAGAGATTATCATGATGAACAAATCATGGGAGTTTCCAATCCAATCCAATCCACTTTGTCTGTATAGCAAATTTATAAACACGATGTGCTGCACAGCAATAAAAAACAATATAAAATAATATATTTACACAAACAGGGACCACACAACACTCATGTCATATTTAAAGCCTCTCGTCTTCAGCCTGGTTTTCAGGACGACAAGACGCAGCTGATCAGTGGACCTCAGTGACCATGGAGGGACATAAACATGTAAGAGCTCTGAGGTGTACTGAAGTGCCAGCTCATTTAACACCTTAAAAACAAAATAAAATCTTAAAATTAATTCTAAAATGGACAGGGAGCCAGTGAAGGGACGCCATTCTAACGGGTTCCTGTTAAAAGACGAGCAGCTGCGTTTTGGACTAACTTTTGTTGACAAGATCCAAAAACATATGAAATAAACCCCATTGGCTTTAAGTCAGGGAAACCAGTTCAGTGCAGACTTCAGGGTTGGCCTAAAAAAACAGCATCGCTGCTCCACTCCACGCTGCAGCACGTAATCATCCCTGGAGCCAAAATGGCAGCTGAATGTCTGCAGTTTTTCCATAATCATTTAAAAATAAACCTCTGATCCTTGTTCCTCCTCAGGTATTCTGGTCCAGAGTTCTGTGGGATTCTCAGCAATGAGACCGGACCCTTCAGCATCTGTCACTCCAAACTCCCTGTAGCAGAGTTTATGTCTGACTGTGTGTTCGACCTCTGCGCCAATGACGGACGGCAGGAGGTGTTGTGTGAGGCTCTGAGCCTCTACACGGCAGAGTGCCAAGAACAGAATGTTATTGTGTTTCCATGGAGAGACAAGTCTGGATGCCGTAAGTCATATTCAGTGCATTTTACCAAATATTACTAGAACACAGATGCAGCCTCCAGGTGTGCGTGAGTTTTCTTTGTGATTGTCGGTGTCAACATGACAAATGTAAAGAGCTCAATTTCTGCTTTATGCCCCCTCAGTCTGTTACACATGTCCCCTCAGCCTGGTAGAGCTCCTCTATGTAGAGTGAGAATAGAGGTGGATCAGGGGTACTCCTGAATTGAAAACTGTAATTTTTGAACATTAGTGATTATGAACATACTCCAGCAGTCATCAAAAATGCAAATATGAACCAGAGTTAAGGTAAAAAAAATAAAAATTTGAACCTTCCTCCTGTGTTAGGGTCGGTACCAACCCGTTTTAGGCTTTAAATGCATTAGAGGCAAGTTTATTTGTAGAGCACAATTTGTACACAAGGTAATTCAGAGTGCTTTACAGAACAAGAAAAATGCATTAAAATCCCAATACAAAATAAAAACAAAAATAATCATTATAAAATGAACTTTAAAAGAGAAGAGTGCAGATAAGATCCTTTCAGTCATATGCACAGTTAAACAGAGCTGTTTTGAGCCTAGATTTGAACATTGTCAGTGTAGAGGCCTGTCTCACATCTTCAGAAAGACTGTTCCAGATTTTAGCTGCATAAAACTGGAACCCTGATTTCCAATGTTTAGTCCTGACTCTGGGCCCCAGCAGGAGGCCGGTCCCTGAGGTCCTCAGAGTCCGAGATGGTTCATATGGCACTAACATGTCAGAGATGTACTTTGGTGCTAGGCCGTGGAGAGACTTGTGCTCAAGCAGAGCTGCTTTAAAGTCTATTCTCTGAGCCACAGGAAGCCAGCGTAGGGACCTGAGCACAGGACTTATGTGCTCGTACTTCCTGGTTCTGGTCAGGACCCGAGCAGCAGCATTCTGGATGTACTGCAGCTGTCTTACAGCTCGTTTGGAGAGGCCAGTGAGCAGGCCGTTACAGTAGTCTAACCTACTGGAGACAAATGCATGGATAAGTCTCTCCAGGTCAGGTTTAGACACTATACCTTTGATTTTGGCAATGTTTTTTAGATGGTAAAAGGCTGCTGATGTTATTGATTTGATGTGGCTGTTAAAGTTCAAGTCTGAGTCCATTATTACCGCGAGATTTCTAACCTGATTTGTAGGTTTTAGAGAGAGAGAGACTGGAGGTGACTGCTGACACTTTCTCTTTGTTTCTGTGGACCAAATACGATGACTTCAGTCTTGTCTGAATTTAGCTGGAGAGAGTTGTTTAGCATCCACACACTGACCTGTTGGATGCAGTGACAGAGTGAATCCACTGGTCCATATTCACCTGCTGTCAGTGAGACATAGATCTGAGTGTCGTCTGCATAGTTGTGGTAGGACACTTTATGACTTTGTATTAATTGGCCTAAAGGGAGCATGTAGAGGTTGAACAGAAGGGGTCCCAGGACTGACCCTTGGGACACCCCACAGGTCAAGGCCATGTGGTCTGAGACACAGTTACCAATTTCAACAAAGTACTTCCTGTCTTCGAGATAGGACTTCAACCAATTTAGGGCAGTCCCAGAGATGCCCACCCAGTCCTCTAGTCTCTGTAACAGGATCTCATGATCCACAGTGTCAAAAGCAGCACTCAGATCTAGCAGGACTTAAACTGAGACTTTGCCTGCGTCAGTGTTCAGCTGGATGGCATTTGTCACCTTGATAAGAGCGGTCTCAGTGCTGTGATGGGGTCTAAAACCTGACTGGAAAACATCAAAGGAGTTGTTCAGTAGGAGAAAGTCAGTAAGCTGTTGGTAAACAACTTTTTTAAGGACTAAAAACGGCAGATTTGAGATGGGCTGGTAGTTGTTCAGTACTGTGGCATCAAGACTGCTCTTCTTTAGGAGAGGCTTTATGACCGCAGTTTTCAAGGCCTTTGGGAATGTTCCAGATTGTAGTGACATGTTAACTATGTGAGCGAGTGGTGGTAACAAACTGCTCAGCACAGACTTTAGAAATCTAGTGGGTAACACATCGAGGCAGCATGTAGATGAACTCAGACTGGTGAAGATCTCTTAGACAGTTTTATCAGTTACAGGTGCAAAATGGGTCAGCTCCATGTGTAGGTGGCTGCAGGGTTGTTATTGATGTTGTTGAATTGATGGCATTTTTAATGGTCTGAACCTTGTCGCAAAAGAATACTGCAAACTCATTACACTTAGATGTGGAGATTAGTTCCAATGGCAGTTGAGCTGGAGGATTTGTTAATCTGTTCACTGTTGCAAATAAAACACGCAAGTTGTTACTGCAGTTTCCAATAATTTCAGAAAAGAAGAAATAAAAACAGTAAATTATAAGTGCTCTGTTGAAATAGTGTCATCTGTGCTATTAGGGTCGGTTTTGACCCAGTTATAAAAATAAGATTATGAAGCAATAATTAGAGCCAAAACTGAAATCATGGTGCATCTGTGAAGATAAACAGATAAATGTTCATAAATGTTCACAAATATTCATGCTCATAAAGTTGTCTTGCTACAAATACTGTTTTTCCTTTTTCTTTAAGTAAATATATATGGGTCTAAATTGACCCGTCACACCATAGTGTTACTATAGTTAATGATATTAGAATAGAAAAAATATATACATATATCACTACAATATGTGTTCTTACACCTCCTAGTAATAGTGAGGTAACTATACAACTTCTTATTTATTTATATGATTCTCTTGAGGTTCACTTTACATTTTTAATTAAAATCAAGGGGTATACAGACAAAGAAAGGCCCAAAGGCCCACACCATAAGATTTTAAAACCAATATTTTCATGGAAAATGAAGCCTGACAAGGTAACCAAGAGATAAGGAAAAAAATTGCATGACAGACAATTGTTTTTAGTGTAATTTACAGCTGATTTAAGGCATGGGTCAAAAACGACCCTAACGTGGAGCATGTATAGAGAAAGCTAACACAGTACAAGGTTGTTCCCCACAAAACATGATAAGACTCTGCTAAGAAGAATGATGTCTGACTGGAGAAGCCCAGAAATACCTGTCATTACAGGGTGCGTTCTAATTTGTGATCAGCGGACCAGTCGGAGAGACAATTATCATCATCATCTTTTTATACATTTGTAAGATTATCAAAGATAGAAGGAGCTCATTTAGTCTTGGATTATGTAACTTGAGAATTCAGGTCGGTTGAGGTCAGATATTGGAGCATATGCCGGTTCAGCACTTTGCAGCATCAGCCTGGGCCCTGTATTGTTCTGGCCTTCTTATAGCCATCCTCCAGGCCCCTGCTCCATCTCTCTAGTGTCCTACGAGCTGAGCCCTCCACAATGCAGGTGGTCCACCCTGTGGTCTGGTCCAACTACTGGGTCTCAGGCACCCAGTGTGCCAAGAGCGGATCAGGTTAGAAAAGCGGGGGCCTGCAGAAGCCCAGCTGCTGCTCCAGTATGCTGCAAGTGACCCATCCCATTCCTTCCCTCCTGAGCATTGGACACAATATCCAAAAATGCATTGAAGGAAAGTAGTCATGAAAGAGTCCAGCTGCAGTTTCTGGCCACTAGTCAGTTTCCAAGCCTCACAAGAGCACTGCAAGACCAAGGGCCTGATCTACTAAAGGTTTGTGTGTATAAAACATGAGCAAACTTGATAGCGTGCGCAAAGCTGATTTACTAACAGGGTGCACTGAGGATTGCGTCTGTGTAATGAAGAAAAATAGCACGTGCAGTCCATTAAGCGTGTTTGCCTTAAATAATATGCAGAATACTTTCAGATGATCAGTATGCCCAAAATGCTGGGAGGAGGAGATGCAAATCATTCACAGATGTAATCATTTAGCACCCGCAATGTGATTTATCAAACCCGCAACTGATTGTGCTCATTGTTTTTGCTTCTATATTTAGCAGGTTTGAAAGGCAGGTGCAAAACAGGCACAATGTTACACACAGAGGGCTGCGCTCATTGTGTCGAGAAACAGAGGTCGCATTAACGGAATATTTTCTGCCATTGACTGAATTTTTTGATGAATGACAGAAAGATTTGGAGGTTGTCTGTAATTATGATGGACTGGAAAAAGAGGGACGATCCAGTGTGGCTTTAAACTCATGCAGACAAACACGTAAAGGAAACCCTCTCTGTTTTGCGCTCTACATTGCGGAGGAGATCATTTAACTTGTGTAAAAAAAGAAGATCTCCATTAGCTGGCTATGAAGGAGGATCACTCCGTTTGTCACTCAGAGCTGACTGCATCACACTCTCCACGCACTGACAGTCAGTTTAAGAGCTGTCATTGCGTGGAGAGTGTGACGCTGTCAGTGCGTAAAAGGCAAGAGTACCCACGCGGTCTGTTGGTGTGTAACTGTAAGACTGCTCTTCACATGAGAGGTTATTGATGATGAAGCTGTGTAACTACGTGAATGCTGTCATTTAGGTTATGTTTGATTGGAATCAGAAAAGGAAAATTAAAAATAAAGATAAAAATATGGCATGAGGGAAAAGTGAGAGTCAAAATGACAGACAGCAAAAAGGTTGCTGCCAGTGTGTTCATTTGCCTCCAACTTCATGGCTTCAAACACAGCCGTTAGCACACGCAAAATCCTCCTTTAAAGAGGGGGGTCCACATCACTTTTGCACCCGTTATCAATTGGGCACACAGTCATAGTAGATCACTAGTAGATCAGGTGTAAAGCAGAAAGGTGTAAAGCTTTCTGCTTTACACCTTTGTAGGTGTAAAGCTTTCTGCTTTACACCTACAAACCTTTGATCGACGTGCTGAACCAACGCTACTTTATTTCCATTTATTCTTTATTTCCAATGCAAAAAGAGGAGGTGCTCTAGGAACTACACAGTGCCAGATCCACCCGGCCTGTTCGATGGCCACGTCTGGCCCATGTATCTGAAACACAAGAACAAAATTGCATGTGCAATTACACGCCCAGTAATTGCACATGCAATTTTTTAGTTTGCACACGCAATTTAGCACTCGTTAGTTTTTATCTTAGTAGATCAGACCCCAAGTGTACCAGGGACCGAAAGGATCCGACTATTGTCCGCATGACTTGAGAATTACTCAGAAGAAATCCGGACTTATTTTGCACAAAGCTTTTAAAAAGCTCATATTCTGCTTATTCAGTTTTAAATGTCCTTTAGTGTGTTTTACATGCCCCCTTCACATTGTACAGTACTTCTATACACAAGACAAAAAGCCTGCCACATCAGTGTTTCTTAGCTTAGTAGCTGCCTGAAATGGCTCTTTGTTCTCCCAACCCTTCGCCAAAAACAGACAAGCCATTGAATTGTCTTATCATTGTTTAAGTCCATTGGTTCTGCTGGAAAGTCCAGTGCAGAGCATAGACCGTGGAATGAATGCAGAGCTATTAGAAAACATGGCCTTGAGCAGCACTGTACTGACCAATCACCACAAAGACTGGTGAACCACTCAGAGAGGAATGGGCCCTGTGGGTCAGGAGACCATACATAGACCGGAGCTCTAACAGAGCCTCTCAGATGGAGTGA
This sequence comes from Cetoscarus ocellatus, assembly GCA_037902135.1. NCBI lineage: Eukaryota > Metazoa > Chordata > Actinopteri > Labriformes > Labridae > Cetoscarus > Cetoscarus ocellatus. The sequence continues at coordinate 412,398 of JBAMNC010001849.1, forward strand.
GAATAGAGGTGGATCAGGGGCACTCAGTGTGTTAAAACTAGAAGGCTTTTTGAACATTAGTCATTGTGAACACACTCTAACAGGGTTCTCATGCATCCTGGGAAACCTGGAAGGCGATTGATCAATTTTCCAGTCATGGAAAACATATGGAAATGAGAAAAATGTAAAATGTCCTGGAAAAGCTTGAATTGTCCTGGAAAATGATTTATTCTCCTGATACTTCTCTCTACCTTGTTAAGTAAACACAAATGGGTTAAAATGTGTGCATAGCCTATGTATGTATGTATGCATGGATGTATGTTTGTATGTATGTATGTAGTATGTATAATACATAGAATATAAAAGATATGAAAAAGCAAAGGTTAGAAGTTGGTTATGTGACACTGGAATCTGTGGGTGTGATGGTGATATCCTTTGATAAATATGATAAATTCTATGATAAATATTACATAATTTCTAAGAATGTAAGAGATTATTTCATATATGTGTTACAGCCATAGACTGCACATCTTGTAAATCAGAACTCTTGGACAGAAGAGGCATGTATACAGCAATCTGGGTAAATGTACAAAATGTAAGGTACAACTGTTGAAAAGGACACTGCAAAATGTGTGTGTGTATGTGTGTGTATGTGTTGGGGGGGTGGGGTTGTCCTGGAAAAGTTCTGGAAAATAATTTCTAGAAGAGTGGGATCCCTGTCTAACAGTCATGAAAAATGAAATTTATCAAATTATTGGCTCTTGAAGTGAAGACAACGTCGGACAGGGACATGGCATTTTCTGTGAAATATTTTATCAAAAAAGACGTACGAACAACATTCCTGCAGTGTAGCACCATTTGTTAGCTTGTCTGTTTTTGCTCTGAGTGCTGTCTAACTTTTCACCAAGACATGTACTGCCAAAGCAACATGACCATGTTTCATATCAGACTGATAAATGTGACTGCAGCTCTGAAAATAGACTCATTATGAAGATATTTTCTGCTGTCTCCTTTGTTTCTTTAGCCCCTCAGTGCCCTGAAAACAGTCACTACGAGGAGTGCGGTTCAGCATGTCCGCCTGGCTGTGGTCCCCCACCCGAGGTGTGCCCGGAGGTCTGTGTGGAGGGCTGTTTCTGTGACGAGGGCTTCGTGAGCATTGGAAAAGAGTAAGTTTAACATTTCCTGACTGAACTTTGAGACTAACAGATGAACATGGCAGCTGTAGCAGGTGCCATAGAAGAGCACTGCCTCAAACCCATGTTGTTATCAGAAGGTCCTCCGCACAACAGTACAGACAGAATAAGGAGACATCCACACAGAGAGGGACAAGTTTTAATCGAGTAGGTGTTTTGTCCACACGTAAATACCGGTTCATATGCTGAAAATGCACATTTTTGAAAACAGGTCCCAGAGTGGATAATTCTGAAAATACTGGCCGGGCTTTGTGTATGGATAGCTTCAGAAACAATGACGTCACAGAAATTTTGGGCCTTTTTAAAAGATGTGACTCAAACTACGCAAAGTTTTTCACATCAAGCTTCTGCCAAGCAAATAAATGGATAAATAGGAAGATTTTTTTTAAACCTTTGCTTATAGTTGTTACAGCCAAGCTGCTCTGTTTAAAGACACAAATAAGCCTGGAGGAAACCCTCTTCAGTTAATAAATGTAAAATTAATTATAAATGAAACCATGTAGTGTAAGCAGCTTCCTGGCATTTCAGCCATTTTAAACATTCTACATGTTTTTATTTTAATTCACTTCTAATATATGAATAGTCTTCATGAATCTGATCTTTTACTTCTGTCAAGAATGTAAAAACTTTGCAGATTATGCATTTGTTTGACTCCATTCCCTGTCATTTTTAGATACCTTCATTTATTAAATGATATTCAGACATCTCCATATACAGCTGTGTTTATGATTACACTATTTTCCTCTTATGAATGTTCAAAAGGGCCAATTTTCTGTATATGAATATCACTTAATGGGAGTATGATGATGCAAAATATGCCAGGATACAGTTTCTTTCAATAAAATGTTTAGTTTTGTTTATGTAAGTGCAGAGTAAAGACATTATAAAAACACCTACAGATGCAGCCGCTTCAGTTTTCCCCTTCCAGCCGAATGCCAGCTGAGTTCCAGCCAGTTAACAGCCAAGCTTCAGCCAATGAGTGTCAAAATAAGGTTTTGTTGTTGTTTTTTTTTGCTCTTTATTGCTTTATTTAGTGGAATTTTTATGGTGATCAAAATGTTTGTGGGAATCTTATTAAAGGGTGGGCAGGTCTGATCATGGACCTGTCATGGTTTCCTATCACAGACCAGCCAAGACTCTGCCAAGGAAAGTGGGAAAAATTGAAGTGGCTCCATCTGTCTGGCATTTGTTATATTTGTCATATTTTTGGGACCCCTGTCAGTCATGGGCCCTCAGAATCTGACCACAACAGTTTAAAGCAAGAGGAATAACGGAGTGTCCAGATAAAAGAGGAGCTCTAAATATTAGAAACAGCAGGGTGAAAAGTCTTTTGATGTCCAGGTAAGAAACACGTCCTGATGGCTTTTGTGTCCTCTCTTCCTCTAGATGTGTAAAGAAGGAGGAGGGCTGCGGCTGTCACCATGACGGGCATTATTACCAGCCTGGTCAGGAGTTCTGGGGCGACTCAGAGTGCAGTGAGAAGTGTTTGTGTGACCCAGTTACAAAACAGGTGCAGTGTAACGCTGTGGGATGTCAGCGCGGGGAGACCTGCAGCGTGATAGATGGAGTCCGGGACTGTTACCCACAAATATTTAAGACCTGCACGGCTCGAGGAGATCCACACTTCACTACCTATGATGGAAAGAAGTTTGACTTCCAGGGGACCTGTGTGTACAGACTGTCCAGTGTGTGTGTAGACAACAAGGATCTGAAACACTTTGAGGTGAGATGATAGCCGAAGGTCTGTAATGATTCACAAAAACACGAGTTCATGATATTTGTACAGAAGGAGCTTGGTCCTGAGCTTCTTTGGTTAGTGTTCAGCCATGTGAAGGACTTGCAGCTTCATAAATCAGGGTGTCATCATAACCATATCAGACCAACAAAGCAGGAGTTTTCATTGACTGAGAGTTTGAATAAGACAACCTAAGAGCCACAAGAAGGTCCTTTCCAAGTGCTCAGACATGTAAACTGTGGTTAACCTCAACCACAGTTTACATGTGGTTCAACCTCCTGTTGAACTCTAAGGTTGACAAAATGTTCATCATTGAAGGAAAATAGAACAGCTGCAATATAATCATTTTTAAAGGGGTAGCTGATGCTGGCTGAACTAGGCAAACACCGATAGTCAAGTTCCCTCAAGCCCCCGTCCTAAGATGGAGGAGATTCTGCTTCACAGTGGAGGAGGTGGTTAGATGGCTGAGAGAGGAGGTCTTGCAGCTGGATCCCTCTCTAAGTTACTGCTGTAACAAAGAACCCTCCTCTTCTTCTTCTCTTTTTAATGAGAAGAAGAGCTTATTGGTGCTTTACTGCCCCCTCTTGGACTGGAGTGTGAGCTAGAATAGCTTTGCTTCCTTAAATCCTTTCCAGAAGTCTAGTTCGTTCCAGAAATCAGAACACTGCCCTGAATCTTTCCCTGATGATATCATTCATATTTAAGAGGAAAGCCTTTTTCACACTTGCAACCCTGATATAATAAGGATAATACCAGGTAATTCCTGACATAGTCTACACACTTGCTCTTCTCAACAGTTGAGCCCTGCTGAATGGGGGGAGATGTAGTTGAGGGGGGACGGGGGGGTCACAAATAGGCAGCACACAATGTCAAACATACGCTGTGTAGGTCAGTGTTCCTAATATGAGAGAGGATGAACAATTCATGTTTTAACTTCAGTGATGCATGTTCAAAAGTGTATCAACAGCATCAGTGAAAGAGTTAAGAGGAGCACTGTGGTACACAGAAGTGAATATGAAGCAGCATCACTGTGCACGACGACTATACTGGAGAAAGACAGCTGCAGAGTTTGAGCTCCATATCAAACAGGAGCGTTGGTGATTGTTATAGAGCAGATGTTCTAAAAGGACATGAAGGCTGTGCTGTGTCTAAAATAGTGCATAATCAAAGTGGCTTGTTAATGGGAAATAAGCAGATGTAAACAAACTGTTTGTAGCATGTGATCACACCACGCTGTTTTCGTGGCTTGTTCCACCCTCAATTCTCTGAATTATTCAGAGAGTTTGGCGCCATGTACAGCGATGTATAACATTAGCGTCTGTCTCAAGTGTTTCTAAACAGAAAGAAAAGTAAGCTGTGACACTGTGGCACGTGTTCAGGCTCATGCAATGTACCTCACTCAACCCTACTTCAAAAACCTGAGTTATTCCTGTAATCTTAGCTTTGCTGTACTGTACATTCATATCTATTTCTGATCTCCTAGTTGTCTTTTTTCATATTTATCAGCCAGCTTGTTTCCCTTCATCCCAATGTGAGCAGCAATCCATATGAGGCAGATCTTTTTCCTGTCCATTTATACCTGAGAATCACCTGAAGGATTTCGAGGATGATATCCTATCTGGATATCATCCTCCTGTCTGGACATCATCCTTGGTTAGGCAGGCAGGAAATCATGATCAGATCCAGACTCATGTTGACCACACATTGGCTGAAGTGATGTTGGAGGTGTGAGTGGACAGAAAAAGATACAGAAAGAAAGAGAGGCAAATTGAGACAAAGGGTCTAAAATGAAAATTTTATGATAAATTTCAGACCTCCCAGGCCATAAATATGTCCTCAAATTTTGTTCTTTGTAGCATTATTGAGTTAGTTATGATGGCAGTATTAGCAATGGCAACCATGAACAGAGAGATCGTTCTGATGTCATCATGAACAACTATAGTGATTATCGAACAGAGAGGACTGATGTTGATTATTACTGATCGTTCAATGGTACCATTAGAAACTGCATGATGAGTGAGATCACAGTGTTGTCAATCAGTCTGCCATGACAAAACAAGATCTTCACCGTGTTCTGACACAATGACTTCACAAAAGACAAAAACAGTCCTGTGTTCTGGTCAGACCTTTGAATGAACCAATCAATAACCATTTCTAAACCTTTGGTGTGTTTTTGCTTCTCCCTTTTCTTTTTAACATTTTTAGGTCACTCTGGAAAACAACAACCGTGGCAACAAGAGAGTGTCGTATGCCAAAGTGGTGACAGTCAACGTCTTCAACAGAACATTCACACTTTCATATGAGAACCCCGGCAAAGTGTTGGTAAGAAACACACACACATATATGAACACATGTTAAAGGGTCGGTCTGTTCACATCTATAAGGTGGCTCACATGTACAGTATGGCAGAATCGGTTTGTTTTCAGGGGTGAAGTGTCAACCTTGGTTTTTTACGTGGTGTGGTTTGGTTTTGTTTCACACTGATCTTTGTCTGGCAGACCAACGACCGATGACCAATGTCAAATACTGCTTTATATAGCCCCCTGCCACTAGTTTGGGATGTATGTGGGGTCTTTGGTCCTGTCAGACGGTCTGGTATTGCACTGTCACCCTGAATTACACAAAGGCCTCGAAAAACAGCATTGTGAAGCTACAGGCAGTTTAGTCAAGGTCCTGTGCACACAGAGACAAAAACGTTCTCCGTAAAGACGGCTTGGTTTCAGTGCAATTGTCAGTCCACACAAAAACACAAAAAAATGCTGTCATACATATGTCAAACCTTCAAGTGGCGCTGTAACACTGCCGCAGATAGACACCAAAACCAGAGAGGAAGACATGGAGCATACGCATAAATCATGTGAAGAGTAAACATGCACGGGGGTTTGCTGTTCTCTGTGTCCTCTTGTTGCTCCTGGTGGTTGTAGAGGAGCTTTAAAAGCCAAAACTAGCTCAGGAGCTTCTGCAGCACGGGCGCAAAGCCGTCTTCCACCGCTGTGCCTGTTGTTGTCAGGGTTCGTACATGTGGTGTTAGGGAGAAGCAGGGCTGTGCCGTCATCATTCATAAAGCTAACTGTATTTGATGTCCAGACAGAGACACAAGGCCAGGGTTTTCAGATTCATTCACTCTGGGACCCATTTCTTTTTTCTCCATCGAGCGTAACCACTTCCTCACTTTTGATCACCTGTCACTCATCCCCCTTTTCCTCTCTCCTTGAGACCTAGACCAGGCTGCCATGGAATTTTAGCAAAACTTAGCCAGAAAACAGAGGTATAATTCTTTAAGAATAAATCCTCAACTGTGCTGCTCTGACAGAACAGACCTCTTGTTTGGAGACATTTTGGACCGCTGAGCCCAGCACAGATTCACTCATCAAATTTTATCCAGGAGGTATCCTACGCCCATGTTCAAATCAGGTTCAGCGTGATAAATGCAGATATGTGCCTGGAAATTAGTAAACACTCACTTTATGGATGTACGCACGGTTTATACATGAGGACCACAGAGTTTTTGGGTTGTCCGTCTAGTGGTAATGTTCTTGACCTTGTGCACGTGATATCTCTCAGTCCTCAGATAATCACGTTATTCAGAATGTAACTCACCATAACGCATGATCAGAGGCAGCCAAGAAAACCCTGATAAAGAGACATTCATGAGGACTCACTCTGTTTTTATCAGCTGATTAACAATGACATTTAGGAACACCGTATGTGCCCCTCAGGCAGACATTCCTGCTGACTGCCTCTGGTGAACTCACTTGATTTACAAGTCTTGTAGAAGAAAGTGGAAAGATTATCCGGGCATTGTTACACACAAAGACTAGTGATACTGATTCCTTGAAATAATTGTTAGCGGTTTTTCAAATTCGGAATTATTTTCAATTCCCATCCCTAACAAAAACACAAGGCCCTTTGATGAACAGAGCCCATGTATCCAGGCACAGCACTGCCTCTAGCTGGGGTACGACCTTTACGACCTTGAGTTTGCAGTGCTGCTCAGTGTTCTGCTATGGTGGCGTTGTTGTTGTAGGACATGTTATGTGCTCTCTGCTGCTTTTATGATTTTTTGGAGTGGAAACACAACCTTGACATTTTATTGAATGTGTGTGTGTTTGTTTTTTCAGGTTGGTGGTGAGGAAGAGTCTCTGCCTTACTCCCTGGACCAGCCTCCAGTTCAAGTTTACCGCAGACATCAACATGCTGTCATCGAGACACATTTCATCAGGGTAAATATTGGCATTTATTCAACTTTTAGACTTTTGAAAGGTGAATATAAAACCTTAAAGAAAAATATTGGATGACCTCATGAAGATGAATATTTAACTCAAAGGTAATGACAAAACTGAAATCTACTACTTTGCACTTCAGGTTTTAAAAAGTTAGATTATTTTTCATAATTTATATCAGTCAAGATTTTATAAGTTGTTCATTTTTGCGTGGTTTTTACAATTCTGCCCCAGCCACTTGAATCAGCCCATTGTCAACAATAAAAACGATGACACTAGCATCCATCTCCAAGTGAGTAAAAAATGCTCGTTGACACCCATTCAAACCACTGATTTGATCCATAAGCCATTAAGACATAAATCATGCATTTTCTGATGTCCAGCTTTCATCAAATTTTCTCCTGGACATTTTTTTACACCATTATGTCACTCTTACCATATTTGGAAGAGGGATTAAATGTTTTTCCACTAGATGGCGGTAGTAATTTATTTTCATCTAGTCTCAGACTTTTGATCTGTTGTCTACACTGTGTTCAGGTTTGTCTGTTTGTTTGTTTGTTCATGCAAAAACTATTGGACGGATTTTGCTGAAATTTTCAGGAGATGTTAGTAATGGCCCAGCTTAAAAATAACTAGATTTTGGTGGTGATCCAGATAACCACCATTGGCAAACAATTGTTTTTGCTCAATATCTGTCTAACTAATAATGATATCAACATGATTCTGAGTGCTAGGTGTGGGTTTTCAGGGTCAATCAACCATATTATGATAGTGGGCTCTAATTTCCTGGCACAACTCAGGGTGGCACAATTTGGTGCCAAAAAAACATGCGGACTGTGCGCTGAAAGCCCGCCAGCTCCAACCTGGTCTATTCTCGGTGCAGACGAGGCACACCCCGGTGCAGTGGTAATTTGGCTGACAGGCGCACAGTGTTCACACGTCACCAAAACCTCACAGGCAGGTGTCCAGAGTGTCAGGCACATTTCAATGCAATAAACAATCACAGCAACCACTATTTAATGTAACCGTCTGAACCAGCACATACATTTGTATCTATATTAATTGTCCCGTCACATCTGATGTCAGATCAGAGACGTTTGTCATAACTAATGAGTTCACATCTCTCAGCCAATCACACACAGCCACATCATCTGATAAGGAGTATCCGGCTTCTCTCATCTCATGAAATTCATAAGAAAAGAAAAAAGAGAGAGACGCTCGCTGAATAAATGTAAGTCACTCTGTGTCTTAAGGATTTACCTGTGATTGCCCATATTTTTCGGTTTAAACTTTATTCGTAACGTGATCTAAAAAGATGGAGTACATTATTGCAAGGAGGATGAGGAGGAGATCTCGGGGGGAATATTTCACCTAAGGTGCTGCTATTTGGCGATGACAGACCAGGAATGGATCACAAGCATGATGAATGGATTAGCCTGCTGCTGTGTTTAAATGTAATTATCACTTAATTTTGTACTCCTATTATGATACAGGAACAGATTACATCTGTCCCACGAGGAGGTCCACACGGTGACGCGCATCGTGGCCTCCGTTGCGCGGCCCGGTGGCCCCTGCGCTCTCCCAGTTGCTGCAAAAATGACAGCGGTTCTGACCTTCTTCACCACCAAGGTGAAATTGTCACTTCGCCTCGCCCGCGGCGCATTTAAAGGCGAGGTGAGATGTTCCTTTGATTGGTTAAGATTACACTCGGCTGTGTTAAACCCACTCACGCCTTCTCTCCTCCCTCTCTGCTACTTGCGCCGGTAGGAGGGACGGAGGCGTGGGTGCACCTCCCTGCGCAAGACTGCGCCATGCACGAAACTTGCAAGATGCCCTGGTCACACCCCGTTGGCGCCGCGCAGGCGCAGCACAGGGCAGGTGTGCCCCGCCTGCGCCTGGTCTCCAAAATAAGAGCCCGGTAACTTTATCATGAAACTATTGCTTATTGATGTAACAGAAACATGTGCACTACTTTGGCGGAGGTTTGCAGTCTCTGGGTGCTTTCTAGTTGTTGTCCTGTTTCTGTAAAACTTCCTTTTGTGCTTTATTGATTCATGACTCTGTAAACTTTCTTCTTGTTTGAATACTGTGTTTTGCTTGTAACCGCCTTTGAAGCAAAATTTATCTCCGCGATGTGACAAAAAGCAATGTACTGAATAGCAGCCCTAAGGCCTCCACACTATGACAACTTTGCCTAGCTTAAAGAGAGACCAACAGAAAAATACTAAATAATAATAATAATAATAATAATAATAAATAATAATACTGTGATGGAAAACAAGGCTGGTAGTGCCCACACTGTGCCAGGCCAGGAGATACCACAAGTGACCTGTGCTGCTACTAAAATGTGATACTTAAGAATAAATTTATCATAGGGTCAGTCCTTTCATTTTTTTGGACATTTTAGCTGATAAAACTCTTCATATTGAATCTGTAAACTTTAAAAGCTTATAAATATTTCACTTATTGTCTCTTCATAGGTGTCCTATGACTTCAGGAGCTCAGTGAGGGTGGAACTGGCTGAGAGCTATGAGAACTCAGTGTGCGGTCTTTGTGGAAACATGAACGGAGATGCAAGTGACGACCTGATGCTGCCTGACGGGACACAGGCCTCTGACGCCAACAAGTTTGGAGAGGGCCATTTGGTGGCTGAGGTGGAGGGATGTTCCCCTGAGTGTAAGAACCAATTTCACTGGTTTTATTCATCTGTATGCACATATCACCACAACTTCATTAGGATCAGCCTTTTAGCTGCTTGATAATACTAATAGCTATCAGCCAATCACGTGGCAGCAATCAAATGCACTTAGGCATGTGAACATGGCAAAGATGACCTGCTGAAGTCCAACCCGAGCATCAGAGTGGAGAAGAAGGGTGATTTATGAGACTCAGAATGTGGCATGGCTGTCCTGAGCTGGCCTGAGTATTTCAGACTGCAGATCTATTTGGAATTTTACACACAATCATCTCCAGGGTTTACAGAGAATGGTCTAAACAAGAGAAAATGTCCAGTGAATGCCAGTTTCCTGGGTCAGAATGCCCTGTTGATGTCAGAAGTCAGAGGAGAATGGTCAGAGTGGTTGTAGATGGTGGAAAGCATAGCCGCGGGAACTTATTTTCAACAGGGGGTGCTGAGAAAAAAAAAATAAGGGGTGGGGTCGAGGTTAGCCAGGATTGACGCTGACTGTGCAGAGCCTATATACCTACAGTAGAGACTGTCAAATTACTAGAATGCAAAATAAGATGCTGCTAAGGGACAATACACCCCACACACACAGGCACAGACAAAAGCACAGGTGCCAGGCCTAACCCCCAAATTCCACAAAAGTGTCGCGCCCTGCAGCGCCGTGCTGAGCCGCGGTCTTGCTCCGACTGACAAATCCTACTGGATGTGTCGCGGTGCACCGTCCCAAAGGAGAAGTGCTGATCCCCGGAGAACCACAAGCTCTCGTGTGAATAGCGATGTCACTCGATAACAAAAGATGTTATAAACTGAGAAAAGAAATAACACCTCACTTCACTTCTCTAAGGTCGTTTGCTGGTCCCAACCACACAGCTTCGTGATTTATTTCACTTCTATCTGCCCATATCCTTGTAGAAAGGATGTGTGGTGTCATATATAATGTCATATATTTCTGTACCTCTACGATTCACTTTTTCGTCCATGGAGTCTTGTTGCCTCTGGGACCCAGACCAACTGTTTACCTCATGCTTGTACCTACGGTTGTGAAGTAATGACGGTTTGGAAGCGGACGGTTTGTGTGTGCAGGGCACACACACACACACACACACACACACACACACACACACACAGGTGCCATGAGATCTGCTTCTCTATTTTGAGTGCTCTTGTGCTGACCGTGGTGCTGACCATCAGCATTACATTAAAATCACCACACAAATGCAGACTGCTCAGCGGCAGCATAAAAAAAAAAAAGCTTTAGGAACACATGTGCAGGCCTCACAGGATTAATGATGGCATAACATGATACAGCCTGAGTAAAACTGGTACTTCAATACAATACAGCAGTTGATAAATCATGTCTATTGACTGCACGGCTGCATAACACTACATTTCGCACCCCTAGTTCCCACGGCCCTGGTAGAAAGGCAACAAGGACACCACATCAGGTGCCACTTCTGTCAGCTAAGACCAGGAAACTGAGGCTAAAAATCACATGGGCTCGCCAAAACCAGACACAGAAGATAATAAAAGTGTCTCCTGGTCTGATGAGTCTGGATTTCTGCTCCTCATTCATATGGTAGGGTCAGAACTTGGTGTGAACATCATAAAGCATGGATCCATCCTGCCCTGGATCAGCGGTTCAGGCTGCTGCTGGTAGTGTGATGGTGTGGGGGACATTTTCTTGGCTCACTTTGGGCGCCTCAGGACCACTTGATCATGGTTTAGACCCCACAGCCTACCTGAGGCTGTTTGCTGTCCACGTCCATCCCTTTATGACCACAGTGGACCATCTTCTGATGGAGACTTCCAGCAGCTCCATGTCTCAAAGCTCAGATCATCTCAAACTGGTTTCTTCAACATAACAATGAGTTCACTGTACTCCAGTGGCCTCCACAGTCACCAGATCTCAATACAATAGAGTAACAGGAGACTCTCATCATGGATGTGCAGCAGCTGTGTGAAAATGTCATGGAGATATGGAGCAACATCTCTGAGGGATGTTTCAGCTCCTCGATGAAGCTATGACATAAAGAATGAAGGAGCTCTGACAGTGAAGGGGATCCAGCCTGGTTCTGGCTAAGTGTACCTAATAATGTTGATAGACAGACAGACAGACAGGAAGACAGACAGACAGACAGACAGACAGACAGATGGATGAATGAATGTCATTAAAAAATGCCTGCTGACTGCATAAAGTCCAACATGAACTTTTTCTGGATGCTCGATGGAGTTGATTTTCATGGAGGTGGCGTTCATTTATTTTAACATGTCCTTCATATCAAGTTCATCACTGTCATGTTTTCTCCTGTTTTCAGGTAAGGACTGTGCACAGCCCCTCCCCCCTGACTTCAAGCCACCTGACTACACCAAGATCTGTGACATCATCACGGAGAAGACCGGACCTCTGGCCGGGTGTTTTAAGGTGTTGGATCCCGAAGCGTTCCACCATGATTGCGTCTACGACATGTATGTAAACGAGGGCAAGGAGGAGCTGGGCCTGTGACATCATCAGCAACTACGTGGACCAGTGTCAGCTGAAAGGAGCTGAAGTGAAGCCCTGGAGGAAGGACGACCTCTGCCGTAAGTTTCTCATGAAGATTTCTTAACCTTTGATGATAGGTCTGAAATAAACATTTACAATTATTCAGGGTAGATCCTCTATTTTTACCTCTGCCAGAGAGCCCATGTGTTTGCAACCATTTGTTTGTTTGTTTGACTGATCCTCAGTTCAGGAACTGAATATCTCAAAAAGTTATGAACAGATTTTGACTACATTGTCTGGGACTGTTGTTCATCCGAATCAGGATGCAGATCCAGGACTTTTTTTCTAGGATCTGTTAACAGTTCCAGATAGGACAGTTTTCCACATGTTTCACAATAACTTGCTTGACAGTGAAAGAAAAGCCTTGGCGGAGATTTGTGCCAAGGCTTCTAGTTTCTGATTAAATAAATCACCTAAGAGCTTGCTCTGCTCATCGTTGTTAATTTTTAAAAATGTATTAAGCAGAGGTAGAGTCGCATGTAGAATGCATTGTAGATGAAGTATCTAAAATGATATTTCAGCTGTTAATCAGTGAACCTGTTGGTCTAAAGATTCACAGTGAGATTTTTTTTTTCTTTTTTTAGATTATTTTTGGGGCATTTTGTGCCTTTATTGACAGGAGAGACAGAAAGTGGAGAGGCTTGTGAAAGCAGATGAGAGAGAGTGGAGGAGGACACTCTGCTAATAGGACCACAGGCTGGATTCAAACCCGGGCCGACAGAAGCATGTATATGGGTCGTGCCTGGCTGCTTACCACTCGATCAAACCAGTATCCCTTTCACAGACAGATTTTATTTGTTGCAGTGTGAGTCCACACTGAATGTAACTTACATACTCGAGCCTTGACCTGACGTAGAATTTGATTGAATCTCACGCCCACATTCAAATCAGGTTCTTGATTAATGCAGATCTGTGTGGAAATGAGACACTTTTAGTCATATGCACACTCAAATCTAACAAGTTGACCTTACTTAAAAACCTTGCCTTAAAAAAGGTAAGTAAATATGATTAATAGTCTTAGATTACATTTACTTTATATTTACTTGTTTTATGTACTCGGAACCCTGTTGTATGTACTTTATTCTACTAAGTTATTTTAACTTGGATTAAGAAAGTTATTTCAACTTTCTATGTTAGTATCAACTAACACTTTCATGCCCATTTACACGCCACTGATGCAGCAGTGGGAGCAACTTGGGGTTAAGTGTCTTGCCAAAGAACTTATCACCATTTGTCCCCCGGAGCTGGGCTCGAACCTGCAACCTCCCAATTACTGACAAAGCGCACTTTCCAACTGCACCGTCGATGCCTCAAATAAATACAGTCAGCACAACAAAGGATGGTTAGTACACAAGAACCAATTCTTTATTTTTTATCAAATCAAATTCAAAAAGCCATCTTACGGTACGGTCAAAACATTTTCGAAAGAATGGAGTCTATCAGCTTGTCGTAGACTGGGGACTGAAGCGCGTTTTCACCTTCTTTGTGGCTTAATGTTAATGCAGATGTGTTGAATAACTCACCTTGAGACTAAAAGAAATTCTACATCCTCCAACACCGAAATCAATCTACAGAGTAGTCTCCTGCCTGGCTATACTGCACATGTGCAATCCTGAACTCAGTGTTCAATCACCGTGATAAAAAGTTTCGAGTCCAGCGTACACACAGGAATTAAGTTGCAAATTTTTTTCAAGCTAAATGGGCTCCTTACTCATATTGATTGAGTTAAATCAACAGGTTATTAAGATTTAAGTAAAGTACACAAATGTAATTTAAGTAAGAATAGTTACTGCATTTTAGAGTGCATGTTTGATAAATGAAGGCCAGAGTTTCATGTCTGCTTGTCTTTCCAAATGTTATGATCAGTGATATTTGGCTTGATGATAAATGTTAGCAGTCACTCACTGTTTCTCTCCAACATTTCTACATTTACAGTCTTCTGGTCGCCCCTCCAATACTTTTTTATAAAGGCAGAGATGTGGTCTGTAGACCTTAGCAAACTTTCTCTCTGTCTCGAAGCTCTCATGGCATCAACTTCGGTCAGTTTATATCCGTGACTGTCGCACATGCAGAGCCCCCTGTGCTCTCATTGGTCAGTGTCTCTGATGTGAAGGAACAGATTGTAGGAGGCAGGACAAAAATCAAAGATGCTGGACTTCCTGTTATGGAGTCGTGAGGCGTCCTGTCACTCTCACACAAAACACTCAGATTTGGTATTGTTATGTTTTTTTTGATTCAGCTCCAGTCCGGCTTATCGATTCCGGTTCCCAACGGATGTGAATTCCAATTGCACATTTTGGAGATTGAAATATGATAAATATTTTGAGAATAGAAATCTGCCTTCAAATATTTTGTGCCTATTATGGATACCAATAATGTCCTATCACCTTTTACAGAGGTTTTACTGCTTCCTCTATATGTATCAAACTACACTGCCCTTTAATAATTATTAACCAAAAGTGTTTGATAAAATAATAACCATAAAACCTACCTTTAGGTGTTATTATTTCTGCTGGTATTTTTTGTTTGAGCAGTTTCAGATTAAAAATGTTGAATATATTATGATATGAAACAGGAAAAACTCTATGAATATCTAGAGATACCTGTCATGGTCGTAGTCTCACCCTGGATATTGTTTTATCCTTGACGTTGACATATATTCAGTGGATTTACATAATCTTACCATATCAGACCAGAAGTGTATAGTTCTTAACTGTAAATCAACAGTCTCCAATCAAGGACTACTCACATATTTAATGAACAAAGCAAAACAAAATCACCAAACATCTGTAAATTCAGTCACACATGCTTTGACGAAGTATTTCAATTCCATGTGTTTGTCCTCATTCAATATTATTGCAGCTTTTAAAAATGAAGCCTAAATCAACCAAAAGAAAGCAGCCGTGGATTAATGAAAATATTGTCATCTGTAAAAGGGAATATAAAACAGTGGAGGTGGCCAAATCTAAACTACAGATACATTTTGTTATCATGAAAGAGCTTTAATCATAATATAAGACACTGGTTAAGAATGTAAGACCACATTATTTCTCTACACTCATTTCCTCATATCTGACAACCCAAGAATTTCATTTAGGACAGTTGATTAACTGGTAAACCAAGACCCTCCATGTGCCCCAGCATATAGTGATGTGGACTTTTAGTCAGAACTAGAATATATGACCATGTAACTCCTGTTTTTGGGTCTTTACACCAGCTCCCTGTATGTTTTAGAATTCATTTTAGGTCTTTCAAAGCCCTTCATGGCCTTTCTCTCAGCTACATCTCTGAGTCTCTTTAGTACCATATGAACCAACTCGAACATTGAGATCCTAGACCAAAGATCTTCTGGTCGTTCCTCACAGCAAACTAAAAACTAAAGATCAACTTGATTTGTTTACCTTAACAGAAATGTGAACCTGAACCCAGCTGTGCCTGGGAATATGTATGCTTATGTGGATGGGAGTCCGTAACCAACTGAGCACAGTGCATGACTGTGTATTTATGCTGTGTTTAGGGAAATGCTTCATCACTGTCTACTCTGGACCAAAATTCTTTCAAGTAGGAGCTGTCCTTTAGCGGTTGAGTTAAACTGTCCACTAACGTGGTCCACCATGATCCTCCTCTTTCAGCTTTGACTGTGTGCTGCATCACACGTGATGTAATGCCACAGCAATGAATCAGAACCCTAAAGATGGATACAACTTTTATCCTCACTGTTGTTTAATCACCTAAAACGGTTAATGCATCTTTCAGGAACTGAAAAGTGGACCTGAAAGTCAGCTACCTTTTTGATTCCTCAACTCTTGAAGACTTGGGATTTTTTAGGACCCAAGCCGACACTACACAAGAAGAAACAACAGCTTTTCATGGTATTGGGTATATTCCGAATATTGGGTCATGTGTCTAGTCTTGCCCTTAGTATCTACACACGTGGACAATTTTTTTTGGTAAAGCCCACAATGGTCACGGAAATAACTTGAAACTGACAAAAGTAAGAATAAATGAAAATTTAGTGAAAATCAACTAATGAAAATCAGACATTGATTTTGAGTTGTGGTGCAACAGAATCATTTTAAAAAACACGATAATGAAACTGGCCTGGACAAAAATGATGGTAGCCCTAGAAAAGATTGAAAATGATTTGACCATAGGGACATGTTGAACTAAGGTGTGTCCTGTAATTGGCATCACAGGTGTCTTCAAGCTTGTAATCAGTCAGTCTGCCTATTTAAAGGCTGAAAAGTAGTCACTGTGCTGTTTGGTATGGTGGTGTGTACCACACTGACCATGGACCACAGAAAGCTAAGGAGAGAGTTGTCTCAGGAGATTAGAAAGAAAATTATAGACAAGCATGCTAAAGGTAAAGGCTATAAGACCATCTCCAAGCAGCTTGATGTTCCTGTGACTACAGCTGCACATATTTTTCAGAAGTTTAAGGTCCACGGGACTGTAGCCAACCTCCCTGGACGTGACTGCAAGAGGAAAATTGATGACAAATTGGAGAGACGGATAATACGAATGGTAACCAAAGAGCCCAGAACAACTTCCAAAGAGATTAGAGGTGAACTCAAAGGTCAAGATACATAAGTGTCAGATTGCACCATCCATCACTGTTTGAGCCAAAGTGGACTGAATGGAGGACACCACTGTTGAAAGCAAATCATAAAAAAGCGAGGCTTCTGGGAGAATGTCCTTGGAAAGGTGAGACAAAACTAGAGCTTTTAGGTAAGTCACATCAGCTCTATGTTCACAGAGACAAAAATGAAGCATACAAAGAAAAGAGCACTGTACCTACTGTGAAACATGGAGGAGGCTCAGTTATGTTCTGGGGCTGCTTTGCTGCATCTGGCACAGGGTGTCTTGAATCTGTGCAGGGTACAATGAAATCTCAAGACTATCAAGGCATTCTGGAGCCAAATGTGCTGCCCAGTGTCAGAAAGCTTGGTCTCAGTCACAGGTCATGGGTCCTCCAACAGGATAATGACCCAAAACACACAGCTAACAACACCCAAGAATGGCTCAGAACAAAACATTGGACTATTCTGAAGTGTCCTTCTATGAGTCGTGATCTAAATCCTATTGAACATTTGTGGAAGGAGGTGAAACATGCAGTCTGGAGCAGTTTGCTCATGAGGAGTGGGCCAAAATACCTGTGGACAGGTGCAGAAGTCTCATTGAGAGTTACAGAAATCGCCTGACTGCAGTGATTGTCTCAAACGGTTGTGCAACAAAATATTAAGTTAAGGGTACCATCATTTTTTATCCAGGCCAGTTTCATTAGTTTGCTTTTTAAAATAATTCTGTTGAACCACGACTCAAAATCAATGTCTGATTTTCATTAGTTAATTTTCAATAAAATTTTTATTTATTCTTACTTTCACCAGTTTCAAGTTATTTCAGTGACCATTGTGGGTTTTTCTTTCTTTAACAGAAGGGTACCAACAATTTTGTCCACGTGTGTAGATGTCCAAAATGGGTGTTAATCCATGCTAAAGCATGTACAGGTAGTCTATAGCGGGAGTAATTTTAATGGCTGAAAGCTAAAACTCAGCCAGTCTGCCCTGTCTCATTTGCAAGTGTTACTTTTATATTTTTCTGCCTTGGAGAGGAAGTTACGTGACATATTCAGAGAGACCTGGATTTGCTTCCAGTTTTGCCTCCTGTTATGCCCCGCCCACTAAAAAATTTCCCAGTGTTAACAAACATGAAAAAGGGCAAGAAACTCTAATATGTGGCACCATGCTTTGGCTACAATGGTGTGTCTCTGTTTGTGTTACATCCATTTAATGTGTATGTGCGTGTGTGTGTGTGTGTGTGTTTCAGCCATGAAGTGTCCAGAGAACAGCAGGTACAACTTCACCGCCCCGGGTTGTCCGGCCACCTGTACATCCCACTCTTCTGCTGCTCACTGTAGGATCGCCCCAGCTGAAGGCTGTGTCTGTAACCATGGATACCTGCAGAGTGAGGTAAGGCTCTTCACTAAGCCCCACCCTCTTTGACTAAAATGTCCCACCTGTTATTGATCTGTTATTGAATTATTAACCTTGCAAAGCAGCTGGATCAACCAGATCCTTCGTGCAAAGCCTCAAGCTAAAACAGTTTCTCCTGGTCAGAAAGAGAGCAGGCTTATCAGTGACCTCGTAGGACAAAGAGGTCATGTGGCTTTGTTAGGCTGAAAGTAGGCAGTGACTGTAAGCCTCAGAATGGCTGGTGATGAATAAAACAAAACATCTGTTCAGTCTTCTTTTAAATAAAAGGTTACATCCTTTACAGTCTGAGATTTTGCCCTGATTGATTAAAATATATCTCATGGATATGTTTCACGGTCCATCTAGTGAGTCAGGTTAGCAGATTACACTCACCAGACACTTTATTAGGTGGGGGGGGGGGGGGCTTGTTGAAAGTACAGTATATTTCTCTGTGAAAGAGCGGCCCAGCAGAAAGAACTGAGGAACCACTGTCTAACTGTTGACTGTTTCTCCTGCAGGACCGCTGTGTGAAGCTCTCTGAATGTGGCTGCCAGGTTGGAACACATTACCTGCAGAATGGTGAAGTCTTCATGAACAACTCCTGTACTCTTTCCTTCAAGTGTAAGAAAGGGAAGCTGATCATCAAACCCCAATTCTGCAGACTCCGACAGAGGTGTGCTGTGGTGAATGGAAAGAGGGGCTGCTACAACAAAAGAGAGCTGAGGGGTTCCCAAAATGAAATCGATGATTAAAGCAGACATTCAGTCAATCATCTTCTCTTCATTAAATCTGATTATTAAGAAGAGAATCTATTAGCATGTTGTGTTTAAACTGTTAGCTATCCCTCATACTCTCCATAATCCTCTTCTGACTAAAGGCATTTGCATTCTGAGTCCGTACTTTGGGTCTTTTTCAAACCGGTGTTCACACAAGTTGAGCCCACTGAATCTAATGAGTTTACTTTTCTGTTAATTCAAAGTAGGAAATAAAATGAAGTCATGCAGCTGTGAGGAGGATTTTTGTGGATCATTTTCAAGATCTTTGAAAATGACCCACAAAAATCATTTTCTTATGGCACTTTGTGGCCTGCCAGTCAATTGAAATTGAAAAATGTGTAAGCGTATAGAAAATGTGACAAAATCTGTCATAAAGAGTTTGAATATAGCAATATCTGTAACATAATGAAGCTAATGTTGACCTTTTATTATGCATAAATAAATGCATTTGTAACACTCAAGATACAAATGATTTGATGACCAGTATATCAATAAAACCAGTTTTGAAACTACAAGTGCTACTATTGCACAATCCTCTACCAAGGCATTTTCTACAACATTGGGCAAGTTATTGTCAAAAATGTGGAAAACTGCCCTATATCTCACTGTTAAGAAATTTAAATCTGGATTCAGGTCACCACAAAAATATTGTCACTCAAGCAGTAATTGACCAGTTTATTAGGTACAACTGGTTTATGATGAAGAACTTTAACTGATGGAGCCCTGCAGTAAATCCTTCCTGCATGAAGCTCTTAATAATCAATGAAATAAGACAGTCTGTCTTTAATGAAAATGGCATCTTGTTATGACTCTCACTCTGTAACTAACTGGATAAATCACTTCACATTAAAGCTAATTCATTATTTTCAGTGTCTGTTCAAAAAATTTCAGTCTTTGTTAATCAATGGTGTCTAATGATCAATAAACACATTTCAGCAGCATAATTGTGAGTCTTTGATTGATTAAAACTATACACTACAAAATATTGGACAAAGTCTAAGTGTCAAAGGCTAGAATAAAAGATTATTAGAGCCTAATCCACGGCCGCCACCATGTTGAAGACGCTGTCTCAGGATTCTTTCTCATGTTAAGTTACATGCACTCTCATCAGTTTGGAGTGAAGCTGCAGCATTGTTACAATTTACATTTGGTTTGCTGAGCTTTAACACTGCACTCTGTCAAATGGACTAAAGTCAAATATTGTGTCATACAGCTACTGGTCACTAGGTGGGGCTGTTGTAGCTGCCATCTACATTCCAACCATCAGGCCTGGTGTTAGACTGTGACCAGGCACTGAGGATAACTTTGTTTAGCTTGAAGCAGCCCTAAGAATTTTAATCTATAACTTAGCGATAAAGTTGTGTTAAGGCTACACCAGGTGATGCTAGGCATTTATTGATATGGCATTCATTTTCCACAAAGGTGTGAATTTTTACCCTTTTTCCTGAGGTCGATAATTACCTGTCAACCAAAAAAAGCACTTTTAATGACCCTCTGTCCACTTTTTAAATCTATTCTATCTCATTATGACCACAATTCTTAAACATAGGGCCATTGCATCATGAAAACATCCAATGTACAATTATAAACAATCAGCCAGCACAGCAGGATTCAAATTTGTACCTTATACCAGTTTTTATAGTACAGTCAAAATCTTAAGACCAGTTGAAAAATTGCAAGAATTATCTTTTTGCACTGTTGGATCTAAAGAAGGTTCTGAGGAGAGCTTTATAATGCAAAGAGAAGAAATGGGAAAGAGAGAAAAAAATGTTGAGTAAGTATTTTTTTGAAAACAACAATTAAACTGAAATAGGCTGTTCATCAGATGATCAAAAGTTTAAGACCACAGCCTTTAAAACCAAAATCTGTGCAAAAAATGTGGATTCCATGTCATTTTCTGTCAGGTTTTCACACTGTCATGGCCTCCTGACGGCAAAGGCAGAAAAGCTTTCTGTCTTTAAACATGGTACGATTGTTAAGCAAGGCCTCTCGCCTCTCAACAGGCTGTCAGTCAAGACACGGGACAATCCCTGACCCAAATCATGGCTGTTAGTGGTGCTGACTGCAGCCCAATAACCATCAGACAGCCTCATGCTGATAGCCAGTGGTCAGACCTCATCCTCAGCATCATCTACACTCCATTTCTACATATTTCCTTCTGACTGTCTGAACTGTCTCAGTTCATGAGTGTAATGAGTTATGGTGTTAGCTGATGACAGTCTGCCAACTCTGCTAAATCATGACGCAGTCAAAGCACCAGAAAAAGCAGATGGTGAACCATTGAACTCTTCACTTTGATTAATTATTGTATCAATGATCATTAATTTATATGTGAGGAAATACAGCCAAGGAAACCAAGCCAACACAAACATATCTACAGACAAAGTCAACCATGGTGTCAACTCCAAGTCACAGCTGTACAGGGTCACTAAACATACAGACTTGGACAAAATTGTTGGTACCCTTCTGTTAAAGAAAGAAAACCCACATAGTCACTGAAATAACTTGAAACTGACAAAAGTAAGAATAAATAAAAATTTAGTGAAAATCAACTAATGAAAATCAGACATTGCTTTTGAACTGTATTTCAACGGAATTATTTTAAAAAATAAAATAATGAAACTGGCCTGGACAAAAATGATGATAGCCCTAGAAAAGATTGAAAATGATTTGACCATAGGGAGATGTCAAACTACGGTGTGTCCTGTAATTAGCATCACAGGTGTCTTCAAACTTGTAATCAGTCAGTCTGCCTATTTAAAGGGTGAAAAGTAGTCACTGTGCTGTTTGGTATGGTGGTGTGTACCACACTGAACATGGACCACAGAAAGCTAAGGATAGAGTTGTCTCAGGAGATTGGAAAGAAAATTATAGACAAGCATGCTAAAGGTAAAGGCTATAAGACCATCTCCAAGCAGCTTGATGTTCCTGTGACTACAGCTGCACATATTATTCAGAAGTTTAAGGTCCACAGGACTGTAGCCAACCCCCCTGGACGTGGCCACAAGAAGAAAATTGATGACAAATTGAAGAGATTCAACAGGCTGACAGAAAGAGGGAACAAACTTCTGTGGACACTGAGGAGCAGCAGAGATAGTTACCTGGTGGTTTGTGTGTGTAAACTGCGAGCCCACAAACCTTCCTGTTGTTAGTCTGAGTTAGAGGTAAGCCTACAGAGCTATCTAATGGAGGTCTAAGGACACATCGCAGCGTGCTGCATCGTAAAGTAGTGCCCTGCATAGAGATTTCTTGGAGGAAAAATAAGGCACTCTGAAATTTTTCACCCAATCATACATTCAATCCAACATAGATCTGTTGATTGTTTTTATGTAAAACCGACAATTACACAAAATAGCTGCACCTGTCAACAGCAGTGGACCCCACTGGTTGCCTCAGCTGCTTCTCCTTGAAGGTACAATGCTGTTGGGAGCCATTTCAGCCACTTCACTGACTGTTGTCCATACCTGATACAATCCAAATTCAAAAATACTGAACTGTCCCTTTAATACAGATATTTACAGCCGGGTTAAAAAAAACAGCTTTAGTCTAAAACTATAATGCATATACAGTATTTTCTCTCACTGTGAGGGGGGTGAATTTTTTTTATTTCAGGATGGTTTTTCTTTCATTGAGGATCCTTATTGGTTTGGCAAATGCAGAAAATGCAGAGTTGCTATTGGTCAGACGGCCTTAAGTCCCACCTTACCACGGCCTTTCTGTCTGTGAGGAGGTTGAGCTAAAGTTTGGTTGAGATGATACATGCAGGACAGCAGCATCCATTAGAGGGCATCAACGCAGTTCAAAGGCTCCTATGAAATGGCTTTGTCCAATTCTTTTACAGTCTGTGCCCCCAACCTACAGGCCATGGAGAAATATATAAATAACTGATTCAACAGTTATTTCAGCAGATGTTAAAATCAGGCTCTCTGTCTCTGTCATCGCTGTGATGAATGAAAAAGTACAGTCTGAGGTAAACTCACTGTTGTGCTCATGTGCTCTTCACCTGTACTCTGCATGTAGTTGTATATAAATGCACCAATCTGGAGGTGATACGAACAGACAGTCGAGGCATCAGCATCGTATACATGCCATATTTGCAGCATTTTCCTCCACAAAAAGGTGTAGCAACTAAATTCATAACCGTGCCAACAGGTGACTTTGATTTGATGGTGTTCCTAAACGTCATTTATCAGCTTACGAAAACAAAACAAAGGGAGTCCTCCTGAATGGCTCTTTATTGGGATTCATTAATAAGCCGTGACTTCCTCTGTTCCCCCCGTCCCATCTGAAACTATTTTATAAAGTGTGGTACAGAAAGTTTGGGGCCACTGCATTAACAGACGACCTGGGTTCACAAAAGCTTCATCGTCTGCAGACTGACCTGCTCAGATGGAGATGGAGGTGGAGGCAGAGAGCCGAGCTCCTTCAGGTGTCTGTTAGTCTCTTTAGCCAGCTGGTTGGTGTAGTGCTGGAGCTGCTGGCTGAAGAAACACACAAAGTGACATTAAAAACACAAAATTTATGAAACAACAACACAGCACCAGAATAACCCCCCCTCCCTGAGGACTCACAGCTTCTCCTGCAGCTCTGAGGTCTCCTGACGAGTGTCCAGCTGGTACAGAAGATTCTTGATCTGACCGGCTGAACAGAGAGAGGAAGAGTGTCATGAGTGGAGGTTTTTGATTGAATTATATGTAAGGATGGGGGTAGAGACCAATCTGGACCCTGGTCTGCTTTTTCAAACCCTGAAAATCAGGCTTACTGATTATCTTATGGAGTCCAAAGGGCTCTGTTACACACCACTTTACCTCTTCTGTCATCCTTTCATATCACTGGTGCCCTAAAATTCAGCTTTTGCAGGAGGGGGGATACACAGTCTCCAAGGACACTGGCATATTGATTGATATGAAACTAAATTAAGGTCCTTATTTTTCCAATTTGTGGTGGCACCTGGTACCTTCCTCTGGTATCCCCTCTGGTCAGGTTCCAAGTTAGCTAGGCTTAAACTAAAATATATGCAAACACTTGAATTTTAGCAGGAAGAAAGAAGTGATCGTGGTTAATACTGTGGCAACTCTGAAATAATAAAACAGATCCATCCATCGATCTTTACTGATATAATGATGTCTTTGGTAACAATGCTGCTATCTCACTGGTGCACTAACTTTTCTTCTTCATTAGTTGTTTTGGTTGGTAGTGGGTTTAGGGTTCAGATGTCATAGCTGTAACCTGAGCTAGTGATGGGCGATACCAGACTTTTTCAAATCGTTGTTTCGATCGTGTTTCTCTGATACTGATACAGATGCAGTCACTTCCATTTTCCTCTTCCAGCCAACAGGAGTGCCCAAAAATGGTGCTTGCCTGACAAGAAAGCATTCAATGGGTTATTCTTTAATGCAGCATTAGTGTTAACCAGTCTCTGCTTCTCTGTCATGTCATTTCAGTGGATCTCATAACAGACATGACAGTGGGCAGGCCCCAGCAGGTCCCAGCATGATCCAGTCACAGACCAGTCAAGGGAAGTGGGGAAAATTAAAGTGGCTCCATCTGCACCAAGCATCTCCTGAAATGCATACAAGGGGCTCTAATTTCCCGGTGCAATGCAGGGTGGGGCAGGATGGCGGAGCGTGGTGCATCCCGCGCAGTGGTAATTTCGTCTGGTGTACCACCGTGGGCAACCAATTTGGCAATTTGGTAGACCGGCTGCGCTGAGATGGGTGTGGCGGCGCACCAGGGGGAGATGTTGACAGATTCAGCTTGGCGCACCGACAATTTCATGCCAAAACACTGCGCAGAAGGTGCGCTGAAAGCTCGTTAGCTCCAACCTGGTCCATTTTCGGCGCAGATGAAGCGCGCTCGGTGCAGTGGTAATTTGGCTGACAGGCGCACAGTGCGCACACGTCACCAAAACCTCACAGGCAGGTATCCAGAATGTCAGACACATTTCAATGCATTAAACAATCACAGCAACCACTATTTAATGTAACCGTCTGAACCAGCACATATATTAATTGTCCCTGTCACATCTGATGTCAGATCAAAGATGTTTGTCATCATGGAAACTCTACGATGTCCTCCGCTGAGCTCATCGTGAGGCTGGTGGAGGGGCCGCCCCCTGTGGCCACCGTGTGCCTTCCTTGATCTGACAGCTTTCTTTTGTCCCTTCTCCTCACATCATCAAACCGTTTTTTACATTGCGCAGCAGATCTCAGAATATCTGGACAAACTTGACTGACATTAGTAACTTCCTCCCAGGCTATTTTTGCATCATCAGCCCGTGGAGGTTTGTTCGTATTTACATATGTTCTGGTACTGCGAGCTTTGACCTCCTGGACTAGCACATCAGTTTCCTCCTGGGAGAAGTCTGACCACCTGGGGCTGCTGCTGCTGCTGCTGCTGTCTTCGTCCATGATGAGGTGAAATTGGCATTGCGCCTTGCTTTTACTCACCTCACATTTAAAGGCAAGGAGATTACACTCGGCTGTCTTAAACCCACTCACACTTTCTCTCCTCCCTCTTTGCCACTTGCACTGGTGGGAGGGACAGAGGCGTGGGTGCGCCTCCCTGGGCCGGACTGCGCTGTGCTGGAAAATTGCAAAATGCCCTGGACACACTCCATTCGTGTGGCACTGGCACAGGGCAGGTGCTCCGCGCCTGTGCCTGGTAGAGCCCAAAATGTTTATGATTCTTTTTTAGTTTTTCATTGACTAAAAGAGGAAACAGGAGATTCTGGATCATTATATAACTTGGAAATCCCAACCTCCCAGTACAACTGGACTGCAGCATCACCACCCCCGAGTCGACAATCGAAGATGGCTGCCCCCAGTGTAAACAGCTATTAAGCTCCTGTAATGATCTGTTTTTTAGCACTTCTGACTTGTGTTTGTTGCACTAAATCAGCACTATACATAGTATTGTTCGACTGATATTAATGGACATGCTGCCAGAGTGTTATTTACATTCTTCATGTGGTATGTGTGACCTACAACACAGGACGTGCTAACAATGGCTAACACAACGGCTAACAATAGCCTGGTAGATTGGCACGTTTTTTCTGACTTTGTAACTGGAACTGGTAACTCGGAGATTCCCACTTCCCTCTTTCCAGTTCTGATGTAAATGGAACGCGTTTAAAGTCTGCGGAGTAAAGGGGTACAGGCATGTTCACAGTGATCCACAGGGCAGAGCCTCAGTTATGACTATATTACCCATAATCCGCTCTGATGTGTCTCCACTCGGTGTAAATAATTGAACCGCATGACTTTCAGCTGCCTGGATAATAAGATGGCATTAATGCTGCAGGCACGTGACAGCAGGAAGAATTAACTCTTTACCTACCTCATGGGGGGGGGAGGATCAGACTACGGAGGCCCTGGAGGACCACTGCAAAAAGGATTCACTGAGCACTCAAGAAAAGTCACTAAATAACATAAAAACATGCATTATCACACAAAACACAATTTACACTCATGGACACTTTATTAGGTACACTTTGCTGGTACAGATTTGGACCTCTTTTTCCCTTCAGAGCATTCATGACGTGACTCTCCAGTTCCATCGCATCCGAAAGTTTCTCTACTCGCTTGGGATCCAGGTGAGGCCACTTTATTAGGTACACTTGTCAGCAGCTCGTTAATGCACATGGCTCATATTTTTTGTTTGTTTTCTGTTTCTGTCAACAGTGGACTCCTGTTGCCTTATTTATTATATTTATTGTATGTTATATTTTGTTAAGATCCTTAGTCTCTTTTTAGTTTGGATATGTTATTTACTTCCTTTCACTGAAACCAGCTGCTTTAATACTACAAATTCCCAGCTTAGGATCAATAAAAGTACATCTATCAATCAATCTATCAATCTGTCTGTCTATCTGTTTGACTATTTGTCTGTTCGTCCATCCGTCCATCCATCCATCCATCTACCTACCTATCTATCTATCTATCTATCTATCTATCTATCTATCTATCTATCTGTCTGTCTGTCCAATCAGCCAAACACATGCTAGATACTCGGAGTATTTAAGCAGGTATTGTTGGTGCCACACTGGCAATCACCTCAAAGGTTTGCGCAGAATGGTCTGAGAAAGAGAAAATATGCAGCGAGCAGCAGTTCTCAAGGAGAAAATGTCTTGTTGATGTCAGAGGTCAAGAGAGAATGGATGATGGAAAGGCAACAGACACTCAAATGACCACTTGTTTCAACCAAGGTGTGCAAAAGACTCTTTCTGAACACAACATGTCAAATCTCAGAGCAGATGGTCTACGGCAGCAGAAGGCCATGACATGTGCCCCTCCTGTGAGCTAAGAACAGGAAACTGGGGCCACAATCCACGTGGGGTCACCAGAGTGAAGACAGCTCTGAAGGAAAAAGGGGGGTCCAACCTGGAGCTACCAAGGTGTACCTAATAAAAAAGCCTGTGTTTTTATTTTTCAGAATGTACAAGTATATTATGTAACCCCTTTCTGACACAGGAATAATTAAAGTTAGACAAGGCTACCGCTTTAGAGTTTATAAACAGGATCCTGGGTGCTTAGCTTTGGATGTTGACTTAACTAAATCTCCTATTACAAGTAAAGTTATCAATACAGGCAAAAATATGACGAGTACAAATATAAGAAGAACGTATATCCAGAAATAAATAGCGCGGCGCCTCCACTGTGGAACTACTTAACTCAAATCAAGACTTGGTCTTGTGCTTCCCCAGAAACGATGTAGAATGAAGTATGCTGGACCATCATATAAAGGGAATAACCAGAAATACATTTATTTTTGCAGCATGCAAGTTGTCCCCTTATTTATTTATTTATTTTTACATATATTTATTGATTTTATCACAATGATTTAACCATGAACATTATAACTAACAGCTTTAGTATATAATCCCCCAATCTGGCAAAAAAAAATACAAAAAAAAAAACATAGTGTACAAGAAATAAGTCAAATAAAATCACAGCAGTGCATAAATTATAAAATTAGTCACAATTCAAGGTTGTGAGCTTCCAGAAAGTCCATGTAAGGTCTCCAAAGGTCCGCAAAGTTTTTTTCCCTCTTCTTTATAATATATGTGAGTCTCTCCAAAGCTCTCCAGCGCGCAGCCCTGTAGGGAGCGGGGGCTGATCCCCGGAGAGTCGCAAGCTCTTGTGCGAATAGCGATGTCACACGTCAATAAAACATGTTATAGACTGAGAAAAGAAGTAAACAACACCTCACTTTGCTTCTCTAAGGTCCCTTTGCTGGTCCCAACCACACAGCTTCGTGAATTATTTCACTTCTATCTGCCTATATCCTTGTAAAAAGGATGTTTGGTGTCATATGTACAATGTTATATATTTCTGTACCTCTACAATTCACTTTTCTTCGTCCATGGAGTTGTGTTGCCTCTGGGACCCTCACCGACTGTTGACCTGATGCTCGCGCCTCCGGTTGTGAAGTAATGACAAACTATTGAGGAAATTTACGTTCGAGAGTCCATGCATTGTTTTATTTTGAAAGTTCTGGATACTCCACACGTTGACTTCCTGTCTGGTGCTTTCTCAACAACAGTGAATTTACGAGGTTTTGAAGCGGCCGCGCAGAAAATAGACCTGAAGCGAATCTCCAGCACCGTGGCATGCGCTGGCGCTTCAGCGACGCAGCGCTGGCGCGGGCAGTGGAATTTGCCTGATAGACTAGAGTGGGTTC
Organism: Cetoscarus ocellatus; assembly: GCA_037902135.1. NCBI lineage: Eukaryota > Metazoa > Chordata > Actinopteri > Labriformes > Labridae > Cetoscarus > Cetoscarus ocellatus. The sequence goes on from JBAMNC010001849.1 coordinate 441,185, forward strand.
TAAGTGCTCCGCAGTACTATTCAAGAGCGCGGCGCGGCGCTTTCGCGTTTTGTGGAATTTGTGGGTAAGAGTCCGAAGTCAATAAGCAGTGACTGTTTCTGAGACTCAACAAAATTCTCAGGATATATTCCCAGTAAACATATTTTGGCACGCAAAGGAACTTCCTTTCCAATTATGAGACCCACACAGTGTAAAACACTCTTCCAGAATTGGTGTATCTTTGTGCACTCCCATAAGCAATGAACTAACGTACCTTTTATGTCCCTGCATTTCACACAAATATCAGGTACAGTAGGGTATATGTGGTTCAACCTGCAAGGAGTAAGGTAGGTACGCATCAGCCACTTACATTGTAGCAACCTAAATTTAGTATTAACAGACAGGGTCTGAGCTTTAAAACAAGCCCTTTCCCAGTCAGCGTCCTGAATGTCCTCCTCTATATCAGTTATCCATGCTTCCATCTTTTCGGAAGATGACTCTTTGGAATGTGTTAACATTAACTTATAGAACAAGGAAAATTGTCCTTTGCCATTCATGTGGGATAGAGTTAACTGCTCAATTTTAGATAATGAAGGTACAGACAGCAATTGTTTATGGATGGATAGAATAAAATGTTTCAGTTGTAAGTATTTAAAGAAGTGTTTTCTCGGAATATCATATTTATCACTCAGTTGACTATATGACATCAAGTTGCCTTCTGCATATAAATCTGAAATTTTAGGAACACCTTTGTTAAACCACATTTTAAATCCTCCATCTGCTCTCCCCGGTATAAAACAATTATTGCCCCATTTGGGGGTAAACTGTGATAATGCTGGTGTGTCTCCAACATATTGGTGTGCAGAGTACCACACAGAAATAGTATTTCGAAGAAAGGGATTTTTTGTTTGCTTAACCAGCTTTCTGACACTTGCTGAATATAAGTAAAGCTTGAGAGGAAGCCCTAATGATGATGTCTCTTCTATAGTAATGAACTCCCAACGTTTCCGCATCACTTCTCCAGAAAAATCCTGCTCAAAAGTGAGCTTAGCTCCATCGTGTAGGATATTCTTCTGTGAAGAAAGACGATAAACAGTCTCTCTATCCTGGAATTTCCAGAAGCGTATTAAGACAGCTCTGTGTTGGTTAGGCTTCCCCGGCGCCAAGGTGCGGTGTACCCTCTCCAATACAGGGGTCTGGTCTGCACTGAGCCCCAGCCACTTCGGTAGCATTTCTCGGATAAAATCCAGCAGCGGTTGTGTACCCTCGATGCCTTCTCTGAGACCAAACATGTGCAGGTTCTTCCTCCTGCTACGGTTCTCTAAGTTATCAGTTTTCATCTCCAGGTGTTTCAGCCCTTTTAACAGTTGAAGCCAAGTCCGTCTGCACACTTTCAAGTTCTTCCTCCGCCGACCTCACTCAGACCTCTGCTTCTTCAATGCGTTTAGTGTGTTCAGACACGTCCTGTATAACTTCAGCTACTTTGCCCTCTAATGCCATTATAGCATTGGTCACGTCTCCAAGGCGGTTATTAATGCCATCTAGTTTTAGCCCAAAATCGGAGCGGAGTGACTTAAGCTCTTTAGCACATCTGCTAAGTTTGCCATCTTTTCGGTGTCGGCTTGCTCAGGTGGTGAGGTCACTTTCTTGTTTTGAATGATCAATCCTCGAGCTCTGGCAAAAATGTCACAATCCTTTGACGAGTGAGATATTGCCATAGTTGACATTCAGTTGAAAAGTTGAATTCCAAGCTTCTATCCAGTGAATAAAGGGATTTTTGTGACCGGAGCCCCTCTTCTAAGCTGCCATCTTTATCGGGTCACGTGACCAACCGCAAGTTGTCTTCTTATAGTTAGCAACACTGCATTGAAATTCAATGACAATAGCAGTACCAAAATGTGAAATCCCTTTCAAAAATATGGAAATTAGTGTGGGTGTGTGTGTGTGTGTAGGTGGGTGTGTATTGAATTAACACTTTAAAAAACAACTACGTCCAAGAAAGTTTAAGTCCTGTAAACTCACTATACTGGTATTTAAACTCTCAACTCCCTCTCACCAAGCGCTTGGATTTTAAGCCGTTGGGGCCCATAAGTTGGTGCACAATTGCAGGAGGGAAATCCTTGTATCCTTTCAAACCCGCAACTTTCAGTATAAAAGTCTCAAGTTACTCACGCGACCATGACTAGTTTAGTCTGAAAGTATCCAGCAGCAACAGGTAATTCGAACAGCAGGCGGGATGCAGCAGGTAGGATGCAGCAGGCGGGATGCAGCAGGTAGCATTCTGTGAAGAAGGCAGCTCCGGGTCTGGCTCTGTCCATGGTGGCAACAGCAACAGCGTCTCACACATACAGGAAAGCAAGGTCCAAAGTCTCCCGCCGTCCTTCGGGAAACTAGGTCAGTTGAGCCAGCAAAAACTGTCCAAACACTAACACATTGCTAGCTTAAAACAGCCACGCTTTAAGTCCGAACTCACCCATGTTCAAAGCCAGCCCAAACAACAAAGGAAGTTAACGTGCAACACTTTCACTTTACATACAAGGGAGATAACAAAGTCCTTCACTGGGTTACACAGCTTGTAACTTTCAGAAATTATTCACTTAAGGCTCCAACAACGTGCATGAAACTCCACACTTTCTCCCGCTCTCCCGAAAAAGTCTCCTCCTCCCCGAGCAGTCCTCCGTACCATCTCTCCCCCTCCCACATAGTCCTTCCTCAATGGCTGAGTAAACAGGAAATCATGCAACCAAAGCATTGTGGGAAATGGAGGTTTCAAAGAATATGCTTACATACGTAATACAACTCTCTTCCCAAGTACCATATTTAGTAGGTCCCTACAATTATATTATTAGAACAACGACATCTGATATTAATCTTAATTTTGACACCTCCGATCTAGACAGTCTTATTATCAGTCAGTGGATGTCTGTGTGTTTATACATGTGTATGTGTGTATTTTACATGTACCATAATTTCTTGATTTTAACGCATGCTTTTTTGCTTTTAAATAAGCTCTAGGTTTTCGGGTGTGTATTATACATGAGTACAAGCAAATTAAGTAGAATTTTTTGTCTCGCCAACATCGCGATTGCGACACATCTGATAGAAAAAAAGCTGAAATATTCTCTCTCTCTGCGAAAATATTCCCACCAAATTCTTATTAAACTGACTGTTAAACTGTTCTAATCAAATATTTTGGGTCTTAATTAGTTTAACTTTCTGTAATCATCGTTTCATTCTCAAGTGTTACCACTCACTGGCAAACACAGAGCGCTGTCATCTTGTGAGCAAGGGGACGCAAAATAGCTGCACTGTGATTGGTCGAAGGCATCGGCATGTTGATAGCTGCTCTCTGATTAGTCGGTACATTATGACTGAGCATGCTCTGGCAGAAATAATGAAAATGACCATTCCGAATTAAACTTAATTCCGAAGTAAGTGGCTGGTTTATACTTATTTGAAATCTGAATTGTATAATTGCTTGATCACGTATACGTTCATTCTGCTTTAAATTAATTCTGGTCGTTCTGCGCATGTTGTTCCCTTGTCCTGTTGCATATTCTGGGCTGACAGGAACAGGATGGCCACCTGAAGCAAGTGTTGGACTCGAGCCAAGACAGTTATTTAATTAGAGCCTTAGAGGATTTGAAAATAATGAAAAGGGTGGATGGACATGAGCATAAAAATGCGGACCTTTTTAAAACTATAAAGTCCAAGTTGGATGAGATTTCCCTGACAGAGACGCTGGAGACACTGAACTGGAGTTTGTTTTCTTCCGGCAGCCGTACATGCGTCAGTATGTCACATCCGCCCGCTGTCCAATCAGAACCATTCCCAACCCCCAGACCTTAAAGGCCTTGAATAAAGGCGAATAAATGTGTTTTCCATGTAAACCTCAATTCAGGACTATTTTCATGTAAACGCGAAGGAGAATACTTTAATTCTGAATTATTCAATTCTGAATACTTAATTCTGAATTAAAAAAACATCATGTAACTGTGGCCATTAAGTCAACTGATGACTCTAAATTGGCCTTAGGTCTGAGTGTGAGCGTGAATGGTTGTCTGTCTCTCTATGTGGCCTTGAGATCTGCTGGTGATCAGTTCAGGGTGGACCCCCGGCCTCTCTGGGATAGGCTCCAGGCCCCTCCGACCCCAAAATAGATCAGCAGTGTAGATCATGGATGGATGGATGGATGGATGGATCTATGTCCTTATGTAAGCAGAGCATGAGCAGTTACCTTAAGTGATCTTACTCATCACCTGATGTCTTCAAACATGGGCTCGCCTTGATACCCCTCACTTATTCTTCCAAAGAAAAGTCAGCTGAGTTGGAGAAACATTCGGGTGTTCATCTTTACTTATGAAGCCAACCTGAACAATGTTTTAAAGTATGCATGAGCATGGAGTGTTTGTATTTTTATAAGCCTCTAGCTTCAAAATAAAGGGAAAACAGGTTTTAGGTCTAATGAACCCCCTAAACCCACCGGGGGGGGGCATAACTGTATCATATGCGGTTTCAGTGGAGGTCTGGATCCCTTACCTGGGAAAATGCATAGCATAAAAAAAGATAAACACCACAAAAATGGACTTGGAGTGTTGGGATGATGTGTGTGAGTATGTGTGAGTGTGTGTGTGTGGGTGTGAGAGTGGGTGTGTTTTTCTGTGTGAGTGTGTGTGTGTTTCAAGTTCAAGTCATCAAAGGTCAAGTTGGCTCTGCCTATGTGTTTTCTTGATCAGCGGAGAGCCTCCTCTGTCGTTATGACAAAAAGGTCATAAAACATATAAATATAGAAATTAATATAAAAAAAAAACTTTGTATATGTGGCTAGGTCAGAAGTTGTTGAAAAGATTTGATGCAGTGAAAGTAAAAAAAAACATTTAGATGAAACACTTTTATTACACTTTTATGAGAAGAATCAAATTGGCACACAAGGGATTTTAATGTTAATTTCTTGAAAATACTCTAATTGCTCCAAAAACAAAAGATGCATCCAAATCAGTTTAGTTATGAATTATTGACCTTGTTAAGGCGGTAATAACCTCATCCCAAATATTCCACTTTGCAACTTATTTTTCAATAAATTGCATATTTTATGTTTTCCCATTGAAAAAACAGGTTTTATATATATATATATATATATAAAAAGTACATAAAAAACATATAAAACATAAAAAAATAATAAAATACTTTATATCTATGGTTAAGTCAGAAATTGTTGAAAAGCTCTGATACAGTGAAAGTAAAAAAAAAAAATTAAGATTTATAATTTTTATTACACTTTTATGAGAGGAACCGTTTCTGTACACGAGGGACTTTAGTATGTATCAATTCTTTGGGTGCCTCAAGGTTTAAACAGACAAGGAAGGAAGCCTTGGCAATGCTTTGCTGCAGATTTGAAGAATTTGGGTGTGAAACAAGCCACAGACGCTGTGTAGAGTGACTACACACTGTACAATGATTTACTTTTCCACTTCCAAGCTGCTTTGTTAATGCACTACTTTGCCACATGGCACAGCCAGCACCCCTTCACCAGCAGCACCAACCAGCTACAGTCTGCAGGGTACACAGGAGTACACAACCACCACCAAACTGGACAAATGGGTGATTTTTGCAGCAAATTGAACCACTCTGGAGTTTAGGTACTTGTATACTCTGGAGAAACTGTCTGCAGCTCTCGCTCGCCTGCAGATACAGATCAGTTCAGTTTGGTTGTTACAACACAACAATAAGTTAATCACATGGATCTGTTCAGTTATATTCAAATCAAAGCTTCCACAGGGAGCGAGTCACCATGAGTGCATTCAAAAGTAATGTAGCAGCGAGAAATTACAAGTTATTACAAGTCACATGGTAGCATAAAAGTCCAAAAGAAACAGCAGGTACAAGTCCAATCACCTCCTCCTTTCCTCAGCATTTAGGGTCTGGGCACAAAAGAGAGTTAAAATCAGTTTTTTGTTGCTGAGGGAGTGAGAAGTTGAGATGTGTCAGTGCAAAAGATGCAGATCTGAGAGCAGATGCTTCGTAGTGAATCAGAAAAGCAGGTTGCCCCTGTTCTTTTCCTTTGGCTGCTTATGGAGGGTTCCATCTATATCGAAAGTGAACGCACCCTGAATTTCCTACAAGGAAGTCGGAGAACCCTCTCCACCCCAAGATGACAACCAAAGATGGCTGCCATGCAAGATGGCTCCTGAATAATTTCATATAACTGTGATTTCTGCAATAGTTTCGATTAAATGACGTAAATAACTGTATTTTTAACTGCTTTTTTAAAACTTCTCCTTATTGTGGTTTTTCTCTTTCAAATACAGATGAAAATAAAATCTATGACATGTTTATCCATACCTCAAACTAACACAAACAAACTAAATGATAATTAAATAAATAAAAAAATAAGATATAAAAAACATAAGTAAAAACAAATGAAATACAATAATAATAATGGATTAAAAAAATGAGATAAGCCTCTGCTGGCTCTTTTTTACACATAATTCACAAATTTCAGGGTCATTATTTCAACAGATTGAGCGTGAACAGCACTGCACACAGATCTCATGTAGGTGGCACACATCTCTTTTGTTTTAGAGACACTGACTATAAGAAAGGCTTCATCACACCATGTTATAAAATCAACAAGAATGTGGCCGAGTTGCCATTATCTACACCGAGGAGGCTGACGAGTACAGAATTGTACTCCAGGATGTATCTGTCAATGACTTTGGCATTTGTGTATAAAATATACAGTTGTCCCTCACTATAATGCGGTTCACCTTCCGTGGCCTCGCTGTTTCGCGGATTTTTTATAGTGTAATTTTGCATGCTTTTTTTTTACAGTGTACAGTATGAACGCACATTGTGTTCTGCGTCCTGATTAGCTAAGGGACTGTACTGTAGACCATTGTCAATCAATCTCCTCCGTGCAGTGTCTCCTGTACAGCACAATGCCTGTCTGAGAAAAGTGTATAAAGTGTGTGGTTAGGGGTTTTACAGCCTTAAAACATATACCATAAATCTTGGGCTATTGAGCGCACCTGAATATTAGCTGCACCCACTAAATCTTTGAAAAAAAAAAGTGTGCATCTAGGCCACACTTCTCGCTGGTGTTAAGTGAGCGGAGCTGATCGGGAGCATGAGGGGAAAGACTTTGACCAGAGCGCTGAGCGCTTTTTTTCTAAAAAGCTGGAGTGTCGGCTTATCTTTTGCTCCTTCCCGCTCCAATTTCGCTCCGGTACCGCTCACACCATGCGTCTGAAGGGCTGAAATTTGAGTGAAAGGTGGAGGGATAATCAGCGAAGCGGCGCGCATCCCCTCTGAAAGGACAAGCCAGCGCAAGGACAGCTCTGTGCGCGAGTGGGAAATCTCATCGCTCCACTCCGCTCTGGCACTGACCACGTTGTAACACGAGATATTTACACTCATATTTGTTACACAGAAAGATTTTTTAACTGTAAATTAAATCTGCTATGACAAAGCTAAATGAAATATAAAAAAAACCTTTAAATTAGCTGCATCATTATTTAAGCCGCAGGGTCCAAAGCGTGTGAAAAAAGTAGCGGCTTGTAGTTCGGAAATTACGGTAAAATAATTGTAAAAAATAAAGCTGCCTACTTCGCGGATTTCACCTATTGCAGGTTGTTTTTTAGAACGTAACCCCCGTGGTAAACGAGGGACCACTGTACAGGAAAACAGAAAACCCTGGAGTGAGCAGGGAGAAGACATCTGACGGCTAGAGAGTGATTGATTTATTTTAACTTGCTGTAGTCTGTAAAGAAATCAAGAATCAATCTTACAGGGTATCTGTCTAGATTGAAGTACTTAACTAGCTTTTAGACTAAGATATGTGGCTGATGTGTGCTGAAAGCTGATGAGAAATCAACAAAGAGCTCTCCAGCATGATTTTTCCAGTCCTCACTAAGGTGATGGTGGCACTCCTCTCCTGGCACTATATGCAAATTGAGAGATACCGTGACATGTTAAGCTTTTCTCAAACATGCAAATGAATAAAACACATCTCTGTGTTTAAGTAAACAGATGAACTGTGTCTTGTCTTAACTCTACTTCTTTCTTATATGATTTGTTTTCTGGGCGTGTAAAGTGTTTGCTTGATGTGATCTCTCCACTCTGATGACCTTAAATGTTGTTGATTTTGATGTCCAACATGTCAGACCTGTAGATCTGAGTAAATATTAGCATTAGCACATCAATCCCTCAGGTAGTCACGGTCGCACGCAGCAGAAAGAGGCGCCTCAGTGATCAGACATCTCCATTGTTTGGTGGTGCAGGGATGACGTGAGCAGGATTGGACATTATCTCGGTCTCTGTTGACAAACATATCTGTTTTTTTCTATGGGATAAGGCTGCTGCAGAGAATTAGCTCTTCAACATGAAAAATGCTCATGGGGTTTGGATATACAGTGTGTAACTATACATAATAAGAAGAGTATGGCTTCAACCTGCTCTGTCTTGAGAAAAAACTTGTTATGAATTGGCTTGATGCAAATAAATACTGAAATTGAGATTTCTCAATATTTATCTATTTCTCTGCTTAATTTGTGGATCTGTGTCCAGGTTCTCACTCAATACATGCTTCACAACAACAAGAGGTGAGGGATCAAAGTTCATCTGTCTCCACATCTGCAGAGAGGGTGACATGACGTGACATGGAGACACGATGACTCCATGAATGTTTCTTATCAAGGTCATATCTTTTAGGGAAGAATGAAACATGAAAATGATCATAGCACTGTATTTCTAAGTGGTTATCAGATTTATTTATAACTAAAACAGCAATAAATGTGGTCCCTTTGTGCTGCAATAATACGCAATAACATAATTTTTGGGTAGAAAAACTGTTATAAGGACAGAAGAGTGCAGTTTTTGTGACTGAGACTGAAACTTAAACTACAGAGAAGTTAGACCAGGACAAGGGATTTTAAAATAAATTGAAATGACATAAATATTTTGGTATTACTTACAAATTATAAGTTTAACATCAAAATTTTCCTAACTGAATGTATCTAAGACTTTAAATATGAAATCAGTCCCTTTTTGGCAAGCCACATGAGGCCTCTCCACTTTGTTTCTGGCACATTGTACAGTGATGTATAGCATTAGTGTCTGTCCTGAGATTTCTGAACAGAGAGAGAACTGAGCTGTGACACTGTGGCACATGGTCAGGCTCAGGCCATGTACCTCACACAACCACACTTCAAAATACAGAACTATCCCTTTAAGCCTTGGGTTTGAAGTTGATAAATATAAAATTAATTCAAACTGAAAGTTTTTAGTATGAGGTGAAAATAACAATTTAACCGTGAATTGTTTCAACAAGTTTTTAATTTTGTTTTTGAACTCAGAGTCCATCTCTTATTCCTTCGTGATAAAATAGAAAAATACCAAACAGTCTAAAATCCTGGGCAGGAAAATGTCTCTAAACGGTGTTCCTTTTCAATTGTCTTCAAAAAAAGGAAGAAATAAGAAGGATCTCAAGGTGTGTTATTGAGCATTTAAATGGAGTTCTGAAGAGGAGCTTTGCATGCCTCAGAAACTTACGAGTTGAACCCCAAGGAGCGTGAAGCATAAAACTTGTTTGTGTTGTCCTGCACAATATTTCTACAAAACAGAATGTCCCTCTCTGTGATGAGGCCGCTGAAAATAAGACGAACCTCCGGCTTTCTGTCAGAATAAGAGTTAAATCTTTCTATTCTTAAATAATCAGACAGGTAAACAAATATTCTCACTTATTAAGCTGTTAGGGACACATTTATACAGATTTTAAAAAGTATTTTCTTGAATAGCTTTTTCTATGACCAAAATTCATCTGTCAACTCAAGTGAACTTTGATGGACTCTATTCACAATAAACTATTTTTTTTTATTTTTGTTTAAGTGTTGGTGCAGTTCACAAATAAAATTGTTTCATTTAACAGCAATTATAAATATACTCCAAATTTAGCTTTTTTTCAACTCTAACACTTTATTTTCTGGGTCATATAAAGCAGAGAGTGTTGGGTGTGTATTTGTCCTAAACTTTGTCTAAAGTTTGTGTTATTACAGTGTTATTACACTTACTGTAATAACTTATTCATCATATAAATATAAAATATCATGTTTTCTCTTAGAGGGACTTAAGAGCAGCAAGAGCTACAGGGTGATTAAGACAATAAAGTGTCACATGATATATTTTTCTCTTAATAAATGTTTGGTAAAGATCTGTGTTTGTGTTTTTAAAGCCACACTGTGTAGTTTGTTCTCCCATCTCGTGGTGAAACTGTATTTTGTATTCAGACGAATAGTGATCTCTAGCTCTCTAGCACCTTGCTTTTTCAAACGTCTGTTGCAGCCACTGAACTTTATGGCAGACGATATGTGCTGAGAAGCTGCGCCTTCTCCTTTTCACTCATAGGGTTCATAGGGTTTATAGACCGTAAGGACATGGAAGCCTCTACAGGACTTATCTTTTCTATCTAAATACAGATAAGAAATTCTTCACTCAGGAGGACAAGTCAGATTGTTGGAAGAGACAATTTGACATACATGTGGACATATTTATGAATGTAGACACTGTTTTTAGCTCATAAATGACTGAAAACGCCACACATCGTGCATAAGATCCATTAAATTAGTATTTATACTGTTGATGCACAAGAGTATAAAGTGGACAGATGCATAAATCCTTCAAAATATGACAATGTTGAAAGCTTGAAAGTAAAAACAAACATTTAAAAAATATTCATTTGTAATTAAATTATTTTAAGAATGAAAGGGTTAAATATGTGGCCCATCAGGTTTAAATGAATTTGACTGACTTAATGAAATTTCTCAAATATTAGATAAAATCATCATGAAATATTTCAGTTGTTAAATAATTTTTTGGTATTAACAGATAGAAATTCAGCTTGAAACACGTGTGAGGACGTGATTGTTCATGGTGAATATGATGAGCCTTGAGATTTAGGCGTAATTTTTGGTGTGACCATCATGAGTTTTGTCTTGTTTCTGTTTTATTTTGTAGCTTTGTCCTTTGTGTCATTTCTTGTTTACTTCCTGTTTATCTGCCCTGATTACTTCACCTGTGTGATTTCGTCACACCTGTGCCTGGTTTGTCACACCTGTGTCTCATGCATGTAGTCTCTGTGTCTCCCTCTCGTCTTTGTCTGATCATGCGTCCTCCTTCCACGCCCTCTGAGTATAAGTTATTTCTATATTCAGTGTTTTTCTTCTGAGTTAGATCTGTTTGAGTTTTTGTTTTGTGAGAGATTTCGTTTTGTACTTTGAGCTTTTTGTTCAAATAAATCTTGTTTATGTTGTAAATCAGCTTTTGGGTCCAGCTCCAAGGTAGGACCAGCAGGATGTGCAGGTGGTGAATCCATGTGGACCAAAGTCTGAGGGACATTTCCCGTACCTTGTTGAACTGATGCCATAAATTTAATTAAATATCTGAAGACAAAAGGGGTCCTAGCTGGTACTAGCATGGTGTGAGTATCGATCTGTATCAAATCGATGTACACAGAACCTTTTGGTGTCTTTGTCACACCACAGAGCAGAGCTGTGCACTTTCCCTTCTCCTGATTTCATAATTAAAGAATTTCCTCCTCGTTCTGTGCAGGACCATCTCTCCCTTCAGTGAGGCCCCCACCACCACCATCCCAAGAGTCCACCTGACAACAAGTTTGTTCACATTTTGACAGTTTCCTTTGTGAAATACAAACAGCATTTTAAGAAATATATGAAAAATATTAACAGTTCAATGTCCATGTTACAGTTGTCTCTTTTCCCAAAAACCAAACTGATCAGTTTTTCACAATACATGCTAATAACCGAAGATGATCCAAACCAAACAGAGAAAAAACACAGCAGAACCAAGTACAACAACAGAAGAGCTCCAGGCCTGCAGGGGGTGCTGTGGCAGGGCAACAGATGAGAGAGACTGCTGTGAAGCCAGCTGCTCCTCTGTTTTCTGTGGTCAAATCAGCCTCTCTGAAATTTGAAGTGCTCATGTTTTTGAACCTTTACGGTAAATGCAGAGAGAGTGGGGGATGACAGGCAGTCTGCTCAACTGTATCTTGTTCCTGTTTTCCTTTGACCATCCAAATTGTGAAATAAAGAAGTCTTGCCCTAACGCTGGCTCTTGGATGCCCCGTCTTCCAGCATGAATGAACAGAATGAGTAATAATATTGTGGTATGAAAAAGATCACGTTTGTCCTCTGAGAAATAATCAAGATGGAGCCATGTCCACGCTCGGCCTTGACTCTGATGAGGAATCAAGACCAAGATGGTGACGTCGCAACAAATATGTTGTTGACATTTTGAATAAAAAGGATAATAAATGAATGTGAACGCCATGGGAAGGTCATCAATCAATCAATCAATCAATCAATCAATCTATATTTGTACAGCACCAGTTCGTAGCAATCATTATCTCAAGACACTAGTAGAGCAGGCTGAAGACAAACTCTTCATTTTATAGATACACATACTGTATGCATATATACAAATACATATAATAAATATATTTATGTCCATCCAGGCAGAGACAAAGGGACTAAAAATCACAATTTATGATAGAGACAAACCCATGGATGCCCAGATCATAAATCTGTCCTCATCATATGTGTCACTGCTGAATATAGATTCAATCAATCAATCTTTATCTGTATAGCACCATATCTGACTTTGTTGAATATGAATTTATTAAAGGTAAGCCCCTTGAGATGTGGCATATCATTTTCAAGAGGGTCCTAGTGTCTATTTGGTTGTAAAGATAGTTACTATGGATGAATAATCAATACAACCATGGATTGAGAGATCAGTCTAATATTAACATTCATATCTATAATGAATATAGTCTAGATGATGTTGGGAGTGGAGCAGGTCCACAGCAGCAGGTCATCCATGACTGTTTGTCAAGGTCACACTCATATATGTGTGCTGTTAGCAGGAACTACCATGGATTTAATTTAGTTGATCTCTCGAAAGTTAATATCAGGAACTGTAATGAAAATGTAATGGGGCTAAAGGAAAGGCCAAATAATTGTAGTTGTGGTTATTGAAGCTTCGTAAGTTCACAGCAGCAGTCCATCTACACCAAGGATCCCAGGTGGTCAACAAGACATCATCATCCTGTTCTGCTCATTGCTGTTTTTGTATTATTGTGATGTGAAACCTGCTGAGAGAGACAGAGAAACTTTGCATGAATATCAAGGATGGAAAATGTTGGGGCCACAATAATGTTATTCTCAGTTTCAGAGGGGCAAATCAAGTGATACTACCAAAAAGACAATCAAGGAAACCTGTAATTAAACCAAACAATAACAATTTTATCAAACAAAAAAGGAAACATTCAGGACAAGTGAGGCCCTACGTTGACCTAAAAAGACTAACAGTCAGGGTCACTTCTGCTGAATTTCTCCCATGTGGAGGTGTGGATATTCAGAGCAAACACTTTCCTGTAACTCATGTGATGCAGACATAACAGAGAGCTTACTGTGTAATTTATAGTCTTTAGAGGACGAGTGTGTGTAGGTATGTGTCATAATGTGCATTCTTGTTTGTAAAAGCAGTGGGCTTACCCGGAGCCTCCTTTTGCACATATCAGTTCAACAGGAGGTGAAACAATAGGCACCGCATCATCCCAGAACATTAAAACAACAAACAGGAGTGTTTCATTGCGACACCTCCACACGGAGACTTCAATGCTAAGGCTGGGAGATAAGACACCAAGATCATTCCTCAATGATACTTTTAGCAAAATAGCAGAACATGGTTTGTGTCTCATCTTTTGTAAATCAGCTAGGATTAGAAGGATTTTATAATTTTTAATGTCCCTATGACGTGAAATGAAAGCCTGATTGATGCTCTGGCAAGAATTATAGAACTCCCTGATACCGAACATTGGTGAATTTACACTCATTGGTCACTCACAGGGATATACCAACTTTTTTTTTTCTTTTCATGTCTTGCCTCACTCCTGACTCCATGACAAACAGATAGACTCCATTCTTTTGACCAGTGGCGTGCACGGACTTTTTCAAGGGCAGGGTAGAAAAGGAATAAAAGGGCACATACAGCGTGTTCTCACCACTGAAGAGGGCACTAGGTTTCACGTGTTTTCAAGGGCACTTTGGACATGTTTATATGTTATACAAATGACTCATTATATAGCCCTATAACAGACTAACTAGACTGACTACTCAGTTAAGATCAGCATCCACAAGAACTGTGTTGATTTAATGTTGGACACACATAAATAAAAAAATTAATCCTAAGTGGTCTGGGGGCCTTACCCCAGACAACTTTTGATTAAGAAGATGCCATTTCCTGTATTCCAGTGCCTTCAGGCATGAAAACGGGTCAAGGGTGAAAAAAGTGAGAAGGATATGAACCTAATGTTGAATATTTCATATTTAAAAGCATCAATCTGATGCATTTTGACAGAAAATTCAAGCAGAATTACAGGAAAATATGAATTTATAATAAAGTATCTATCTATACATAGATAGATTATGCTATATAAGACACTGATAACTTCTCTCATGAAATGTGTTAATTAATTTTCAACTGGAAGTTGGTTCAAATATCTATGTTATGTCTCCTGCTGTGTGAGCTAACGTTATTCATCAATGACATGATGCCTCTTTCAGCAAGCTTTAATCCCTTCAGGTGCGTGCACATGTTTGCAGTTCACTGAAAATCTCTGGTATACTTCCATGTCCATGTCAATTACCCCCCCAAAAGAAAAAACCTTTCCGTCGGCTCTACGCCATAGGTCACCTATTTTGATTTCAAACCGGCAAATTTTGCGGAATGGTGAGGGGCTTTTTAACACCATATTAGAACCAGAAAATCAAAACTGGTTCTGTGAGATAGTTCTGGCTCATTATAGATAAAAAACACCAACATAGGTCATTGCAACAGAAATGTTCCATGGTATTTCTTAGTCCTAACAGTCTTCTGGAGTTTAGTGTGTTTTTTCCGCTTAAGAAGGCAGTTTGATGTGTTTTGCCAACCAGGAGGGCACTTTAGTATGCATTTAGATGCCCAAGAGGGCACAGAGAAAACTTCAGCACATGTTTTAGATCCCAGGAGGACACTTTAGAGAGCATGTTGCCTCCCAAGAGGGCACAAAGGGCACTTAAGAGCATGTTTAGCCTTCTAAGAGGGCCCTTTAGAGCGCCTTTTGGCTCTCAAGGGTACTGTAACATGTGTTTTGGCTCCCAAGAGGACACATTAGAGTTCGTTTTGCCTTCTAAGAGGGCACATTAGAGACCTGTTTGGCTCTCAAGGGTACTGTAGCATGTGTTCTGGCTCTCAAGAGGTCACTTTAGAGTGCGTTCTGGCCCTCAGGGAGACTGCAGCAAACATTTTGGCTCCCAAGAAGGTACTTAAGACAGCGTTTTGCCATCGAAGAGGACACTTTAGAGTGCATTTTGGCTCTCAAGGGTAATGTAGGACGTGTTTTGGCTCCCAAGAGGGCACTTTAGGGCGTGTCTTGCCTTCTAAAAGGGCATTGTAAAGCGCTTATTAGCTCCCAAGATGGCACTTTAGAGCGTGTTTTGGCTCTCAAGGGTACTGTAGCACGCATGTGGGCTCCCAAGAGGGCACTTTAGAGCATGTTTAGCCTTCTAAGAGGGCACTTTAGAGCGCCTTTTGGCTTTCAAGGGTACTGTAGCATGTGTTTTGGCTCCCAAGAGGGCACTTTAGAGCATGTTTAGCCTTCTAAGAGGGCACTTTAGAGCGCCTTTTGGCTTTCAAGGGTACTGTAGCATGTGTTTTGGCTCCCAAGAGGGCACTTTAGAGCATGTTTAGCCTTCTAAGAGGGCACTTTAGAGCGCCTTTTGGCTTTCAAGGGTACTGTAGCATGTGTTTTGGCTCCCAAGAGGGCACTTTAGATCACATCATGGCTGTCAAGGGTACCGTAGCACGCATTTTGGCTCCCAAGAGGGCACATTAGAGTGCGTTTTGCCTTCTAAGAGGGCACATTCATTGACTCTCAAGGGTACTGTAACATGCATTTTGGCTCTCAAGAGGCACCTTAGAGCATGTATTGGCTCTCAAGGGTACTTTAGCACTCAATTTGGCTCCCAAGAGGGCACTACAGATTCCTTTTTGGCTCTCAATGGTAATGAAACATGCGTTTTAGCTCCCAAGAGGACACTTTAGAGCGTGTCAGGGCTCTCAAGGGTACTGTAGCACGCGTTTTGGCTCCCAAGAAGGCACTTTAGAGCACATATTGCCTTCTAAGAAGGCACTTAGGGCATGTTTTGGCTTTCAAGGGATACTGTAGAATGCGTTTTGACTCCCAAGAGGGCACTTTAGATCACATCATGGCTCTCAAGGGTACTGTAGCACGCATTTTGGCTCCCAAGAGGGCATTTTAGAGTGCCTTTTGGCTCTCAAGAGTAATGAGAGGGCCAAAAAGGGCCGAAGCCAACCATACAAGACCATGCTGCTGCTCAGCGCGCCTGGAGTGAATGAGAGAGGGAGGGGAGAGCGGGTGAACAGCCTCAGCTTAAATACACCGGGGAGACTGGCCAGGTACTCCCAGGTGCATCGAAACCCCGCCCACTAGCAACCTGTAAGGCACACAGAACCAAGAAAAGAAGACAAAACAAAAAAAAAAAACAAAGTAGACCCTAGTGGGAGGGCCATCACATTGATCATCTTTGTCGTCACAGTTTGTTTTTTATGAACTCCGTAAATAGTAATTTTAGAATTATTGGAGAAAGAAATGTCGAGATCTCTATCTTCAGCTTGACAGGAACTGCTTCAGGGATTATCATCAGTAAAAATACGCCTGGACATGGTCTAATATAACAGGCTGTAACATGGACACTAAATGCTGTAGGCAAACAAAAATGTTTGAGTTTATGTAAAATAGGTGAAGTTTATTTTTGGTCATGACAGAAAATTTCTACATGTTCATTTACAATTGTTTATGAAGACAATCCTGTAAAAAATTAAAATCCATTTTATTCTTTTCTTGTAATTACTCACTGTTTAAAGCATTTATAACATAATAATGACAAATACTTGCCAGAATTGATAAATTTTATTTCTTGTGAAAAAAGGGTGAAAAATGTATCCAAAGGACAATTCCTGAGACGTTTACTGACAAAAAAGACAAAAAAGACCAAGTGGACATTTATAATTATAGTGTGAACTGTCATGTTTTAACTTTTGTGCTCCATATGCAAAAGTAAGTTATTACTGTGCAAATTTTTATTTTCAGATGTTTGGTTGCTCAAGGCTCTTAACAATGCCCAGCCCTATCACAAACAGTGAGATGATCCACACCAGCAGCACTCAGACATCCCCAAACCTCTGGACACCAGTTTGGTTTGACCTGCTGCTGAAGCTCACCTGATGTCACTGGGCAGTTTTCCCTGCACATGAGGTCCAGGATGTGGTCATTTCTTGCTGAAAAACCCTTGGACGTCCAGATCTTGTCTCCAACAGCTGAGTGACTGCATCTGCACTTTCTGGCTCTGGATCTTCAGGCGTGTTTCCTGTTTGGTTCCTTATTTTAGACATTTTTGTCTCTGAGGAACTTTCAAACATGCTGCTTAGACTCAGAGCACGGCAACAAAAAGTTTTTAACAGCTTTTAATGATTTGTTGGTGTTTTGGCTGTGACTGAAAATCTGCATTTGGAGACTTCAGAGTGATTCTTAATGCAATATATCACAAATGCATGGGGTGTCCCAAAACTGTTTTCCATAACTGTAAAATACCAGACAGTGAGGAGTCTTCAGAGACACTGGACAAAATGTTATCTCACACTGGAATTTATGTTACGTTAAAAATTATTTTGAAAAAGAAAAAAAAAAACACCCTGAGTCTCCAAAACCGAAGGCGTAAGGGACACAATTTGACAAGGTGTTAACAAAAGTGGCTCTTGCAGCTTCACTGAAAACAGACACGTTTCATCAAATGTGTGCATTTTCTTTCTGAAACATTTAAAACTGAAAACTATCAATGTCAAAAGAAATTTAATCTACAAACTGCTGTGTAACGTCAGAGAAAATGTCCATCCTGAGCAGCCCTGATAAAATCCATAAAGAATACTGTGAAGTTTCATCATTTAGAAGTCTAAATAAGACATTAAATGTACAGTATTGAAAGTGATGAACTTGTGGCTGACTAACGTTTGTCTTGCTGTAACTGTCACGCTGGCTCATAATGACTTATAAAGAAAGACTTTCAGCTGGATTCCTGACAGTCAGGCATTGGGAAAAGAGTTTAATCCCTCTGTAACGGAATCCTTAGAGTATAATCCCTCTTAATTTGATCGTAAATAAACCAGGAGACGATGAGTCTCCTGGTTCATTCTGCAGAGGAGTTTGGATGTCATCATGTGTGACTTCATGATCTTAACATTATATTTTAAAAAACCAGGAGGAGACACAGCGTCTGATGCTTGAAGTTAAGCCAGAAATATTCATTTATTTAGTCTTCCATTAAAATGTAGGTGTAATAATTTTTTGTTAAGAAACTGAAACACAACAGAAATAGTTTTATATGATCTGAAATGTTCATTTACATTAAAAGATGATCACAAGGCTCCTTTTCAGTGACCTTTGACCTAGAAAATGTCATCAAGTCACCCTTAAGATTAAAAAATTTGAGCCAGTCTGATTTTGATGACGGCCAAAGGAGGTTCACTATCATCAGTTTTAACACTGAGGGCCCCTGATCAAGGTCACTGGTAACAGGGGAGTAAAGGGGAGCTTTTTTGGGTCCAGCCAGAGGGGGGGATTTTTAGAAGTTTTTACTTATTTTATTCTTTTATCATTAGGATCTCCAGTGTTTCCTCTGGGGGAGCCCTCTGCACCAGGAGCTGTGGTCAGTTATGGCTGCAGGACCCTCTCTCGTAAGTTCCTGGTGGAGTTTTGAGGTCCATCATCGCTCCTCTGGGCTCTGCGTTGGTGTCCTGTGGCTGTGGTTGACTCTCTGCTCCTGGTGCAGACGGCTCCTCTGATGGCACTTTCTCAATCTGATTCATCTATACTCAGCCTCTTGTTCTTGTTCTTAGCCTAACGTCCACTACTTTAGTCTGTGTGTCTGCGTGTACGTGTGTGTGTGTGTGTGTGTGTTTGTGTGTGTGTACGTGTTCGTGCATGAGTAAAACGTAGTGTCCATGCGTGTGGGTATGTGTCCTTGTAAAATAGGAGTGGGTAGGTGGGTTTGAGGGATTGTTTTTATTTTCCTATGTAAAGCACTTTGAGCTACATTGTATGTGTGAAAAGGGCTTTATAAATAAAGTTTGATTGATTGATTGGTAATTTGTGAATTGATTAATAGGGCAGCTTGGTGGCGCAGCAGGTAGTGCACATGCCTCACAGCAAGAAGGTTGCTGGTTTGATCCCTGAGTCAATACCCTCTCTGTGTGGAGTTTGCATGTTCTCCTAGTGCATGTGTGGGTTCTCTCCGGGCACTCCAGCTTCCTCCTTCAGACCAAAAACATGCTCATTGATTCCAAATTGCCCTTAGGTATGAGTGTGGGGTACGAAAAGGTCGTCTGTCTCTCTAAGTAGCCCTGCGATTGGCTGCCGACAGCTTCAGGGTGCACCTTGTCCCCACCCAATGTCAGCTTGGATTGAGAATTGAGCATTAGGGCAGAGCAGAAGAAGAGACTGACACATATATTCCGTAGGACACAAAACTGGTACATCTTCTGTAGGAGGATTAAATGATGATGGCTACATTCAAACTGCAGGCAAAAGTGGCCCAAGTCGGACTGTTTTGCCCATATGTGACTCATATCTGATCTTTTTGTGACAGTCTGAACGGCACAAGTCTGACTTTTTCAAATCAGACCCAGGCCATCTTCATATGTGGTCCTAAATAACATCAGTCTTAGATGTCACTCAGACTGGGAGGGGGGTGGGGGTGGATGGCTTTCACAGCTTGAGGGTAGAAGCTGTTTCTCAGTCTGTTGGTGTGACACTTTATAGTCCGGTACCTTTTTCCTGAGGGGAGGGGGGAGAACAGGAGGTGGCCGGGGTGAGTGTGGTCCCCTATGATGTTAGAGGCCTTTTTCTGGATGCGGCTGGTGTAGGTGACCTTGAGGGGGGGGTAGTGTGGTCCCGATGGTCTCCTCGGTCTCCCTTACCACCCGCTGAAGGTTCCTTCTGTCCTCTGCCGTGCAGCTGTTGGACCATACAGCAGTATGCCAGGAGACTCTCGATGGTGGCTCTGTAGAAGCTGAACAGCAGTTGTTGGTGGAGGCGAGTCTGCTTTAGCTTCCTGAGGAAGTAAAGTCTCTGTTGGGCCTTCCCCACCTGGCAGGAGGTGTTGGTGGCCCAGGTGAGGTCAGCTGTGATGCGCACCCCAAGGAATCTGTAACGTTGCACCTTCTCCACCTCCTCTCCATTGATGCAGAGGGCGGGGTGCTCCGTGTGTGGTTCTCCTAAAATCCACAATCAGTTCCTTGGTTTTGCTGGTGTTCAGGTCCAAGTTGTTTTTTAGACACCACTTTTCCAGAAGCTGGACCTCCTCCCTGTAGGCAGACTCGTCGTTGTCTGTGATGAGTCCTATGA
This sequence comes from Cetoscarus ocellatus, assembly GCA_037902135.1. NCBI lineage: Eukaryota > Metazoa > Chordata > Actinopteri > Labriformes > Labridae > Cetoscarus > Cetoscarus ocellatus. The sequence goes on from JBAMNC010001849.1 coordinate 461,700, forward strand.
CGGTGGAGTCATCAGCGAACTTGACGATGGTGTTGGTGGTGCAAGTGGGGGTGCAGTCATGTGTGAAGAGGGAGTAGAGGAGAGGACTGAGGACGCGTCCCTGTGGTGTGCCCGTGTTCAGGATGAGGGTGGAGGATGTGCAGCCCCCCATCCTGACGTGCTGAGGTCTGTTGCTCAGGAAGTCCAATATCCATGCGCACAGTGAGCTTCCCAGGCCCAGGTTGCTCAGTTTGTTGACCAGTTTGAGGGGGATGACTGTATTAAAGACAGAACTGAAGTTCTCGAACAGCATCCTTATATCCGTGTTCTTTTGGTCCAGGTGAGTAAGGGCTGTGTGGAGAATTGTGATCCCAGCGTCTTCTGTTGACCGGTTTGCTTGATAAGCAAACTGGTGTTGGTCCAGGCCAGCAGGGACGGCGGATCTGATGTGAGAAATTATGAGTTTCTCAAAACACTTCATGATGATTGGTGTTAGAGCAACTGGGCGAAAGTCGTTCAGGCAGCCCACTGTGTTCTTCTTAGGTATTGGAGTGAAAAGGTTGAGGATGGTGGTGAAAACCTCGGCTAGCTGGTCTGCGCAGTCGTTGAGGATTTGACCCGAGACGCCATCCGGACCAGGAGCTTTCCTCACATTGACTCTGCACAGGATTGCTTTGACCTGGTTCTGGTGTAGCTGGATGGGGGTGTCCTCCACTGTCCCTGCAGGCTGGGGGATGTCTCTGGACGGTCAAAGCAAGCAAAGAAGTGGCTCAGGGCGTCTGGGTGGGTGCTGTCTGTGGAGGGTGTGGTTGCAGTGCTGTCCTTGTAGCCAGTGAGAGACTTTATTCCCTGCCACATGCCCCTGGAGTTGTTGCTGTTGAAGTGCTCCTCAATGCACTGTTGGTACCTGCGTTTGGCCTCTCTGATGCCCCTCCTTAGTTTGCTTCTCGCACTCTTGTAGGCCTGCTGATCCCCAGACCTAAAAGCGGAGTCGTGTGCTCTGAGCAGGGCAGCCAGTTCCCTGTTGAACCACGGCTTTTTATTGGGAAGCGCTTTAACAGTCTTTGTCTCAGTCACACACTCAGCACAGAAGTTGATATAATCCAGTACAGCTGATGTGTGTCCTTCCAGGTCTGTCCCCTCAGCAAAAACCCCCCAGTCTGTCGTTTCAAAGCAGTCCTGCAGTGCAGTGGCTTCCTCAGTCCACACTTGAGCATGAAGACCTGCAGTGTGAACGTAGCCTAACTGTGACAAATGCCTTTGACACGTCGACTGAATGTTTCCTCCTACATCAGTATTCATGTGTATCAATAATATTCTACTTATCAAGATGGCTCCTGAAATTAAAGTCTTCTCAGTGTTACTCAGTCACATGTTTGTCATCATTACTGCAGCACTTCTTCATTTTTACCAAGGAATCTCAAAATGTTGGAGTTTTCTTCACCTCTTCTTTTATCCTTAAATTTCTGTTACTGACACATTTAAACATCAGAGGCTGGGAATCAAACCCTAACCTTAAAAACGAGAAGCAACAAGCTCTACCTCTAGTCCACATGAGAACAGTTAAAGACATTGCGTGATTATAAACGTTTAGAGATGTGTTCAATAAGCCTCAGCATGGTTCTCTGACCCACAGGAGCGAGGGAATGACTCAAAGCTGTGGCAGGATGAGGAGATGAAGGAGTGCCGCTCTTGTGACTTCTTGGCATGTCTCAGTGATCGTCTGTAAACATCGACTTTCCCATGCGGTCTGTTATTCCTCTACAAACCACTCTGCAAACAAAACACACCTCTGTTCAATATGCTTTTCACTGAGCCGCAAAAAACAGCAGTGTGTGATTTCATTCACCACATATAAAAGTGTCTGTCCACACGTCCTTCACCTGCAGCCTCCACCGTCCACGGCAGACCGCAGGTATGCACACCTTTATTCAATCAAGACCTTTAATCCATCAGACTCTTGGCTGATTTCTGTCTTTATCTGAATTTGTTGAGAGGGTTTAGTTCAATCTGTTGAATCAACCTCAGCTGCTGATTAAATTTTAACGATTCCAGTAAATAAGAATTAATTCTCATTTAAACACGAGCAGCTTCAGTCAGAGACATTCTAGTCTGTCTGTGAACAGGACATTTGGAATTTAAAATAACTTATAATTTGACAAAACAGGCACAAAAGTTTTCTTTAGAATTAATCCAATCAGTGTCGACACTTTAGGACTCTAATTGAAATATTAATATAGTTTACTGAACTAAAACTAACTAAAAACCAATTTAAGCATTTTTGATTAAATAAACTGGACATGAACAAATTTTACAAGACAAATAGTTGTCCCCTCTTTTTGACGTGTTTTCAGACTCATTTGAAAAGGGAATTCTCTGTTTCATTAAGAGGAGCTCTGATAGTGTTACTGCCCAAACCTGGTAAACCTTGCAATAAATGTGAAAAATAAGACCAGTAAGCCTTCTCGATGTGGACTTAGAGATACTTTGAAAAAATTTGGCTCAAAGGGAGAATATTACCCAACATAATTGCCTGCGACCAGAATGGGTTTATTGTAGGTAGGCAGGGATTTCATAATGTGAGACGAGTTGTTGGATATTCTTCATAACCGGGAAGAAAAAACAGACATTATCATTGGATGCTGAAAAAGCCTTTGATAGAGTTGAATGGCCCTATTTATTTGAAATATTACAACGATTTGGCTGTGGGGATCATTTCTGTCAGTGGGTTAAACTTTTATATAATGAATCTTATGCTTAAATTTTAACAAATGGAGCCATATCTAAATCATTTCAAATCAAACGGGATGTACGCAGGGGTGTCCTTTGTCCCCCTTATTATTTATTATACCAATTGAACCATTTGTGGTGTGGTCTCATAAAAACATAACCGGTTCGTCAGTAGGCCGAAGAACACAAAAATGCTTCATTTGCTGATGACGTTATTCTTTTCTTGGAAAAACTGAAAAACTCTATTCCAGCCTTGTTAGACCGAATATACACATATCAGTATGTAAAGTAAACAAAGACAAATCTTCATTCATGTTACTGAACACAGAAGAAATCAACAAGTCCAGAAATTCTTTCCAATTTAACCCTTGTGGTTTGCTTTAATTTACTACCCTTTAAGGTACTCAGAGTACATAAAAGTCCTCTCCCAAAGCTGCTATAAAAACATCGCAGATTAAATTTTTTTTGTACTTTTTTTTTGCACAAATCATTCAGTCAACTTCAGTTCTAATCAAAAATATCAAATATTATATTATATATTATATATTATAACCCTTCAAATGCCAATTTGATTACATGATGTCAGTGTTTTTATGAAAAAAAAACCCCACAAAAAAAGAGTTATTATTAATATAATAAATGTTGGAGGGCTGAGGATTTTTTTCAAAGATCAGGCTTAAATATACATAAGATTCGTAACAAAATTGATTTTCATGCATTGTTATTAAGTTGAAATGCTGAGTCTCAGCATTTCAACTTATTGTTCTCCTACTTTATTATTAAGTTGAAATGCTGAGTCTCAGCAAAAAATTGAACAATGCAGCATGTTCATGAGACCTGTGCTTGTATTTTTCACATGTGTAACTGTTATAGTTTTTACAGTAAAAATGATTTTCTGCAGATATTTCCCCATTGAAATGAATGGGAGACTTATGCAGTTCTGCTGAAAAGTGCTTCAACTTTCAGGCTGTACAGCTTCGGCATACTTCCACCTACAGACTTCATTCTTGCTTTCACAGATTCGCTGATCTCTCAACTATTTTTACATGTGTTCAGCTTTTTGCTATCTTCTACAGTTTTTGAGATATCACTGTTTTAGCAACACCAAGTTTGCAGGTTTGAGCCAAAAACTCTCAGCTCTTAGAACGTGTCACGTGACCTGTTAGAGCGTGAGCTTCGCCCAAAGATTCCAAAATTTGTAGCCGAAAAACTGCAATAAAAGCTCAACAGATATGATTTATACATCAAAATGAAGCTACACTTCTCCTCTTTCAGCTGAAATTTGTTTCAACCTCAACATTGACATCGTTTTGTCTCAGTGAGCTTCAGAGCCACGGGTATCCCGCAAACTCCTCCGTTTGTTCCCATTGTAATAGTCCTCCCCAGAGAGCTGATCGCTTCACTTTGAAGCCCGTTTTTAAACTGCTCTCGTGTCAACATTTTCTACAGTACAGACATGAAACTTACATCAATCATTTCAGCTGCTTTTGGGGATGCTCACGGTGCAGTCCTTTTTTTGATAGCTATCACGGTTTTGGCACAGCATTAGCCTGTATACCCGGAAGTACCCAGCTTAACTTCACTGCTCTGTACAAGCATACAGCATCAGTACATGATCTGCTCCTGTGTGGGAGGGTGTGCTGGGGTTCATTAGCTGAGTGGTTAGCACATCTGTCATATCATCCAGAGACTGGGGTTCAGTTTCTGGTATAGGCTATTTTTTACTATCATGCATATTTTAGAACATGCGTAAACACTTGCTACTCATTACAGTCTTTGCCATTTTAGCCCTCAAAAATTCATGCCTGCCAGCTGTCACGCATTGCTCGTCAGACCCACACATTTCATTGGCGTAACACACTCTCATGACTCTCACTCACTGTTTCCTAAATAATAAATTCATCCTGAGGGATCCTCCATCACTTATTCTCCATGATATCAGAACAATCTTTGAAGGATCAAGCTTCAAATACAGTCTACTAGTGGAGCGGTTCCCAACCTGCAGGTGGAGGCCCATTGTGGGTCTCAGAGCTGTATTCAGTGGACGGTGTATTGATCTGGTCAAATTGTGGTAAAAATGTCTTCGGTGTAAGAGGACAAACATCCATCAGAGTATGTCAGATTATACCCACTAGAATAAACCAGACTACACACAAACATTACACTGTTTTACATTTCTCTACTCAGATATTCCTGTCCAGATTTACAAATTCATGTATGTAGGCTATTATTACTTTGAGTTTGATGTTCAAGTATAGATTTGTTGATTTAAAAATGAAGTAGTGATAACTTTGACATACATGTTAACTTGAGCAGATCAAGTTTCTAATGACATTCTGACCGTTAATGTCCACTCCTTATTGTCCTCCAATGAAAATCACCTCTGTTTACATTAATGTTCAAGTCAGATGCTGTTATACTGGACAGTTCATAGTGTTGTGGACTTGTAGCCTACAGATTGATGCCAAAACATTTTTCAGATACTAAAGGAAAACGTAATCTAGGCTAATTATGCATATTCAATTGCACTTCATAATTTAACCCTTTAAAGCCTGAATGCACAAATAATAGCCAGAACATTCTTTTTTTTTTTGGAGCTGAAATGTTTATTTCACTTCCTACTGAAATCCAACAAAATCATAATTTCCATAACATTTAACATATATATATTTTTAGCGGCAGAGTTGCTGACTCTCCCTCCGGCGGCCCAGGTTCAAATTCTGGTGAAGGCAGTTGTACTTTTCAACTGTGTGTCCAACACAGACTGCTGATTACTACAGCTCCTTGCTGTATGCATCTGTCTGCTGTCCTCTCAGTCTGGATGTCACAGGCTGTCAGTCATTCAACCTTTCACTTCCATACAACTTTATTCTTTTCCTGTCTTTACAATGCAGATTTGATAACATATTTCACACTTCTGCTACTGATTACAATCTGTCATTTTAGCACTAACAAATTTTACTCCTTTAATCATAGATTACAACTTCTTCATGGTGGCCAAACATTTCTACAGCTTTCTGCAATTTCCTTTCACGTTTATTCATTTTCAGCTTTCTTTCACAACTGTAACCATTTTTATTACACATTTCCCACATTTGCAGATTTGCTTTACTGCTTCCAACTATTTTATGTCATGTTTTCACATTTTCAGCTTTGTTTGCATTGCTTTTAGCCATTTCATTTCACAGTTCCAGCATTCAGACTCAGCATTTCAACGCATTTGCTGCAAGGAAATGCAATTTTTCTTTTTCTTTTTTTTTTTTTTTTTGCAGTGCAAGATTCGTAATTTACTACCCTTTGAGGTAATCAGAGTACATAAAAGTCCTCTCCCAAAGCTGCTATAAAAACATAACAGATTAACATTTTTTTTTTTTTTGCTCAAATCATTCAATCAACTTCAGTTCTAATCAAAAATACCAAATATTTAATTATTATTTTATTTTACCCTTTTAATGCCAATTTGATTACATGATGTCACTTTTTTATGAAGAAAAAAATTAATAGAAAAAAATAAGTTATTTTCCATCAAACAAATGCAAGAGGGCTGGGTATTTTTTTTATTTAATTATTTTTATTTGAGAGCTCAGGCTTAAATATGCATTAGATGAGTGATAAAATTGACTGTCATCCATTGTTATTTCTTTGCAGTGTCAGATCCTAACTTACTACTCTTTCACATAAACAGCACAAAAATGTCCCATTGTGTCCCATTATAACCACAATTTTTAAATCCCACTGTTATTACACTATATAATCGTACATTCTCTGATTTCAGGGTTTCATTATAGAGAAAAATAGTAAAAAAAATTGTCATTTTACTGTTTACCATGAGATGGGACAAATTTCCATTGTGTGTCTATGGATAAAACAATGGTCATTCTTAATGGTAAAAACAACTATGAAAATACTCTGGCACTGCTGTTTTCCACTTTCCCTGAAAAAAAATTAAAATCATCATTGGATTTATCAATATGAACATTTATCCTCCATGTTGCAACTATTTTGTAAACCACAGTCAGCACTCAGAATCAGCACAAAAAAGACAGACAAAATGAAGAAGGGACGGAGAATTTAACACTGATAAGTGTTAAAAATTTTTCCTGTTGTAGGTCTATGCATGTTCTGTGTCTGTGTGTGTGTGTGTGTGTGTGTGTGTGTGTGTCTCTGAAGTGGAGAGACTGACCTTTGCTTGACCTTATTGTCGAACTTGTTATGTCTGATAATATGTCTTTAGCAAACATGCACTCTCTAAAGTGAATCAAAGCATGGGCCCTGCTCTGCTGCAGCTCACAGAGCTCACTGTGAAGTCAGCACAAACAGTGAGTGAGTTTACACACCAGGGCCGCTGTTCTGTCACTGACCCTAAACTGTTTATTCCAGGTTATTACTCCTGATAGACATCATATGTCTACAAATATAATCACTTTATGTTTACTGCTCGCAAAAAGAGTCACAGCACTCTCATGGAGGAGTACCAGTAAACCAAACTTCATGAACTGGATTAAGAAAATGTGCACGACTTTACCTATGGAGAAGGTTACCTACATTATGAAGTAAACTATCACTTTTTCAAAACATTTGTGATTCTTTAATGGAATATATGGAGAGTGTGGATTTAAGTATTGTGGGGAGTGAGGCAGACAAGGTGTAGTCATCAGTAGTCCTCTTCAGTTTCCTAAAATAATTTCCTTTTCTTTGATACTTGATTTCTTTATTCTGTGTGAATGGTACATCGAAGTTTGTATTTTTGAACCATGCACAGTAGTGAAATAATTTGGGGCTAACCCTAGATATAATAGAGAAACATTTGCTGTTCTGGTTGTTGTTGCTCTCTGGTTTTATTATTATTATTATTATTATTATTATTATTATTGCTATTAATATAATTATCATTTTTATTATTATTATTATTGTTATTTTCTTTTACTTCTTTTCTGTATTTGATTTAGTCTGGCCTTTGTACTTTCACCTAAGTTTTGCTCTGTTATGTCATAAATACATGACTTGCAAGGAAGGAAGATTTGAATGCTGGACAATAATCTAACTGCCCTCGACATTCCCTTTGATGGGAGAGAACTGTTATTTCTGTATATTATTGGAAAAATAATGAAAATTCAATAAAGATAATGTTGGGGAAAAAAATGTTACTAACAGACATAATCCTACTCACTTAGTTAGACACTTGAATAACTCATGTATATATATACATATATATATATATATATATATATATATATATATATATATATATATATATATATATATATATATATATATATATATATATATATATATATATACATACATACATATATATATGCACCATATTGCCAAAAGTATTCGCTCACCTGCCTTGACTTGCATATGAACTTAAGTGACATCCCATTCCTAATCCATAGGGTTCAATATGATGTCGGTCCACCCTTTGCAGCTATAACAGCTTCAACTCTTCTGGGAAGGTTGTCCACAAGGTTTAGGAGTGTGTTTATGGAAATTTTTGACCATTCTTCCAGAAGCACATTTGCGAGGTCACACACTGGTGTTGGACGAGAAGGCCTGGCTCTCAGTCTCCGCTCTAATTCATCCCAAAGG